>JAVSBV010000121.1:1521211-1541054 GCA_033117975.1 Parotocinclus spilosoma
TTAATCGGACCCGCCGGTTATTAGGACCAAAACGATCACGTCCCGATGTGGTCCCATTAACCGGAATCGACTGTATTTCCATGCTAGGTTGCAAGATGCCTATGCTGATAGGATATGGAACAGTTTAATGTTTTTTGTTATAACAGGTAATATTGAGGCATAAACATAAACTCTTATCAGTGTGATCTGCAGAATAAATACACTGTCATGCTTTTACAAAACAAAACAACACAGTAGTCTCTGCCTCAAAGTTTTCCTTGGCTTAGTGAGTCGCTATCTCATTTTTTCTCTGAGAAAAAGGAGTTGTAAAAAAGAAGCAAAAATAGTAAACTACATGCTTTTGAAGAGTCTCGTCTGTCATTTCTTTTCAGAAGCCAGAGTGTATGTTTATGTCATTTCAGCTACTGTAGCAGATTCTGAATCCAACCAAAAGAACAATGAACTCATACCTAAAGTAAAAGTAAACATACAGTTATCGGTGCTCTTGCTGTAGTTATTTGATAATTGTGTTTCTTTGTCCTTCCAGAGAGAAAAACAAATGCCAGGTTTATGGCTGACTGTTTGGTCAACTTGTGGACTTAACCCTTTCCAGAAAGTGGAGCTTCTAGTATGCGGCTTTGGAAATAAGGGCCTTCCTCAAACTCTCTTCTTTTTTTTTTCCTGAGGAAAATTTACGACATAATTACACCCTCTGAAAACCCTGCCATGTCTTCTCCGGACCTATTTGGGATTCTCTGCAGAACTGTGGACACAGTGAGATCCTTGACCAAATCAAAACCTCATACCCACCCTTTAATCAAAGCACAGGAATCCAGCACTACACTACATGAATGGAAACCTCAATACCGAAAAATTTAGGTGCAATTCTCAGCTTGGTCAACATTTTTTATTTTGGCTCAGAACAACAGAATGCCGTTTGTTGCTGGTCGCCAGTAGACAAGTTCTGTCATTCCTCCCAGTGAGGTTAGCAAGGGCAAAGAGAGAATGAAACCGAGCGCTCATTGTGGTCGAAGCCCGACTACCTTTCTAAATGGGTGACTCCAACACAGACAGCAACAATACCACCATTGTAGTGTGTACATAGCACATATTTTTGGTGGAGCACGTCAAAGAAGACAGATTGCTGGAAGAAGAAAAAGCATTTGCACATAAATAGTGACGCCACCATGAATGATAGCAGGGCATGTCTACCATGCATCAATTGGTATGGGCTGGGTGCCTAACAGCGCTGGAAAAAATAAAAACAAACTGGAATGTGAAACGCAATCATCAGCCCTCAAGTGCCAAAGCGCAGATATGAGGTGGACAGTAGTCAGGGTTTAGAACTTGGCACTAACGTTGTGTCGTAAAATGCAGTACAGTGACTTTTGTTTCTGTGATACTGTAACAGCTGTATTAAGTTCCTATTTAAATCTCCACAAAGAATTCCAGTTTTTACTCTAAATACAATGTAAAATCTATAATATTGTTTTGTGGAGATGCTTTTTTTATTTCACATGAAGTACAATCACAGGACAATTCTTAAAGATGCTGAGCATGACACATTTGAATCTTTTCCACAAGTTACCAGTTTCATTTACATTAAGAACTTTTAGTGGACACCCTTATCCAAAGTGACTTCCAACTCATACAATTTTACACTAGAAGCAATTGTGGATTAAAGTTTTTGCACAAGGACCCAACAGGGGTAGCTTGGCATAGGTGGAATTTGAACCGTCATTCAGTACCTTTATCGCTAGGCCAATACAGTCCGACTAAATAAGATGCCTGTGATAAGCTTCAGTCAAAATACAATGCATTCTAAAGTCTCCTGTACCAGAGCTCCCTTTGTTCTAATGTAGTAATGTAAAATGTTTGTTTTAGAACAATAAGTTTTGAGTAACTTTTCCTTTAAATGATATTTAACTGCTTAACCCAATTGCTTGGCCCCTTCGAACATGAGGATGCATTACAGTCATTCTCTTTCTTACATTATATTTTCTGTAAAATGGTACTCTTCATATGGTATTTTTATTAGCATATTTTACATATGTTCTCCCTGTTAGTATTATTTATTTAATATTTTACTTTAACTTTTAGTTTAAACGTAATCTTTAGATAATTTAGTGTAAAATTGAGTGGAATATGGGCCTGTTTTTGAGTTTTGGTCCTGGTTTCTTCCTTATAACATTTAGGCAGTTTTTCCTTGCCACTGTCACCCTAGACTTGCTCAGTTTGGGAACGGCTTCATATGCTAGAACATGAACACACTGTAAAGATAAATCTGAGAGCACTACTTAATGCACCCTGTCATATAATCAGTTCTCATTTGATGTTTTTTAAATTAATTTGCTTATTTATTAACCTGCCTACTCATCAAACTCGACAGTTTACTTTTTACCTGATAAACAATGAACCTAACCTCTATCAGTGGTAAAAAAATATATTTCACTTGTAAAAATGTACTGCCTTAGCCGTTAGTATTAGCTGTTAGTGTCAGGTTGTACTAAACGAAACACCTAGCATAATTAATTTTAAAATACTTACATTTCCCTCAGCTTGAGGTTTTCCATGAACAGCTGGTAGCTAATTATTCTTCAGTAGACAGGTCAGTTTGGAAAACACTGCGGTCAAGCTCAACAGTCCCTTTGATTTTTATCTCTAACTTTGAACATGGAAACCCTAAATAAAACAGTCAGTGGTGTGATCTTCCAAATATGATGTAATCCAGTCCAGTCAGTGGCGATACTGCACCAATGTGGCATGCTATTCATTCTAAAACCCAAAGGAAGAAAAAGAACTGGGGCACAATCACTAGACAGTACATTCTCTATTATAGTATGTTACCAAATCGATTTATTAACACATCAAATTGGTAAATCCTGACTAGACCTAAGCAAAAAATAAATGAACCGGAAAATTAATGATTGAATGATAAACAATTTCTGTATTGAATGGTGGTATCCTTGCTCTGGTCTTGATAAAGCACACATCAGGTGCGTTCAGAACGTGGTAGTGTATATATGGGAAAATAAAGAGCAAAAAAGGATTTGTGAAAAAGAATAAAATCGTAAGGACCTTGGCAGCTGTGGTGTTTCATTCAACGGCTGGATTGTTTAATCCCACGAGATGAGCCTGGATGAGTTAGGCAAACAGGGATCCCTGAAACCCAGCACCACCTCCTGCCCTTAGGGCTTAACACACTATCCCAGACCAGAACTTGTTGCAAACATTCTGCCCTAGGCAGCCCGTGGCGACATAATTTATGAATGTCACTAACTGCTTGTTTTTAAAAAAGCGTCCAAAACGAAATCTGCTGTTTTTCAGAATCAGTGATGACACTTGGACCTATTTCCTATCCCCCTCCCTTCTCACCTTATTATACTTTTGAAATAGAAGCATACCCAAAAAGAAAATCATCACGGAGAGAGATGTGGCACCTCACTAATGGAAAGATTTTTTAGTCTGGCTTCTTGGATTACTGAAATGGATCCTGCAGTTATGGTAGGCTGAGTAATGTGAGAATTAACAATCACTTCTCATCATCTTCATTTTCTTTGTTGAATGACAGAGATGCCAGATTAGATTTTACCTGCTAAACATGTTCATTCAAATTAAGAGTTAGGTATTATTGTGTGAGACGGTGGTGGGTCCATTGTGCTACGATAGAATCATGTTAATCATATACATTGGGTATTTCTACTGTAGAACATTTCTGCTGAAGTTTATAGAATAGCCATCATGTGGGGGTAGATGTTGGAGCTCCTGTTTGGTAAAGTTTTTAGGATTTAAGCACATGGAATGGCTAAATATTTAGTTATTTTGCACATAGCGAGTAAACTGCACTAATACTGCTCTTCTGTAAAGAATTTCCACTTGATTTTGGAATATGACTATAAGCTCTGGCTCACAGCTAACATTCCCATTTACCTCGAAGGTGTCTGATGGAGTTAAGTGTAGGGCTTTGAGCAAACCAGCCAGGTTTTCCATCAAAGTTGACAGACCGCTTCATTATGGGCTTTGTTTTCACATTACAGGGCAGAAAGTCACTGAGGTGTTCAGTACAATACATTTCCATACATATTACAAACCTCTTGGCAATGGAGTGTAGATCAGATAGGGGTGTAAGCAATATACCTCATGATAAGACAATAAGGTTTCTGCATTACATTTCATTTACATTTACATTCAGCAGACGCCCTTATCCAGAGTGACTTACAACTGATACAGTTTTACAATCCATGCAATTGTGGGTTGAGGGTCTTGCTCAAGAACCCAACTGTGGCAGCTTGGCAGAGGTGGGATTTGAACCCTGAGTCCAGTTCATTAACCACTAGGCTACCACAGCCTCATGCATCTTTGTGACATTTCTTTCTTTTTTTGGGGGGGGGTGGGGAGATTAGAGATTGTGTGCATATTGGGAAAAGAGAATGACCAATTTTGTGACTGTGTATAAACAGTGGTCGAAAATGCCATTTCAAAGAAGAGACTAACCAAAATAACAAATATGCAGTGACATGCTGTAAAGTATCAGTAACACACTCCTATATGTTTTTAGCTGAGCCATGTTTTTATCGTTCTTAAATAAAGGAGGTCTGGTTACACAATACTGCATGGCTTCGGTTTGAGGTGCGCTGCGTCTATAAAGAAAGGAAATAGGATATTTTAAAGGATTCTCCACAATTCACTAGAACTGACATTTACTGTGGAAAAAAACGTATCCTTAGTGTTGAAAATGCTCAGTCTGGAATCAAATCTCTTGTTGTTTTAAAAAGCTTGATATATTTCTGGACATGTAAGAGTAGCTGGGGCAGATGAGATCTCCGAAATAGCGCCGTTAAGATTTAATGACAGGCAGCAAGTCCTTTTTGTCATCACAAAACCCCAAAACAGTGTAGCAACCTTCTTGAGCACTAATTGTGACTTTTTCCTTCTCGTCAGAAAGTAGATTGCATTTGCAGAATGTGTCCAGTAACTTTACAAACCTGCATCTAACGACTTCGCCTTTATTCGAAGGTAAAGAGGCTGGGAAGAGAGCCAAAGCAATGCGACACCTAATGTGACCTGAAAGCATCAGAGCTCAAGAATGACTCAGGAAGAACTCTGAAGAAAATGAGAATCAGAATGCCTAACCCCAGATAAGAAGAAGAAATCAGAAAGCATGTAGAGTGGACCGTCACAAAGTGGATATGTTGATTGTAGTCAGATGAATCAGTATTTAAGATCTTTTTTTTGGAAGACTTGGACACCGTGTGCTCTGGACCAAAGGCCAAAAGTATCATTCAGTCTTTTATCAGAGATAAATCCAAAAGGGAGGGTCTGTCATGGTATGGGTTAAGGTCAGTGCCCTTGGAAAAGGTCATTTACACTTCTGTGATGGCAGCATGAATGTAGAAAAGTTCAAGATGACTCTTTTCAAGGGACGTCTGTTTTTTTAACAAGACCAGAAAAATCAGCAGAATCATTCATCAGAAAAACAGGACTGAAATGAGTGAGTTTCTTTGAGGAACGTTGTTTTTAAACATTTCAATAATTGCCTTCTACATTTGTTGTAATAATCCTCCCAACTTTGCTCCTCAAAGACAATCTTTCATGGATACAGATTTCATACTAAATCATGATTATAATCACCTGTTTGAAACCATTATCATTATTTAATTTTTTTTTTTTTACCTCGTTACTAGCTCCGTCCCAACTATTTGTAAAATGTGTTGCAGGTCTGAAACACATAAATGAATGTTTATTAACGTTAAACATGAAATAGCTCAGGTTCATACCGGCTGCAATAAAGGAAAAGACAAAGTTAATGTAAGAAAGACTGCATGTCTTAATCTGTTTTCTGTTTTTTTTTACTGCTTTGGGGTTGCACATATATATAAGTCACTACTTCCAATCTCGATATCGTTACCTCTGTGTAACACACGAGTTGCACCAGTATTTAGGAATTCAGATTAGCCAATGCACTGGTGTTGTCCAAAGCACCAGGATTATGAGCCATATCTGCCTAATCTTCGGGTTGATTTGTAACAATACTGTGTCATGTTTAATAGATCACACTAAAACAACAACCGCATCTGGTCTTGAAGCTTTCTATGAAAGTCCTGCATATGTGAACTATCCAAAACAGAGCTCTCATAGCATGAAAGGATCCAGCAAAGCTTAAACTGCCGTTTCCACCAGTCCTAATCGTTGTTTAGAGCTCCGCCTACTGGTAAAAGAACGAACTACACAAACCTGAAAAGGGATGTCTCATAGACAGAAATGAGCCAGTGGGAGAATGGAGGGGTATTTGGGAAGACAATTCAGTGCTGAAATGCCTTTTGACCTTGCAGAAAACCCATACAAATGTTAAAGCCATCAGTGAACAGTTCGTAAGGTAAATGAGGAGCATTGGAAAGAGGGTCAGCCTGCAAAACGGGGCAGCTGCACTAGATTCAGAGCTTGGCAGTCCTTTGGTTTCGAGCTAGGCAGCCGTCTTTCGTAACCTATAAGAGACAATTCCAACTCCATAACTCCTAGCAAACTGCTCTTGTCAGAGTAACATTTCCAAGAAATGTGCATTGAGTGAAAATGGGCCTCCATACACTCTCCATGCTCTCTCTCTTTCTTTCTCTCTCTCTCTCTCTCTCTCTCTCTCTCTTTCTCAGGCAAAGGAAGGCTGAAAACCAGACACCAAATTCTGATCACCAGTGACTTCTTTGATAGCAAATAAGTAATGCCACAGTTTTCCCTCTGCCCGTGTACCACCATGGAATCACGGTGATGACTTCAACCACATTTCTCTGCCAGGCTCAACTGTAATGGCAACCAGTTTAACAGGCCACATTTGATCCACATTACCTACGGTAGATTACATGTCTGAATGCCATAATGAACTTTATTGTGGCTGCCAATAGTTGGCCCCAATTTAGTTAACAAGACACTTGCAGGTGGAATAACTGAGCCAGTGTCGGTCCAGAACTATCTGCCATCAGGGATTCTCAATTTTAAAGTACCTTGTTTAGTTATGGCAGCTGAGAAGAAGTTGCAACCTTATTATATAACCGACATTGTGGTGTTATCTAAAATGGGATTATTTGGGTGGATGGTGGTTTGAGGTGGACAAGATTCGTCTTGAAGTTCGTTCTGAATGTTAAAGATGATCTGCTTATCCACGGTTAGTAGTTGTACCTCCTAAATGACGGCATGTGCACGGTTCGAAATGGATCTTAGTCATTTGGGTATAGAAAATGATTCTGTAACTGCTGGACTTCCTGTTTGGTCACTTAAATAGCCTAATACAATATGTCTAAATAGTATTTGTTAAAGCATTGCATCAGAGGGTTAAACTGAGATCATTACGCACCAAAAAACGTTTGTAATTCTGCATGGAAAACGTGCAGTTTCGGCTGGGGGCGTCGTTTATTAGCGCGTCCGTGAACTTGGCATCACTTTGGCCATCAGTGTAAAAAAAAAACTGGATTCTGTTTCTGGGGAGTGAAAGAGGGGGGAGGATTAAATCACGGTGGCGCCTTGCCAAAATGTGGCAAGTGCGCCTCCCTCCAGCGCTACTCGGGTTCGGCTGTTTTATAAAGGCAGGGCGCCGCGCGCTCGCTCAGTGTGCTCGCCAAAACTTGTGCAGCAGACGCGCAGAGGGAAGGAGCGCAGCCGCAGCGGAGGAAAAAAAACACGGCTGTGGGTTCGGGAGATACACACGCTGGACCTTATTGAGAACAGGGAATGTTTTAGAAAGAACGTCCCATTTGATGTGATCTGTGGATGCTTTGAAAGCGCGTCTCCTTTCCTTTGTGTCACTTTGGATTTTTTTTTTTTGGAAGTTCTTACTTCCGTTCTAAAAATCAAATGACCTGATGCCAAGGCGCGTCGGTTAATTCGTCATTTGTTGCCGTTTTTCTTTTTTTTCCCCCCTCATTGGAAGCGCTTGGAAGAATTAGACTGAAACACAAAATGCTCATCAGTGTGCTCCTGCTTGTGCCGTTTCTGTCGGCTGTGCCCCCATGTGAGAGCTCGTACGTTCCGTGCGAGCCTTGTGACCAGAAGGCGCTGTCCATGTGCCCGCCCGAGCCCAAGGGCTGTCAGTTGGTGAAGGAGCCCGGCTGCGGTTGCTGCCTGACGTGCGCGCTCGCCGAGGGCCAGCCGTGCGGCGTCTACACCAGTACGTGTGCGCACGGACTGCGCTGCCTGCCGCGGGACGGAGAGGAGAAGCCGCTACACGCACTGCTGCACGGCCGGGGGCTGTGCACCAACGAGAAGGGCTACAAGGCTCCGCATCCACCCGTCGGTGAGTGCTGGTGCAGGATTATAGAGATTGTAGAGTGTGTTCTAGCACCAACCAACCATCCAAAAAGAAGCACTGAAGGGAGAAACGTTCTTTTTTTTGTTCCTAACAATAAACATTCAAACAAGCTTCACGTAGAAGCCCAAAGTACAAAGTAATATTGCTGTCTAGAATTTGAAGAGAGGAACCTTGTTGGAAGAATGCCCCAGTGTGATTGGTGATGCATAAAGTCATGTCACATTATGCCACCCTAAATAGTGTTTGTGGTGTATTATCATAAATAGCTCTTTGTGGTAGGATAAAGCATGTGCACTACTGTCTTCAAGGAAGCAAACGATTATTATATGGCACTTCTTTTCATGCCTCTACCTTTAAGGTTGTAATTATATGTAACAAACAATAGTGGTGCTGATTGAAGGCATCAAAGTGTAACCCAGGAAAGCATCAGTGGCCCATGGTAAATGCATTGCCTTATTTATTTGATCTTTGCAGCTCAAAACAGGGAGCTGTATTGATTAGTCATTACTTTACATGTTAGAACAGAATTTGCCTGCCGTGGTGGCTCATTCTCGCTCCCTTTGCATTAGCCACACTTGCATTTTCTCCTATGCTTGGGGAATGCAAATGGGTGCTGATTCTGAAGAGCCTGAACCTGTCCGGAGAATTACTGGAGCTTCGGCACTTCGTTAAGAGCCTGCACCTGTTAGTGTTTTACTGGCTCTAAACTAAACTATACTTAACTAAAAGCAAGCCAAATTTAGCCCAGTACCAGCCTGAATCCGGTGTGTTGGATGGTGCATGGACGTTGTGGTGTTTCATTGGATCGTGGGAAAGGTTGAAGCACTGCCAGCTGAGAGCAGCTCCAATTCAAATGCACCACTGATATTCTGTGCCAGTGCTTCTTTTTTGCTGGACTGATATTTAGGCTACTTCGTCACTAATCCTGTGGTATTGACTTAATTATCCAATTATACTGAGGGCTGATGGAAGATTTGTGGCCAAGTAAATATTGGTTAGCCTGAATATAGGCTTACATTTGGGGGTGGTGCAGAGAGTCAGATTACCATTCGAAGATTAAATCTAAGGGGAGGCCAGCATGTGCCAAATTCAACAGAAAGCTTTGAGAAACGTTTTTAGCTCTGCCTTTCACAACTGCGTTCGCAACCCATTCGGACCCGTTTCGATCCAGGCTGGCTCTATGTGCAAAAACTGCCCCCTCCCTGACAATCCCTGAGGCCATATAAATCCACGTTAGTGCACGAAGATGTTCTGTGGGCATTGTTTGGAAAAGAGAAGGGATTACTCAATATATGTTGTGAGAGAAGAACCGAAAAATGGTTGCGCTTCATCATTATGGCTTTGCTGGTCACATTTGCACACACAAGCCACACACCCACACGCTCGCACACTGTATCAAAATCTTGTCGTGACTGTGTGAAACAGTGTTGTAACAAGAGAAGCTCTTCCCCAGTGTGTGATCGCATGAGGGACGCGGTCATTCCACAGTGATTCAGCAGAATACATTTTGGAGCCACTAGCCAGGAAGCTCTGGATGAATTTAGCTGGGTGCTTCTTGTGTTCCCTAGTGTTTGGTTTCAGGCTGTTTTACTGCTTGGATTGGTCCTTGATCATACAAGTATTGCAAGGATTGTTTTCTGGTTTTCTAATAGATATAGCGTAATATTGTAAAGATCAGGTAATTGCAGATACAGGCTATATTCTAGAAGAAACCAGCCAACATTCTAAAACTGCCAATGTTCATGAGGTAGCCAGGATGGGCTGTCAACCTGTAGTCCTGAACTGGACTTCCACATAAAGCAAATCTTTTACTCTTACCTTTGGTCTGGCTGCAAATGAGCTTTTTCTTGGATCCAACAAATGCATCAAGCTGAAAAAAGTTCATTAATGACCCTTATCTTATAGTCAAGCAACTGTTCTTTTCTCAAATTTAAGACAAATCTGAAAACTTTACATGAACAAGCACATAGTAGCCAAGCCTTCCAGGACTTGAAGCAAATTTGGTTTTGTATTAGTCTTGTACAACCGATTTATTGTTTTTTGCTAAACATGGTCAGTATTTACTTAGCAAAGAAGCTTTGTCACCAGCATGATGCGTACGATTCCTAGTTGACATCAATTGCCCAGGTTTCGTTGTGTAGCTCTATGCAAACTCGAACAGGTTCTACCCTTAGTCTTACAGCAGTTTTAGAGGGAAAAGTTTCAGAGAAACTCTGCGCTTAAGCCCCAATCACATTAAAACCTGGTTAATTAGCGGGTTACCTTTAGCGGTAATGTTCCGCTAAAGCCACATGCAGCCCTAAACATGGTAATTTAGGTTGAACGTTAAATTGCTTCTTAATTTACCAGCTTTTATAACAAACTACTTAAAATTGTGTGACTCAAACTTTTTTTATCGTCTGAAATGATTCCATGTGACACACTGTTCCTTTCTAGCCTAGCATTTCTATAAGGTATGAGGTGCATGGGACTGTGGTAGCCTATTGATTAAAGTACTGGACTATGGACCAGGTTCAAATCTGTCAATCTGCCAGTGATGTAAGTCACTCGTCTGCTAAATGACTAAATGTAAATGCATACAAGGAGTCCTTTTGAATTCCAAGACAGGGCAAAATGGGAACTGTTCTTTTCAGTTTGTTTAATTTATAGGGTAAACTTGGTTTTTCTTCGCTACTGTTGTGTCTTTGCTGCTTTTACACATAAACCAAGCCTAGCAACTGAACTAAGCCTCGACTTGGAAACTTGCCAGGTCAGTTTACTCCTGACTCTGAAGTGTGACACACACGGGCCCTGGAAAGGCCTAAAAGGAGTAAGTGCAAGGAGTTCTACAGATCATTTGGCAAAGCTACATTGACTCCCGACAATTTCCAATTCCCTTAAGTCGCTGCCCTAACCTTACCGGATCTTATCTCTATTGTATAAGAAGCCAGAGCAGAAAGCAAAAGACTTTGTGGTCAGACCATGTGGCAAAGTGTCGACCTGCTAAAACATCCTGTTTCAGACAGAAGGGCGCTCACTTTAGTGTCACTTCCTCCAAAGGAAGGGAAACAAAAGGCGGTTAGATGCATGACTGCGGCACAGGTTCAAACAATGACCAAAAAACACACGGGGGAGTTGCGACACGGGCCAAAATTGTTACTTTTGTGTCGGGCGTCAGAAGGTTGTCACACCCAGCAATTGGTTTTTCTTGGTATGCATGAAGACAAGGCGGCTTGTGACTGAATGCTTTTCCCCAAAACCCCAAACTCAAACGTTCGGCGAGACCTCAGACCAAAATTAGGTTTGCGCAGGATTGCAGTGGGTTGTGTCTTCCTATGGGAGCACTTCTTGTACTCATGATGAGTGCTGCTTTCTTTACAGCATGCAATGAATCAGCAGCGAGGTTGCCTTAGTCCATTCATCACTTCAGGATGTATAATTCCAGATCGTATGAATCATGACTCACACTGCTTCAAGACCAGTGTTTATAAAGACGCTACGGCATCATCGATAGCCACAGGTAGACAATAGAATAGGATTAAAGAGATTACTCGTTCTAGATGGTGTCATTTCATAACAAATTGGTGACATCATGTTGAAGAATGACTGAATTGTGTCCACCGGCTCTGTTTGTTGGTTTGTAATAAGAATGGCATTAACAAGTATCACTGTTTAAGCAGGCTCTTAATTTGGGATGTGGAAGATTTTTTTTATTTATAACAAAATTTTCTTACAAAGCAGACACCGGTGCATGACTAAAGTGCTGTGCAAAAATCTAAGGCCACCCTTAGATTTGTTGTTTTAGCAATGCTATAATTAATATATTGACATTAAAAACTGATGACAATTTGACCCAAAAATGTCAAACTTGAAATCATCACTCCATAATACACTTTCCACCCGATCTTCATTCCAATCTTTGTGAACTTTTGCACATCTTAGCCTTTACGCTCCCACCCTTCCAAAAAGAATATTCCTAATCAAGCTTCTTTAGACTGTAGTAGGGTTAAGTATAAGAAAAGGTGAAAATAAATACTAGGAGTGTAAAAAGAGACTGTGAAATAAGAATAAGATATGGTCTTTATTGTAATTGCTAAAACATGTTTTATGTTTTTTTTTAATCTAATAATGGCCTCAGACTTTTGCACAGTACTGTATGACAAATTCCTTGTTCTATGTGCGTTATTAAAAATGCAGGAGATCCCTGCGAGGCCAAATATCATACCTGTTTCAACCCATGTCCTTATTTGGAAAGCCTTTGCCTGCAGGGAACAGTTTCACTCTGGCCTTCGTCATCCCTTTGTCCGCTCGCTGCTCTGTTGCTGTTGTAGGATCCCGCTGTGAATTTGGACCAGCTTTAAAATATTGAGCAGCGGAATCTGGCGTAGGACAGCATGGCTGGAGCACAGCAACGAAAGAAGAGCGAAAAAATCTAGGCCAGTAGCACAAATTGCATACTTAAGAGAGAGCTTGGCTTAATCAACTGCAAAAATATGAGCTTGTTGTTACAATCTGGTGTAGGGATAATTAAAAGCAGAACCTGATCCGTGTGTCATTTAATAAAGGGATCTGATTTCACCATTAGGCCTTTGGGCTGCAAGGACTGGTAGATACTGATGAAGCATAATTGCCCCTGTGCACACGTAAATATTTAAACAGAGCCCCTATCGGATGCTGCTCAGGTCATCTCACCTTAATGAAACGTTTGCGAGGCCAAGGGGAGAAACAGCAATGCCTCTTCAGCATTCATCCCGAAGCTCATTTGAATAGAGAGGCTACGCGTGACATGTCTGGCTTGGCCTCGCTCCAGAGCCTTGGCACTGGTTCAGATGTTAAACACAGACTAGGTCTCCTTTACAAGCTGGGGACTCTGATCATGGAAAAATGAGGTTTATCTGCACACACTCACGGGCTGATGTACACCAAGCATTTAAAAAGGGTGACTTTTCTTGACAAGGAGTCGAGCAAATTGAGTTGAGCTTTGTGTGTTGGTCATTGTTTTTCTGGCCATGCGTTTTCCAAAGGCTATGACTCCATTATGTCTCCAAAAGACCTTCTGAGTGCAAAGGTGACTGAGAGAAATGAGCTTGAGCAAGCCTGCTGACCTCTCCGGTGCCTGGCTACAGAGGACCTTTCTGTGCAGGGCTCCCTCTGCCAAGTCATGAGTTGCAAGATTAATTTCAAAGAGTCAACCGCAGCTCTGATACCAACTTCAGAAGCCAGAAACCCAGTTCCAGGACTCGCCCAGCCGCCCTCCCCCATGTGCCCGTGTCTGCAGTATCAGACAGACTCTTTCAACACCGGTCTGCCTGGAACACCCCTCTCTTTTACACGGTGTCTTTGCAAACCAGGGATTATATAAGATAAACATATTAACCCCGCCCCCCCTCGGGCTAATGGCTAATGGTACCATGTGTGGAATGATCCCTCGTGGATCTGTCCTCAACAATACGTGCCCTATTTCCATTCCAATGCTTGACGCTGACATTAGGACCAACTACCATGTCTGTTTCTTTGCTGGATAAATATAGCTACAGATCCATAATGGACCCTTGGCCTGTTGGCTTCAGGGACTATTTCTGTGCTCGGTTCACTGCCGAATTGCACGAGGAAACGTTTAGTCTCATGCTGTATTTATCACTATGGCAGATGGATTTGGTTTTGGATATATAAGGATCTCAGATACACTTACAATAGGCTTATGTGAAGGTTCCTCCAATGAGGACAGCTAACAGGTATCTTTTGGAGACCGCAGCCAGCGTCACACATTAGGTTTGTTCGCCTCACGCGGTGCTGCTGGGATTCTGAAGGCTGCCATCCAACCAGAAAATGTTGGCGAACGCATGAGAAAATATTTCTTCCCCAAAACGTCAAGGTACAAGGGAAAAAAAAATATTTTTCTGATTTTCCAAAATACAGAACTACTAAAAATACACAAAAGACAGAACATAGACTCGTTATGCATTCTGCCAGCTGCTAGTTGTGATTTGTGATTCAAATAAAAGCAGCCCGTAATGGGGATTTAATATGATTCGGCCCCACTGCTTCCTCAGCTCTTGTGTGTTTACGTAACAATGTAGTGAAGTCATGGTGAGAGTCAAACTATTTCAGGTAGCACGTTTGCCGTCATTTGAATAGAAGATTTGTATGGAAGGAGGGGGTGTGCAGGGCGAAGGGCTTGTCGTCACCTGTTGATCCCGTTCCCCCTCTGTAAACAAATGCAAAGGGAGCATTTGGTGCGAAAGCAGCTGGTTTCGGGTTTATTTTAATCACTGAGCTTTCGCTTTGTCGACTCGAACGCTCTGTCGAGTGCTTTCGAGAACTCAAGGCAATGTTTGTGTCCTTTGCAGAGCGTGAATCGAAAGAGCATGACGACACAATAAAAGCCGACACGACAGAGGAGCAGCTGCCCCAAGCCAAAGTACCCATTTACCCAAAGCAGGACATGATCAACAGCAAAAAACAGGCTGCCATGCGCAAGGACAGGAAGAAGCAGCAGGAGAAGTTGAGGTCCGTCGGCCATCTGGACTACACGCCACACCCGATGGACAAGCACGAAACCGAATTTGTAAGATAACGCTGATTTATTGTGACTGTGCCTGGCCGCTTAGCGACCTGATTCTTAATACGTACCTTCTGAATTTGTGCAGGGTCCATGCAGGAGAAAGCTTGATGGGATCATAAAGGGGCTCAAAGACACCTCTCACATCATGGCCCTGTCTCTTTATCTGCCCAACTGTGACAGGAAGGGCTTCTTCAAGCGCAAGCAGGTGTGGTTTTAGTCTTTCTATGGCGTTTTATTGGTTGCCTGAACATATAGTTGGAACAATGGCTTTTTTTGGCTTTTCTTTTGTTCTGGCACCATTTGAGCCATGGTGCTTTGTGATTTTCTATAATAGTCATGTAACACCCGTGTTTGTCTTTCAAACCCCTCCCTATCCAACCCCCAACCCTGCAGTGCAAACCCTCTCGTGGACGGAAACGGGGCATATGCTGGTGCGTGGATAAATATGGAGTGCAGCTGCCTGGTACTGACTACAGCGGCGGGAACATCCAGTGCAAAGACCTGGAGAACGGCAATAACAACGAGTGAGGAGGGACCGGCTACGATCACCTGAGCCGAGGCTCACCTCCTTCTTTCCTTCCCACCTGTCCACCTGCCAGTCAGTCTTAACATTTTGATGTGAAACGAAACAAAACAAAACAAACAACACAAATTGAACAAATGCTAAACTGAGGAAAAACGACATGAATCTGTTTTTGACTGAGCGCTCATCTCTAAAATCTGGGACCCAGACAGATGGAAGTCACAGCAGTGTTGAGCTGGGTCCTGGCAAATGATTTTAAAAAATATATACGTTCAATTATATATTTTTATAGAACCTGGGGTTTGAGCACTATACTGTTAAGTGAAAAAAAGAGTATATGGTATGTTGAATATTACCAGGGCTATCTTGGATTGCGGTGTTAGATAGCTTGTACTCTTACTATTGGGAGAACTATAATGTTTTTTTTTGTTTAATATTAAGTTTGTTTTCCATAAAATATGTAATAGGGACATGCTGATACAGCTTTCTCTATTTGGCTATTTGGTCCTGTCATAGCACTTACTCATTGGGAAAACTGCTTGGAAATGTGTAACTTCACCAAGTTCAGTGTATGTGTGTGTGTGTGTGTGTGTGTGTGTGTGCGTGTGTGTTCGTGTTCGCGTGTGAATGTATGTGCAATTGCACAAAAGAGAAATATGGCAGGCGCTTTTTTTTTCCCGAAAGAATGTCCCTTTTTCTTAAGTTTCCTGCCACCTGAGTGTGATCCTCCATGCCCCTTGGGAGCAGTTCTAGAATAGGTTCAAAGATAGTATTCTCTCGCTTCGAAGAGAACGCAGGTGTAGGAATGAAACCACGTCTGACGCGCACGTCTCAGTGGCTCAGCGACTCCAGTGTAGCTTGCCGAAAATGCCAACTGTGCCTATGTAACCCGACGCCGGAGCCGATCCAGGTGAGCAGATAGCCCACGGGCTGACTGCGGCCTGAGGTCACTTCGTTTCCAGCGTCTTCTCGGATTCCTTTGTTTAGGAGGCTGAATAAGAAACCTCCACACCCTAAACTATTTGGCACCCATTTCTCGCTAGAACATCTGCACGACTGTCAGCGTCCAAAATGGAGCAGTTGGTGTTGAGACACATCTCCGGCTCCAGCGTTCGCAGAATTTTGAGGCTTGAAGTAACTTTGACAGACGTTCCCCTTCGAGGGCGGCACCTTCTTTTTCAGCCCGGGACGTGTTTGCGAAAATCTTTTTTGCCTTCAGTGAAGAATCGTCTGCCCACTTATGAGCCATGTTCCTAGACCGAGTGCTTTCACTTGGAACAGGGTATCACCTTTTGACTGTAGGTTAATGAATGTTTTTTTTTTGTTGTTGTTGCTTTTTTAAAGACACAAATACAAACCTGTGCATTTAAGCGTGTTTTCGTTGTTACAGCCACCTCGTCACTTTGGGACCTTGGTCATGTGAATGCTGGTCTTCGCAATTCCACATCCCGCTCTTGTTTTCCCAGTGCTCACGCTGTACAGCATGACGTAGCTGCGCCTTTTGGTTGCGCGTCGTTCGGAGGCGCGTTGTACTCGCGGTGCGGAATTCTATGTGAGTCTGTGTGTGTGTCTTAGTGCCTTTCGACATACAAATACATTTGAATAGTGACGTGAACGTTACACAGCAGCCAAGGGATTAACCAGGTTAGCCGTCTTTGGGTTGCCCAAAGCCCTCGGTTGCTTTCGGACAAGTTTGCAAAAGTCACTGCTTAGCTTTCCTACCAGCTCCAAGCCAGTGAACGCACTTCTGTCTCTCTTTGGTCGATTTCGATCTCTACAAATAAGCTGAAAATTTGACTGAGACTGCATAAGGACAGGGATCCACAAGGGCCTCAGTGACCCGCTCAATCTGGTGTTTGCATTCGCAGAAACCAGCACGAAAAAGCCATGCCCTGTCACAGTGGCTCCGTTCAGATCTTCTTACAGAGCTGCTCTAGACGTTGAGAAGGTTCTCCAAGCTTGCTGTAGCGATGCTTCTCTCTTCTGTCGATAGCCGCCACCACTCCTGAATGTACCAATTGCATGTCTGAATGGAAATCTGAGCAATCAGAGACTCTCCGAAGGTTTGATGAGGGAGAGCGAGAGCGAGAGTGTGCATGTTCTTTGAGACGAGGGTTATAATCAGACCTTTGCAGGTGTTTCAAGTGAGTCATTAAGGAGGTCTAGTTCACACTATTATTGCACAAATGGCCTCTAAGGAGGAGGTCAGAACATTTTCCAGCATTATCCCAGTCCTAACTTGTGCTCAGAGCCCCCTCCCACTTTTTTCCCCTTTTTTTTGTTTTTAAAGCAGCTTGCACTTACATATTTACAATACGTCTTTTGCCATATGACAGCTTCCTCCTAGCAATGCTGACTCCAAAGCAAACCTCAGATCAGGTGAAGGAGAAGCAGGCGCACGATTCAGACACAAACCCTGCCTGGGGACTTTTGACAGGGGCTTCAATGGCCCAAGCCTGACAACCACCTGTTCATCTGGTGGGGGTAAATGAAAATATATTGATCTCAGTCCAATCCCCATCTGCTCTTTCAGATACCAGAGTCGGTGCATCTATTGCACCCAGGGAGAGGGAGAGAAGGTGAGAGGCCTAGGCCGTGATCACGCTCTGGGCCTCACAACCCCTTCAAGTGGGGCACGACAAGAACACACTACAGCAGATAGTAGTTACTGTTAGCAGGGTAGGCTTAAGGGGTTCTCGGAATTTGTGAGGCAGGTACTAGGAGCCAGTGGAAAATCGATGACTACTCTTCTAGCTATTTAAGCAGCATCAAAAGTGGTAGGAAAGTTTTATTCATGGCTTAGATGTGGTCTGCGATTGGATCATGTGTAATCGGGCGATACAGCCAAGTCCCCGTGTTTTGTTTTGTTTGTACCAAATGTGGTGAAACAATGCGTGTTCTCACGTCGACCAAAGATGAGCATGATTAAGAGCATGGTTGAGAGAGAACACTCTTCTGATTTATTTCGGCCGTTTGCCTAAAAGCATTTCGAATGAAAATCAGCCACATCAAGCCGGCGTACGAGCTGTTGCTCTGTTGCTCAGTGCCTTCGCCAGATTCCGAGTCTCCAGAACGGTTAGATAAATACGATATTCACAGCTCATGGTACAGTAGTATTACAGCTTTCTTTCTGAATGCATAACAGTTTCTTCTTCTTCTTTGTCATGTTTGTGGATGAGAAAAGACTTGATTGATCACCTTGACATGTGGCCTAACTCGGCATTTGAAAAAGACCCATTTGTGGCAGGAGGGCCGTGAAAACGTTCAGCATTTGGAACTCTTAATAATAATTAAAAACAAAAACGTACAAAAAAAAAAATACAAATGAAAAAAGAATAAAATCTCAAATTATTAAAAAAGTGAATATCACTGTGTAATATTTATTCAACTTGTAATTTATGTACTCCTTTAACCTTTGTCTTTTTGTTATGACAAAGCATTTATTTAAATAAAGTTATGTATTCATTTACACCGTTGTAATCGATTCTGTCTTGTGAGACACATTGCATTTGATCTATGCAAGCTGGTTAGTCCTATTTCACATCAAAATCATTTCTTTCACTTATATAGAGTGACTTAAAACTGATAAAATCTTCAAATTCCAAGCAAATGTGCCTTAAAGGTCTTACTTGAGGACCCAACAGTGGCAGCTTGACAGAGGTGGGCTCTGAACCCTGGATCTTCTGGCTCATACACCTTAACCGCTGGGCTACCACTGTATCTGCTCAAGAAGGACATTATATTCACAGGGTTTAATGTATTCCAATGAAACCTATAATCCTTGGTGATTCACTAGTGATTCTTTCTTGGCAGAAGGCAGTCGCAACATAAACTACAAACCCTCATTATAAACGTTTTGCCTTGCAAATCATTATTGATGATAGACCAGTGTAACAACAAATGGCCTGGACTGACTAAACACTGACTAAGCAGGATGCAGGCTTATTTTGGAAGCCTTCTTGCGTTACATTAAAGGCCTGCCTGGAGGGTAGTCACCTGGTTTCAAACAGACTCCAAAAAGCTGACACAAGGGGTGAACCCGACATCACACACACACACTGTCGGACCACACTGTGCAAACCTCTTTTATTACAGGCCTTCAGCACAAAGCCTCACGCCGTGTGGCTCCGGGGTTTAAGTCATGAGGCAGTGATGATTCCAGAATCTTAGGGATAATGTAACAGCAAAGCATCCTGTTTAACCCTCACTTATCCCGCTCGGGTTTGTGGAAGAAGAGGTATACACAGGGGCATCACATCGGGGGGGGTGGGGAGGGAGGATTTAGAATGTCTAGTGCAACATCTTTTCATGGGGGGTATACAAGTATGTGCCGTTTAATGTCCATCTGATCATTGCCCATTCCCTTTAAGCACCGATGTCTCAAGTATTATAAAAGAACATAAAAATATTAGTCTTAAAGTTTTAAATCAGCCGCCTTATGCCAGAATGACAGAAATCTAGTATGCTCCAACTTGTGTGACACCTGCTGACAGAAAACAGA
>JAVSBV010000121.1:1541154-1551191 GCA_033117975.1 Parotocinclus spilosoma
CAATTTGGAATAAGGCTGTAACGTAACAAAATGTGGAAAAAGTGAAGCGCTGTGAATACTTTCCAGATGCACTGTATTTTCTATTTATATCAATATAGTTTTATAGTTTCAAGGTTCCCAGAGCTTCTGGAGATAAATCTCCACAATATTGCAGTCCCCCCACCATACGTAACTGGTGCAATTGTTGCAATTATGGAATTATTAATACAGCAGAGCTGGAGGACTTGGGTTTGGACCATGAGCTTGGATCCAGAACCTACCCCACAATCCTGACTGGGATAAATGGGAAAGAAGAGTGATGCTTTGCTTTCTTTTTTCACGTTGGTAGAAGGATTCCCTGTAGTAGAAGCCAGGCCGTCGCAGGGCCACAGGGAAGCCAACTGGGAAGCTGGGTCACCACAGTGTTTCACCAGCAAGTTGCCAGTGCACCACCCAAGTGTCTCTTAGTGTTAAGTGGTTAATTATAATTCATGATCAAATCACAGTTCTCAAACAAATGTTAAAAACAAAATCATGGCACCACTTGGGTTGGCCATAAACTGTGATTTAACTTGCTGCACAATAAATGAGGGATAAACAAAGCTTCCCAAATTTTCCATGGAAAGAATGCTGTTCCTTTCAAATCTTGGCTTTGGAGACGTAATTTATAGGCATGGTGCCTTCTCTGTTCTTAAACCTTTTAATGCTGTTTATCATTCAGCCCTTGTGTTTATAACTGGTGGTAAATATGTCATCATTGTGCTTTGTAAAGAATGTGGAATGGCCTTCTCAGTGGAAAAATAGAGACCACCATTGGTCCATGTTTATTTATAAAGCAATTCTCTGCAGACGGAGTTCATATCATGTATCATCACAGTGAGTAAAATGCAAAACAATGGAGCAGTTTTATGTACTCGATGTAGCTCAAGTTCCTTCTGACTTGGCAAAGACTTCTGTCAAAGACTAAGCTCTTATTACAATGAAGAGTAATAAATATTTACGGATAGGACTACAATGATCGTAAGTGACTTTTGTCTTTAATGAAGCACTATATAAGAGGATTTCCTGGAAGAGAAATAAACTCTTTTAAACTGTTTCCCATAATATGAAAGTTGATTTAATGCACAACTGGTTTAAGGATCCATGGACTCTATAAAATGTTCCCACCTCATGAGTCTTTTTGTCCATCTTCTTCCTTTTCTTTAGGCTGGACAGAGAAGGAGAACTGTTATTGGCCCGTGTAACCTGGGATCGAGATGACTTCTTGACCAGGTGTCGCCTCACCCCGGGGTTGTCCTCAAACCGATGACCTAAAGACAAGGAGAATGAATTATAACATGAAAAAATAAAATGTGTTATTTAAAACATCATTGCATCATAAACAGATTTGGACCCTTAAGTCGTGAATTAGTGCAAAACACGGATTAGTGGACAGAGAGACACAGGCCAAGGGAATCTACAGGGCAGGAGGAATTATTCTCTGCAGCAGAACCCACAAGCTTCTCCAAAAACTGGCCATGATTTAATGTTATATCACTTCATCCCACAGACCAAGGTTTTTATTAAATCTGGGATAATTGAAGGTCTAAATTCATATGCTCTCTTAGTTAGTAGCAGACAGCTGACAGAGGGGGCCTGAAAAATCGGGCCATGCCAGGCCGCAATGGGAGCCCCAACGTTCGGGGTTGTCCCAGTAGCAGCAGGACATGCTGTAAACAAAACTAAAAATCCCATTTATTTGACTCCATATACGTTCTGTTCCGTCTCCCTATAACCCTGAAAGCTGGTTCACCGCATGATCCCTCAAATTAACTCCAAACCCCAGAGTCCACTCTGATTCAGCCCACTCTGACTCCCAACTCAAGGAAAACTTTGTTTCAGCCTTGCCTTTTGGCTGGACTCTGGATGCTCTGAAGCAGCAGCCCTGAAAAATCAGGCCAAAATTTGGTGAAATTATTAGAGGGCGAACTGGGGACATAATTATCCATTACAAACAATCTTGAACTATTTGTGGGCTTCCATTAATAGGCTACAATTCATCAACCAAACTCTCTTTCCTGCTCTTGTTCTTGTAAAAATATACATCTACCACCCCATAATGTCCATTCTTCGAATTCATTTTAAAATAATTCATGGACTATCCAACAAGCTACACGTGTCTGCTCTCCAAGTACCGTTAGAGTATTGTTTGACAGACTAAATGCACAGTCCATGCACTATAATTGTTTTCTTAATGTACGATTCCAATGTTTCTATGAAAAGTTCAGTAATATGAAGCATACAACCATTTAAAAGACATCTATGAGTCCTACACGTTCCAAATTTTGGTTTTTTTCTTTCAAATGATCCCTGTTAGCCTGATGCCTGTAGCCTGATGTAGCCTCAATTCTACTAACTTCACACTGGATTAAATAAACCCACCGTGCCTAGCATATTTTAATGTATTAATAGGTTTATGAGTACAACATGAGGTCATGGACTGCACAGTTGTGGTTCATAACAACATTACATGAAAATAATCAGAGGAATCACTGGGGAGATCAAGTAAAGACCCACAGATAACAAGCCATCCTGTAGCCTTGCATTAGAAACATAGCCGGTGCAGAAACGTTCTCCAGACAGTCTGGCAGCAGTGCACACAGGGGTGTCCCTTAGAGGGCAGAGAAGCTCAGATGGAGAAACCCCAGGGGCTGCTGATTGATAAACGACATGCAAACAACAAGGTCAAGGACGCCACTATTTTCTAGATGCAATCAAAGCCCTTCTTTGTCTTGGCTAGTCTTCAAAGCATTCTTGGTTGGTCAGAATCTTTGGATAATGATTGCTCAGTTTTTGTTGGTATTTTTAAACACTTTGTACCTGGGTGTACTGTTCGAGACTCATTATTTCATGCACAATTTAAGGTAATTGCCCTCTAGGCCTTTATCACAGGTCAGCTTCCAAACCCGGGACATAAATAACAAACTATTCTAAGCCCCAATGGCAACACTGGCACAGTGTTGTTTAGAAAACTGAACAAAATACAGTGCAGTACACATCCAAGCATTAGACTGCAATGTCAGTATTACTGATTTACTGAAAATGAGACACCACCCAAAGAATATCTGAATATCTTAGTAGTAAGGACCGGCTGCTGGAATTGTAGATAATTAGCTCGGATTCTGGGTGGGTCTTGCATAAAGGAAGGGTGAAGTGTTTACAAAACCTTGCCTGTGTTCAGTAAATTTCTGGTTAGCCTCCAGACCCTCCCCTACGACCGTGACAAGGAAATGTGAGGGTACAATGGGATGCCGTGCTATTCAGCGGGGCTAGGCTTTGGTCCATATATACAGTTGAGGCAAAAATAAAAGCTTTTTTCCTCCAATTTAATATATTATTGTTATTGGTACAAATCATAAAAACAGCCTAATAATTACAATGAAAGGTTTAATATATAAAAAAAACATAGTGCTGTGCAAAAGTCGTAAACATTCTCTATTACTCAATACATATTCATGTTCTTTATTTAATACTTTACTAGCCCCTGTTACTCGGTTCTGCAATGGTCAGGACCCCCACATGACCACCACAGATCAGGTATTATTATTATTATTATTATTATTATTATAATTCAGCACTGCAGTGGCACTGATGTGGTGGTGGTGTGTTAGTGCAAGTTGATCTGGTACAATTGCTCACTCGATGTCCACTTTATTAGAGACGTTCACCTTTATTGTTGCACCTTATAAATGTAAAGTCAGACAGTAGCTCAGCTGTGTTGCAGTTTGTGCTCGTCATGCTCTAATCCTTGATCAGCGCTCACAGGATTCTTACAGGAACTCCAGCAGCACTGTTGTGTCTGATTTACTCATACCAGCACACCACACATTAACATACCACCACCACATAATTGTCACTGTTGAGAATGATCCACTGAAATACTACCCAATCTGTGGGGGTCCTGACCATTATAGAACGGAGAAAAGGAGTGGACTGTAGTCTGTAATTGTAGAAATACAAGTGCAGTGACCACTAAAACCTACAGGATAAGCTGAAAATAAACTGAAAATAAACTGAAAACGTGTCTAGACTTTTGCAAAATTATTGAAAAGGTTATATATGTTTTTTAATCTGGTGTGCCCTGTTTTGCTGTAAAGACAACATATATGTGAGCTTTGATGGACAAGTTTTTGAAATATATGATGGTCCATGTTAGCCACATTCCAAAGAGCATCTTATAATGTTACTGAATGCTTGACCTTTTGTGTCTTCAGTTGCCCTCATAAATGCCTGAAGTGGTTAAGGTTAGGTTTGAGAATGTCCATCTCGGTTAGCAGAGTTTCTTTGGCCTTTATATAGTTGCTGGAGTAGTTTGTTGCTGCAGGATGAATCCATCTCCAAAAAGATCCAAACAAACATTTTCACCATTGGTCTCAGACTTTTGGCCCCTACTATATATAGGCCCACTAGTCTATACTGAATGAGTGCTGTATGCCTTATTTTTCACCATTTGAGCCTGGTTCCTCACAAGAGTTCTTTCTTGTGCAGCTTTGCCTTTCCACTGTTGCCTTTGGCTGCTTATTCAGAGTCTTTTGAGAGTTGCTTTGTATCAATATATATTGTCATAAGTAATAAGCTTACTTTTCTTATGACCATTCTTAATGCTCTGAATTTGTAAATTGCCAAAGTTCTGTAGTAATGGATACAGTCAATGGACTCAATTCATGCTTCTGTGAGTCCTGCACTAGACTGGCCTAAGGCTGTGTTTGGATGTTTGTGTGTCTGTGTGTGACTGGAATGAATAAATGTTTGGACCTCCAAGTCAACTGCACATCACATCACCAGAGTCAATGGGCCGCCTGTGCGTGAGGCCCAGCAAGGGCATTAATTAGCAAACAGAATCAATAAAACTGTCGATTTTAACCTTCTCATTGATATATTTCCAACGCCCTGTTGTCAGAAGGTGGGGGCTATGTTTACAACACCATAAGCACAGTTAGCTGAGTGAAACTATTTTAACAGTCATTATAATGAATGAGCACTGCTTGAGCTTTCCAATAGCATATTAACATCAAATCTAAGGCCCACAGTTTTACAGATGTTTCTCAAGCCCGTCCTGTTCATGGTACTCACGGACTGGTTCAATAGGAGTCCCGAGGTGACTGTGGATGGACTCCAGAAGATCATAGTCCTCAAAATCAAGTACAAACTCTTCAAAATCCTCAAACCCATACACAGGAAAAACTCCACAAGGATGCTCATCTTCCCCACTATGTCTTTTTTGAACAAGCAACTCTTTGGGACGCTCCAGTGGATCAACCCTTGCATTGATTGACTTCTGCTCCACGTCTGTCATCTCCAGACTTGATGTCTCCACCCGACCCTGGCCTGGTGGGATCTCCTGGTCATCCAGAATGCGCTCCTGTAATAAACCGATTTCTAGAACTAATGAACAAATTGGTGTCCTGGATCTCTGCTCAACAGGAGGCTCGTAAGGAGGTATATAAGGGGAGGTTTGATCTAGGTCAGCTGGATTTAGGCAGATGAACTGGAAACCTCTTCTGGTTTCAGCACGGATGGAACTTTAAGCCTCTTAGATCATCCGCTGGTTTGGGTTCCACAATTCCAGTGGGAAAACTGCAACGCCATTCATGTCCTGCCCCAGCAGATTTCCCCTTCAATCTGAAATTAGACCAAGGCAAAAGAAGTTATGTCTTTTCGCTACAAGTTTCTTTGGCAATCCACAGTTGACAGCTGAGCTGTCAGTTCCAAGCAGACTGCCGAAATTCCTCTGTGGACATGTTGTCGAGAGAAGATTAGGTGGATTCCTGGTCAGGATTTCTCCCATGAAAGCTAGCAGTTGGGACACTGGTGATGCTGGTGCTTCTGCAGAAATCCTGATCCACTAATCCAATTTTGGCTCCAACAACCTATTGGCTCCCTCTCTAGTTTCCATGATGTTACTGATTGATTGTGCAGCAGTGCGTGGATAAAAGCGCATGTTTCATGGCTGAACTGATGTCCTGCTCACAGCCGCCCCCGCCTCATCAGACTCGATGATGTGAGCAAAAGGCCCGGAGCCCTATCTCCGACCACTGTGTGTTTCCAGACAAAACCCCAACCACGGTTCTCCCAGGTGACCATCCAAAACAGCAGCAGCGGGAGGAGGAAGTCGATGACGCCGGTTTGTGACGAGCACACACTGAGTGGAATCGCCAACTGAGCATCAGGCACTGACTCCTACATCACACTTAGTCAGACCACGACCAGACGAACAGAACCACACAATAGGGAGCGCTGTCTCCAAATCGTGGGTCTCCATGGAAACCGTTCCCATCTCGCACACTCTGCTACCTGAGATGAACTGATTCTCTGCACAAATTAACAGGTATAAATCAAAAGTACGTGCCAAAGCTGAGTATTGTTAATTTCATTCACGCTTCAGAGAGATACATTTCTCAAGGCTGAGACACAGAGGTTGTTACTTTATTATATTCATATTTATTATTATATTTGTTATATCACTTATCATCGTTTTATTAACAACTTCTGCATCAAATTGCCCCAAATTAATGTAAAATAATACACAAGGTCAAAAGTAGGGGGGATTCTGTCTTCTCAGGTCTGAAAACATGCATTTTGTTGATCATTTACAAATTCGAAATCATTTTTATAGATGGCTTGTTTATGGACCTCGCTCTCTTAGTGCAAAACCAAAAATAAATGCTTGTTTCAGTCAAGTCCCAATCTGTAATCCAATGCAGGAAGTGGTGGGAAGGATAATCGATCAGGGTGGCTATGTTAATTACAGCCTGAGGACTGTGTCCCTAACTCTCACATACATCCTCTCTCTCTCTCTCTTGCTTGCTCTCTCTCGGTCTCTTTCTATTTAACTTTCTCTCTCTCTCTCTCTCTCTCTCGCTCTCTCTCTGTCTCTCTCTCTTCATTTAGAACATCTGTATCATACACTTTTAATTGTACAGAGCAACAAGTTTTGAGTACAGTGAATGTAGTGACATTTAGTCATGGCAGTATGAAAGCAAGTTGAGATTTATATTTGCTGGTAAATGTGGTGTCTGGATATAGAGACTAAAATCAAATGTGATAAATATAACATATTTAATATAAGATTTTATTGATATATTTTGTATATAGATTTAAAGTCTACTTGTTAAAACTATAAGGCATCTTCTGTAGTGCTTGAAACAGCAGCTCCTGAGGACCTGGGTTCGAACCCTAGGCTGGGTGTGCAAAATGAAAGGCGGTAGTGTGATAACAGAACACTGTGATGAACTGGCAGTCTGTACTGGTCACTTTATTGATCCAGTTGTTTGTAATACTGGCCTAAAAATATATTTCAATAAATAAAACCATGGGTCTGCTCCCAGTGAATTATGAGAATTCTAATATGTTGGGTTTGTTACTCAAGTGACAGTTTGCATTTATAAACACAGAAATAGACAGTGTAAACCAATTGTCTTTACTAGCCATTAATATATCGTAAACATTTAGGTCAAATCCTGCATCCGTGTAAAGCAGGCGCCACACAACTCGGCCAAAAGTGTGTAGACACCCCGTTCTAAACAGTGCCCTCTCTTATTTCAGCTAAACCCGGTGCTAATAGGTTCATAAAATGAAACATACAGGCATGGAATTTCCATAAACAAACACTGGCAGTTTGTTACTCTCAATGTGACACGTTCATAGGTTTCCACCTCCATCAAGTTGGTTTCTACCTGTAACAAAATGGCTTGGCTTTGATGAGGGACTTGGCTGGCTTACGAGGAGCTTCAACTTGAAGTCCATCAGACACCTTTCGAGACAGCTTCTTATTCTTGCTGTGATCCACAGCTTATTGTCCAACATCTGTCGAAAGCCTTCTTACAAGAGTTGGTGTGGAAGACTGTTGTAGCAGCAAAGGGGTACAAATGCCATACTAATACCCATGTGTTTTTATGATATACATTTTCCGAGTCCACAATCAGGCTGAGAATATCCAGTTCACTAATTAATAGGATGTGTAAAGCCATAAAAATGTTACTACAAAACAGATAAAGAGGAACGCAGCTCCGTGAACCATGTGGAAAAGATGCTAATAGAAACTTCAAAACATGTTATTACAGGGTCTGTATAGGATCATCATCAAGAGATGGGATGATACTTGACTTATGATTGCAGCTTTCGTAGTGATTACCCAAAGCTCTAACCATATCCATAACAACATTCTCCATCCTGTTCTTCTAAGTCTCAAATTGCAGTGTCCCCCCGAAGTTGAAAGGAGATGAGCAGCGGTTAGTGACTGCTTCCTGATGCCAAGCACTAAAACTAGGAGGAGTAATCTGTGGTTTGTTTTCTCATGCCTTATACTCAATTGAGCAGATTTTATTAAGGATAATTGCTGGAAAAATAACAGGGAGCTCACTGGTACACGTCCCAGTCCCAATGATCCCTACCACATTTCTCCATGTCAAGACTTGTTTACTAGAGTCTATAATGGAGTTTGAGTGAAACTGGCCTAACACTGGACCAATGTTGGTTTAGTGCTGGGTCAATGCTGGTCCCGCTCTCTACAAAAACACATTTATGAGTATGGACATGTACACAGCAGGCACTCGCAAAACATTCTTCTAAAGAGCAGCCAGTGCAGGCCTCAAAGCCCAATACATAAACAGGGTAGAGGCCAGTACTCTTCTTACCCACTCTTCCAAAAAACAGACACTGCAAAAATAAATATGGCGGAAAACGTTCAAAGGGAGGATCGTACACAGGATTATGCGAATATTTTGGACACTGTTGATTTTTCTGGATAAACAAAAATTTGCGTCTGCACGCAACACACTTAATGTATAGATTTACATAAAGTCAATTTTAAGAAAATCTCACTGGAAAAAATAAAACATTTGGCATGCACAAAAGTATTTTGGATTATCCAGCAGTGCTTTTAAGTTCTCCTGGACTTGTAGGTTAATTTGTTAAAATGTACACAGATGATACGTGTTATATTTCATTTTGTGCACAGTAAAACCGTGGTTGATTTATAGCATACACATAACTAGCGCAAGATAACTTAATAGTTTAAATACTTATTAGAACTTACTTAGAACTTATTTTTACTCCAGTACCTTGGTAAAACCGTGGTTAGATACCATAGTCGATACCATAATAACCATTCCACCATTTTCACCAAAACCCATGGTAAAACCATGGTTCACTTAAATAAAGCATAATTCACTAATTTACCTTAGCAACATATTTATTTAGCCACTATTTCCTAAGTGCTTATTTTTAGCATTTCCCTGCTAAAATGTCTACAGAAAAATAGATTTTTTTTGTTTGACATACATGCAGGTTCAAGCTGGTTGATGTATGTTAATAGTTCTGGTTATATTGGTTAACTAGCATGTTTTTTTTTCTGAATGACCTGTGGCACCATATCATCATCTCATGTTGTGACCAGCAAAGAAGTGAGTAAAAAAAAAATCCAAAGGTAGTCATTGTAGATCTTTTAGCCAGACTAATAAAGATAAACTCCTGCTAATAATGTTAGCTGTTGTGTAACCTTTGGCCCCATCAAGATAAGCAAGAGGTTTTGTGGTCATGCTATAAATTCACATTTGGTCTGATTTTATTTATCGCAGTGTTGGCTTTGGCTACGGCAGCGAAACAGCTGACACAACAAAGCTTGACATGGCATGCTGGAAGACAAGCTAATCAAAACACAGGCCTCGTGCTCTGATTGAGCTCTCATGCTAAATCGAATTTGCAATAAACTGAAACAGATTTAGATGCTATACAATTTTTTTTTCTCACATGTGATTCCTTGAATGTATAAAATGTCTCTACAAATAGCTTTAGTATTTGAAAGAACATGTGATATGACTTGCTAGTGTTGGTCGATAGCTTTCTTGTTACCTGTTAACCCGGGGATGAATTGTACTGTAAAGTTTGACAGTAGAACCATGAAGTGGCCAAATTACCATCAAAAATTCAAAAAACAAGTATTGACCAGCATCAGATCCATGCTGGTTTAAGATGGTGTAGTGCTGGTTTTGCTGGTTGACCAGTATAACCTTGCTGGC
>JAVSBV010000121.1:1567990-1585999 GCA_033117975.1 Parotocinclus spilosoma
ACGTTCTTTGGTCCGATTAAGCGGAATTTTGGTCCAAATAAGCGAATAAAATTACACGTATTTAATAGGATTTGTTTCAGCATTTTAGGATTTGGTCTGAATAAGCGGCTGGTCCCATTAACGGGATTTAACTGTATATGATGTTTTAATGCATGTTTTTTTAAGATGTGGTCTTTCATTCCAGTTGTTGTGCTGATCATGAAACTCCCTCGCCCCAATTCAGGGGTGATGTAGATAAACCAGGAGCACATATGACACAAGGTAGGAACAGACCTCGAACGGGGCACCGGTCCATCTTTGGACTTACAGATCTTTACTCATTATGAGACACTTTGCTGATGCCCGATAATCTAACACATTTCAAAGAATCAAACCCACACAGATGGGGAGAACATGGAATCTCCACCCAGACATTTTGAACCTTGATCTCTCGACCTGTGAGGCAAGAGCACTAACCACTGCACTGTCATTTATGATTATAAACCTTCTGAAGATAGTTAGAGGTCCATAGTCAAGCTCTGAGCCTGAAGTGCTGTTCACTCGACTCAGCATTTTCTATTTTAACCAGAAGAAGATTGTGATCTACGGTGTCAGATGTCATGCTGAGATCAGTTGGTATGAGCAAACAGATGGTCCAAGGCCAATAAAAGGTCAGGACTTTAACCAGATCTGTTGTAGTATGGCGATAAGAAAATCTTATGCATGTAATTCTTATGCAGTCATGACCTCTGGCCACAATACAGAACTGAAAGTGAGTAAAAAGAAAAAAGTACACTCAGGAGAGAGCTTGGAGTCTTGAAGCATGTTTCACAGAAGCTACTGCTTTCACTGACAGCATTTACTTCACACTCTTTTAGACCACTTACAGTTGTGGCGTGTATAGGAGCTGAGGGAAAGCAGCAATAACGCTGCTTGGGCGGCACTCAGTAACCGATCCTGAGATGTTCTGCAAGTGCTGTGTTTTCCCCATCATTTCTGAACTGAATTTCGGACACACACACCCCTTCCAGGAAAGAGCCCTGTGTCTTCCTTCATAAAACCCAGGAGCACGCAAACATAATGGTGATGTGGGTCAGGTAGCTAGGTGGGAGTAAACTGTTAAATAAGCACAATAAAGATGGAATTTAGCTGAATGAAGCTTGGCCAGGTGGCAGGACCAAGCAGTGTGGAGCAGAGAATGGATGAAGAGGAGGAGTGAAGGCTCTTGGTCATGTGTTATCACTGAAGAGCTGGGGATTGAACTCACAGCCTTTGGAACACTAATTTACCCATAACAAAAGTCACTATTTAACGAGAGTGGATACAATCCAAACAAGTAAGGGTTTGTTGATTTAAACAAGATCCACCATGGGCAGTTTGACAGCACTGGGATTTAAGGTGTCAGCCTACTTGCCATTGGGCCTTAACCAGTTTGGAACAACTATTGTAAATTACATTTACAGCATTTAGCCGACGCCCTTATCCAGAGCGACTTACAATTCATACAGTATTACAATCCAGAGCAATTGTGGGTTAAGGGCCTTGCTCAGGGATCCAACTGTGGCAGAGGTTGGATTTGAACCCTAGACCTCATGGTTTATAGTTCAGTACCTTAACCACTAGGCTACCACAGTCCACTCCAAGCTGTGGGGTTGCTTATTACTGGGTATGCTAAAAGGATTTGGCAAAATCTCAAGAGATTAATTAATTGTACCAGCTAATTTGACTAATCCACTAGCCCACCTTTGCAGTGATCAGTGCTTAAGAGACTTGGTGCTGCCTATCTGGACGCAGTTGGCTCGGTGTGACACTGCGGTAGCCTAGTGGTTAAGGTACTGGACTCTGGACCTGAAGGTCCTGGGTTCAAATCCCACCTTTGCCAAGCTGCTGCAGTTGGGTCCATAAGCAAGACCCTTAACCCATGATTGCTTGAATTGTAAGATGGTATGAGTTGTAAGTCGCTCTGGATAAGGGCGTCTGCTAAATGCCGTAAATGTGAGAAAGGGTACGCCAACCAGAGACCCCCTATCAACGATTAAGTTTAACCATGCATTTGAATCCACATCCATAACCTGAGTGTCCAGCTCCCAGTCTTTGAGGGGTAAAATGTCCCCCTTCCATATATTTAAACCCACAAATAATTTAAATTGCTAATTGACTCTTATCCTAAAACATCTACTCAAAGCCTCAGAGACACTCAACAAAAAGCAATTCTTTGTTTGAAGCTTCTCATTTGAGCTTCAGAGTCCGTCATTACCTCAACGCTCCTGCCATGCTTCTCTTCCACATCAAGCTTCCAGATCACTATATGAATTATACATGATCTCTGATTACCATTACTACCACGACATCACTCTTTTTGATTAACATTCCAGCAGGGAAAACCCCTGCAACTCACTTGTGTAGATTTCTGTTGACGGCACCCATCACTCTTGTGAATGTAAGATTTCAGACAGTGACACTCGATCAAGCGCAGGCCCACTCAAGGCATTAAATGGGACACATATTTGGAAAACAGATAGCTCGCATTCTTTTGGTAAATCCACCAAAAATCAACACGAGGATTTTTTTAAAAGCCAGGAAAATATTTCCCCGTAAGTGGAATATTTGTTTGGGTCCAAAGCAGCTGGGAGTATTTAGGCTTGTAAATGTTAGTTAGCCACTTGTTGTGTCTGGTGTCCATGACAACCGTGAATGGAAGAATCTAGATTGGGGAGCGTGGTGGTGTTGTTTAAAGTTTTACAGTCTCATTAGCAGTGGTGCAGGGGTGCACTGAAGCACGAGGAGAGAACAAACAGGGTTGCCCATCTGCCCCGAAATGAAATGGCCACCCTTGAATGATTATGGAACCCATTTTATTTTATTGGTTTGTCCCGTTTTGCTTGATAGAGCTGAATGGGGTTATTTGCATACGCTAAAACGTGCTTACTCACCCACGGGGGTAAAGATTTAAGTTCTGACTATGGATTGAGTTGCGAGTTTGAGATTTGAGTGTTTACGCTGTGACTTGGGGCCAGCTGGCACTGCCATAACACTTTGGCAGAACTCTGTAGAGGTGAAGAGGTGGGTGTTTTGCAAAATGCTTGGGTGTAGGACAAAATCTTTAGTCTCCATGTGAGTGTTATTTGCTCTGACCGCATGAACACAAAACACAGTCAAATCTTGCTATAAAATTCAAACAACAACAAAACATATTTCAGTGTATTAACCCGTATGGACAGTGTGTATCTTTTTGTAGCTTATCAACAATGGATGGTTTTCTTAATTGCATCTTGGCTCTGCTTACAGCCTCCACTACCCTTCTATCACTGGGTCACCTAAACCTTCATGATATAGAGTGGGAAATGATGAGGTAATGCATGCTTATTCTACAGGGTGAGTCAAAAGACACAGGACACAGGTCAGAGCTGCATCGTGGACTATTCCCAAAGGCTGTCAAAACCATTGTTTAGGTTTCTTCATCGGTAGCAGTTCTTCTGACGATCACTACATGGCTTGCCGTCCAAAGTCCTGGTCGGAATTTGGCTATGAGGGACAGATGCAACAGCGCTGTGTGAAATTGGTGATCTTGCTGGGTGTTGGTTGTTGAAGTTTGCATATATAATATATAATATTATAATACGGCAGCTGAATTCTCCAGACATCAGAATCCATCTTCAGTAACCTGTAAGTTTTGTGTTGGTAACATTTAAACCACAAGAGGTTTGCAAATTGCAAATTTGATTGCGGCAATCAATTTCTGAGACAGTTCTTCAACTTCCTTGATATCCTACGTGCAGCACCACAGGTATGTGTATACTATTTATCTAGGCCATAGGGTAGAGATGGTAAAACGATGGAAATAGATGGACGATTAAGCAAAGAAGTATTTCCAAATATTTATAAGCAATACATTGTTTTTATTCGTAGTTGTCAAAGATACCAATTGACCTGGCACACGTCTAGGGAATTTGGGAAGGAAATAGAGGATCCGATGTGGAAGGAAACCCACATAAACATGCAGAGAACATGGAAACTCAACAGAAGCAGCGGTCGGGCTGGTATAAAAAAACAACATTTCTCTGGAACTATGAGGCGTCAGCTCTAACCGAGTAACCCACCCCCAAAGATACATCATACATTTAAATACAGACCACATGCCCTAACCATTTAGTTAAGAGCAAAATTGTGTAGCCCTTTAGTGTTTATTTTGCCCTAATACACTTTAGGTATCATGTTTTATGTGTTTATTTTTAAGTATTGAATCACAAATGATATTTGACTCACCACACTAGAAGGCAAAAAACAAACACGGAGATCGAAATGCCACTTGTGAAATGCGCCTCATTTTAAAAACGTGTTGATTTTTAAAGTCTATACGGAAACATGCTTTTCTGCAGTACAGATGCATGTACGCTGAGTGGCCACTTTATTAGAGACACCTGTAGTTTCAAGGTTGGAGCTTCCTTGTATGGAAGTTAGACACGTGACTCGGGTGAGCAGAATAAAGTCAATGTTTCTGGAGCTTAGTTTTGGCGAAATTGCATTAGAATGGGAAAATCAAGCAAGCTGATTGGATCAAGTGAGTTGGATCAAGGCATGGTCATCTGATCTGTGCTAGATTAGACAGGGCCTCTAGGGGTTTCAAATGGAGCAGTTGTTGAGAGTATAACGAGATGTATGATCGAGGAAAAATATCCAACGAAAGGGGTGGACGTAAACAACTTTGTTGACAAGCAAATGCACCCGCATTAATGGCAGCTGTTTATTCTATGGCAGAAGGAATTTCAGCAGGACATTTTACCTTGCCTTAAGTTTTATAAAGTGGATAATGGATTGGTCCCAGGACCATGACAGTGAGTTTTCCTTGCTTCTCTGGTTTTCACAGTTCTCTGGGACAAGGTAAAAGGGCGTTTTGCTCAGTTTTTTTTATTCTAATCCGTGCCAACTGCAAGAATTCCATTTGGGTCAGTATTGCTGCAGAATAAGTTTGATATTTACATTTACAGCATTAGGCATACGGTCTTGCAATTCAAGCAATCATAGGTTAAGGTCCTTGCTTAAGGACCCTACTGTGGCAGCTTGACAGAGGTGGGATTTGAACCCAGGACCATCAGTTCCAGAGTCCATTACCTAAACCGCTAGGCTACCACAGTCAATTTTAACACCCAACAAGGAATTTCTGCAGTTCTGAAGGCCAAATCATGTTCAGCGCACTACTACGTTCAATGTACACAGTTATTTATGCTTTAGCATTGGAATCAGGTGACATACACTCCCCGGCCAGTTTATTATGTACACCTGTCCGAAACAATCCTAGAAAGGCAAAATCATTCAATACTCAAAGGATTTGGACAGCAAAACTATGAGGCTTATCTCCCAAAGATTGTATCATCAGGATTTAGTGTCATGGTGAGCATAAAGAAAACAAACTACTGTATATAGCAGACACACACTGCGAGATTGTGCCATATTTCTATGTCTTATTACCTGCTGTAAATCTTCAGAGCATCCCACTGGTGAGCTTACGCCGTTTAAAATGGCGACTTCGGTTCTTTATTTTCGACTCTATTTTGCTGAAACTGCAGCAGCTCTTTCCTCTGTAATCGAGATGATTTGATTTACAGTGATTTGATCTTAGCAGCATGGGGGAAATGACAGAGTATCCGGTTCTTCCCTGCTAAGCTGCTGTTTCACTTTAATTTTACTTTAGTAACAAGCGTGACGTGATTAAGAGGTATTTATGCACACTCCAGGCTTGTGTTACAGCCTGAGCGTGTTTGCATTGTTACTGGTGTAATCAAAGGGAAAAGTGTATTTTAAAAGGGAGGAAAAAGCTCACATTTCTGCACCCATTTACCCCCCCCCCCAGAGCAGGCAAAATACATTCTTATTTTCTTATTAATTTGCTTTGGCTGCAGGCTTTGTATGTTTTGAAATGAGCCACGTCTTCACTTGTTTGTTAAATTGCGTTTAACACACAGGTCCCTAGGAGGCAAAGAAAGAGATATTTAATGATGTGAGGCCCCTTTTCGCTTTTCCATGGCTGAGTTCAAGCTATTTAGGCTCATGGCCATTTGTAGAGATGTGGCTCCATAAGTTTTGCTTGGTTTGATTTGGTTTGGTTTGGTTTGAATTCATGTGAATTAAGGTGTCTCTTGTGCTGCAGTCAAACAGGACCCGGTTTGCCACTTGCGCCACTTGGATCATGGCCGCGGACACGAGGTCCTGTTATCTTCTGATGAAGTGACATCCAGGCTCTTGGTCTGTCTGCACAGATTGCTGAGCTTTCCTGGTGCTACACTTCACATCAAAGCTCCTAGACAGGCCAAAGCTTTTTTAAAGTGGCATGTCTGGACAGATATTGCAATCAGAATCAGTCAGAGCAGGATGAGATAAAGGCAAGAAAGGAGGGCACACGGCGAAACAGGAAGTCCTGTCTGTCCCTTGCATTGTATAACCCTCTGGATTTCAGTGACACTTTTGTAGCTATAAGTACCCCTGGAAAGTTTGTGAACCCTCTCAAACTGTCCTTCCTTCTTGTTGCTCATTCATTCCAGGCTTGTCAATGATGAGTCCAGGAAAGATTTTTCCCATAAATAATGTAAAGTAAATCAATTATTTCCAGATCCCCAGAAAAAAACCCACTCTATAAGGTGTTATATCTGTTAATGGAGTTGCATTGTACAGGTGGGGATAACGCCTGTACGTTTTAAAGCAGTGCCTTAAATTTACACACATTAACATTAACACACTATTGTACAGTTGGGAAAAATCATTTATACAAGGGTTAAAAAAGCACAAGTAAAAAGAAACAATTGAAATTGAAAAAAGTAAAAGCAAATCACTTGCTCTATTGGTGAACTCCGGGTGCTAGCTGTTAATGCTAACTGCAGCCTGAAAGCAATGAGGAGTCAGTTGTTACTTTTCTTTTGACTGGGCGTCATTATTAATCATGTTACAACCCGTGGAGGATTGCACTAAAAGTACAGTTCTGCAAATATTATAATAAAGGAAAACAGGATAAAGACAGTGGAGAGCGGAGTACGGTCTGTTGTGAGTCCCTGAATCACTGCGTACTGAATCGTAAATAGTCACTCATGAATCGTGACTCACAAAGTTTCAGGTCGATTCATGGGAATTTAAGCAAGTTTTTTGGTCAAACTGCGTTGGAAACAAATCGGATGGAAGCAGCTTTACATGAAACACAAGCTTTGAATGTTGAGGATCAATTGTCACACAGGACTTTCACCATTACTTGTGACGCAACTGATGAGCTATCGAGTGTTACCAAACAAGCTGACTTCAGCCTGACTCCCACACCAAAGTACTTCTGTCTTATCAGATTTTCAGCAAGAGGAAGTTAGTTATCTAGTGTTTGATGTCCTGTAAACATTCCACAAAAGCTCATTAAAGCGCTCTCTATTGGTTTAGCCAGTTTTAGCAGAGACCTAGGACTAAACCATGTAATACCACCAAATTTACATTTGTAAACATTCTTCAGGACTATACCAACTGATAGGGACGAGCTGTGTGTGATCTGAACCAAGAAACCCTTAATCCTAACAATAATTTTTGACCTATTTATAAAATGATTATTAACTACAGTGTTTAGAGCTGATTGTAGGAAAATCCGATCATCTCTAATAGTCAAAAGTTTGTGATTTACCTGTTGAGCAAACGTAATCCTATTTCTTCTCAATGTGTCTTTCAAACATTTACTATTGTGTTATTTAGTGGGTATATCTTATGGAAATAAAGGAAGCTTCATGTCACAAAGCAAAACCACTGTAAATGTTGAGGGAGGATGTGGGACTGAATTAAGGTTTTGGATGCTATCAAGCCAAACTACTCCAAGATGTCAATTATTTCTAACAAACACACACACACAGGATCCCCTGATCCCACACAACGACTTTCAGACTCTTCTGACCCAGCAGAAATTCAGGAAAAGAGAGAACAACCCAGAGCTCAACCCAGAATGGAATGGAATCGTCTGAGAACCTCAGACCTGGATACAGAAAGAACTGGGACCTGACCCAATGCAGAATAAGGGGATATCCTTGGTAGTATTTTGTAGTAGGGACAGGGATGGTTGTAGGGATTGGTAGTAGAGCTTTAGTTTGAGTGGCTGAATCAGCCTGGTTCATATGCCCTCTTTGCTTTGTGAGTTGTGGTTTTGGTTCGGTGAGTACAATATGGTGGACTGTGGTAGTCTAGGGGATGAGGTACAGGAGGATAGATCAGAAAGTTCAGGGTTCAAATCCCACCCACAAGACAATTGACTCATAATTGCAATTGTGTTGTACAATCAGTAAGTGGATGTATGGGTCTGATAATTCACAGAATTCCACCTTTGGAATTCAAACTTAATTGGTTGCAGAATGCAGTTCTCTCTTATATTTGATAGTAAATTTGTTTGAAGTGGAAATCCAATTCATTTCCGGCACACCAAGGGGCTGGATCATATACTTACAGGTATTCCGATGTTAAAATTTGGAATTTTTGAGCGAATTTAGGGGGGGAAACAATCCAAACTGGTTGAATAATGTAGCGTTTCAATTGCAAGGTTTAACTGTAATTTAAATGTATTGTCTTCCAGTGGGCTCACTGCTTGACCCTGTTCTGGTTCTGTTCTGAGGCCTTTTTGATGCAAAAAACAGACTGTTGAATGGTATCTAGGATTGACAATATGCAAATATGTTATTTCTTAAATAAAACAGAACAATATCTGACTTAAAAGAAATGAAAATAAGAGGTTTACCCATTCTTCTAGGATTTGCATAGTACATCAGACAGTATGCTTCTTTATGTCTGAGCTCTCTCTCTCTGTGATTCTCTCCAAGTGAAAAAAACAAAAGAGATGATGTTTTGCAATTGTGCTGTTCTTTCACACACACTTTCTTATATATTCTAGTAACATGATTCATGTCATGTGTCTCTGTGCTGCATTTCGGCAGCCGTGCTGCAGAGCGTTCTCATCTATACTGGTGTATTTTTCTGCAAATTGAAGGAAAATATACAGCAAACTATTGGAAAACAATGTCATCACATTATATAGTGTCTGCAAGCAAAGATGCTCTGGGAAGACGCTATTATGGAGAGAAATTGCAAACTGTCTGCGGCAATGGTGTCTATGGGAATCGGTGCGGAAACAACGTAGCCCACATCTTAGCTTTAGGACTGTAGAAAAAAAGAGAAAAAGAGCACAAGTATGCCTTTCTGACTTTGGGGCGTATATAGAATGGTCTTTAGAAATTCCGTCATTAAATTGTATTTAAGAGATAGAGCTATTAAATATGGTACTTGGTCTGAGGTTCTTTTTTTTCCCCTGTGGCTCTGCTCATTAAACTGGTACATGATAGTCCATCAAAGCCCACATTTTTTAGACTTCACAGTGCCCTTTGTATTGTTTGTGCTAAGAAGATTCTGGTATCCAGCATGGCATGGTTAAAAAAATATGCTGGTCACCGTTACCAGCATGTTTCATTAAGGTTTGCCAGCCTAACCACTGTGTTTTGCTGGTGCACCAGTAACAGTATGTTTGTTTCCCAGCTAAACCCGCTATGGTGGTGCATCAGTTAATGTTCTGCCTGGGGTTCAGTTCCCATCGAGGTTGATCCCTTAACCCACAGTTGCTTGGATTGAACCTTGTAAGGACATTGCATCTTTCCATTCTTCAGCTGTTGTTCTGTTTTTGCAGAAGCACCCACGTTCCCATTCCTTCACCACAACTAGTCCCGTATTCGCTCATTCTATGTCATGTGAAACACATTCGTACTGACTTGCCATGCTGTAATTTAGCTGTCACGGGAAATGTCAGCCCTCCTCCATGATTGTCACTATCCAAATTAATCATGTTTGTGTTGTGTCAAACTCTTTTAGCATTTTGGAGGTGGTGGATGAGATACGCTGTCATAGTAGGTAAACTGTCATGCACATCTGTACGACTCTCAAACATTCTTTTTAAGTGTGTGACTGTATAAATGGTTTAACTTTGTAGATACTCCAATTCGACTGCAACTCATTTTTTAAAATGGTCTAATTAGGGAATTTTAAGATCATTGGTACAATATTTCTGTTACTTACTATGGGATTATTGCTACCTTGTACTGGTGTATTTAAAACTCTAATCTAGGTAAGTTTGTGGTCCCTGTGTATCTCATTCCCCAGATCTACCCCATTACCCCAAACTGTTTTATAGAATGAGTGTGTTTACAGCAGAGATGTTCACAAGTCACAAAATAAAAGTCTAAGTCAAGTAACGAGTCTTTAAGCTAGAGTCCATGTCAAGTAATGAGTCTTTAGGCTAGAGTCTAAGTCAAGTAACAAGTCTTTAGGCTAGAGTCTAAGTCAAGTAACAAGTCTTTAGGCTAGAGTCTAAGTCAAGTCACAAGTCTTTAGGCTAGAGTCCATGTCAAGTAACGAGTCTTTAGGCTAGAGTCTAAGTCAAGTCACAAGTCTTTAGGCTAGAGTCCATGTCAAGTAACGAGTCTTTAAGCTAGAGTCCATGTCAAGTAACGAGTCTTTAGGCTAGAGTCCATGTCAAGTAACGAGTCTTGAATTATAGGTGTTACGGAATGAACTGCGGAACGGCTACCAAACATATTTTGGTGACTCTGAAATACAGTACATACTTGAGTAAATTAAGATTATTTAATAATAAGATGTGAAGATTTTTTGTTAGATTATTGGATAATTGCAAAGTAGAAATCTGACAGGGCAAAGTGTAAGGGCCAAGCTCGAGGGCCCAAGTGTGACAGAGCTGGATTAGAATTTTCTGATTAGTACTCCAAAGAACTCAATTAAATCTGAACTTAATGATTCCACTGAACCATGAGAGCTGGATTTACAAAATGCCACTTACCCATGAGATCACAACAGACCCCTCGCCTGGCGCAGTGGCATCTCGTGGCTCGTGGCATTTTGGGACTGTGGTGACTAAGTGGTTAAGATACTGGACCAGAAGGTCTAGGTTTCAAATCCCACCTCTGTCAAGTTGCCACTGTTGAGCTAACAAGCAAGTCACTTAGTCCATAATTGTTTAGATTGGTTAACAATATTGTAAGTATTATAACTGTACTGTCAATCACACTGGATAAGAGCATGTGCTAAAAACAGAAATGTAATGTACACCTTGCCTGAGGTGGGATATGAACCAAGGTGATTCACCTTGTCTCTTTTTTCTTATCCCATCTCTGATATAGTGAGCTTTCAGGTACTCTCTGATTAAACCCAGGTTCCGTAGCAGCGCTAATCCCTGCTTTCTCAGTTTACTGGAATTAGTAATCCCAGATTTGTTTGAGCATTCCATTTGACCGCTTCTCCAGTGAGAGCTGGGTGTGTCCTGCATGGCAGACCAGGTGTGCTCCCACATAACAGCGGCTTTTATTCTAGTTCCAGCATGTTTACCTAGGAAATTATACGCAAACCACCCATGATCTATCCATCGAACTCAGATCCAGATTAAAGTTGTGAGTTCTCACTCTTTCTTCTCTGAACTCATGATCTTAGTTCTGAATTCCCCATCGGGTACGGTTTGTTAACACACTTGAGGTTAGGAGGGCACAGCGGAAGGCTTGTCAAGAAGAAAACAAAAGCTTTTGTGTCACAGTAATCCATGTTAAATAGTGAGTACTTTTATCTGCAGTTGCGTTCAGAGTACTTTTATTCTCCAAAGCTTTACTTCATCCTGAAGCCACAGTGCCTGACGTGTGATTTCATTCACGTTGATACAAATATCCTTAAAACACCCTCAGTATCTTACCTTGGATGGTACAGAAGATCTGTTTTATCAAGGACGAGTGCATGCACAGATGTGTGGGTGTTTGAGGTGTGTATGTCATAGCCAGTGTGGGATGTGACTCATGGTTAAACAATCGAAATCTAAAGAGAAAGCCACTCTCTAATGTTTCCAGGTGATGCGGCGAAACGGCCCACACAGTTCCCATCATTCAGGGTTGTCCCTGACGCTGCGCTCCCACACCTTCGCGTCCCCCTCACGTGGGTTTCCACTGTCACCAGTGAACCAATACGTGGCTCTAAAGGCACTTGAGTGCAACCTGTTTATTGGCAGAAGATAATTGCACATTCTTTCACAGAGCAATAATGCAGAAGAACCGAGAAGCAACACATACTGTGTCATTAAGAAAGACCAGCAGATGGCAAAGCTTGGAAGAAACCCAGATATGAGTCTAAAAAAAGGCAGAGTAATAACTGGTTTAGGCCAGCAGTCTCATTAATAGCACTTTTTTTTTCTTTGTATTCTCCACTGGATTTCCTATGGAGCTTAGAGACCACCGCTTACTACATTCTGCATTTCTTTTCTGTCTGTGTTGCAAATGTTGGCCAAATGTATTTGTCAGCACAAGTGAAAAAATTTTTCTAATTTAATAAAAAGTTCAGCATGAAGGACCTTGAGTGGCACGGCAGACTTCAACGCTAGCCCACCAACCCAGCAATGCCTTCCAACCGGGTTGCAAATGGCTGCGTACTAAGGTAGGTAGGCCAAATTTGGAATGATCTCCCAGCTGGTCCTGAAATTAAATGGTATCATGACCATAGCATGCTTTATGCTTACAACATGTGTTCTTCAGGATAGGAACAGGAATTTCCATCTACACCAACATCTAGTCAATTACAGTCGAATCCGGTGAATTGGACCACATCGGACCACACATAAATGGGTTAGGGTTTCTACCTCTCACGGTAGAGCCGTGTAGTTTATAACCTGTGTTTGATTTACGACCTGATGATGAACACCTGCCTTTCCCGTTACTTAAGTGTGGGTTCTAGCGTTGTTCGTGGCCAGGTCGTCATTCCATTCCACCCGACCACCGGCGCGCACGCCCACACCTTGACACTGTAGCAATCACCTATATGGTTAGCTGATTATTTCCCGGGCTTATAGTGCTGACGGATGTGTACGGGGGAAACCCCCGAGGTACTTGGTATTTTAGGGACACCTTGAGGGTTTTCCTGTTCGGTTTCCTGCGCTCCTCGCACGCCTGAGCTCACGCTCTTTTCGTCCTCGGCCACTATCGAGTCTCACTCCACCCGGCTCCACTTACTCGCACTACACGGGCGCCCGAGCTCATGCTCGCCCTCTGGCATTTCGGACTACCACCATGCCTCACGGTTTGGGAGATGTCCCCAAATCAGCGCCTTATCGTGCTCTACACATCTGCCCACTTTTGGTGCTTTGGCACCTTTCGCGATCAGTTCTCCCCCTCGAGATGCAACATAACGGCGCGCCTTTTCTTCTTTTTTTTCCCTGTGCTCGGGAGCCTTTTAGTTATTTCTATATTATTTCCCCATTATTATTATAATACGTCATGGGATTCCGTCTCTCCCGCATCTTTGGGTCCTACCGCATATCGTAACAAAATGCTCACATTCTTGACCTTAAACTTTTAAGTTAAGGTTCAATTGTAAGTCTTTTTGGATAAGGGTGAACCCAAAAGCAAACTGAACAGGTGATAAAGGGTAGATGCAAACCTTGTTTCGTCAAATAAATCCCTGTGCTCGGTTTGTACAAGGTGATAAGGATTAGGACTAAGGTTAACATCGCTACCTTTTTATGACTTGTATGGCTCAAGCAAACATGTTACAGTATGAACACATTTTAAATAACTGAATCCAGTGATTAGCATGTATCCCTGCATGGAAAAAAATTATGCCAGGATGAAGTCAAACCATATGGCGCAGCATTTACGGCATTCACTAGGCACTCTTTATCCAGACCAACTTACAGTTGAGCTGAGCAGTTAAAGGTCAAGGCTTTCACCCAAGCATCCAGCAAGTGGAAGTTTGGCAGAGCCTGGGTATGAACTCACAACCTTCAAATTAGTCATCCTGAACCTTAATGACTGAACCAGAACTTCTGTTTCATGAAACATTTAAGATCCCCTTCAGTCATGATGTCTGAAAACCAACCCAGAATGATCTGGGAACGATATTTCTATGAATGCCCCGGGATCTAAGATTAACATCTGGTTCTTCTAATGTCAGAAGATCTGGGATGCAGCTTACTGGATTAAGGATTAACTTGGGATGCTGATTGATGGCGACAAAAAGATGTAGCCTAACATGTCACAATACATGCGGGGGAACTTGTTGCTGATTCTTCTTGAGAATCATGACATATGATATCATTAAACATTGATGCCATCTGTGATGGCAACTTGTCACACGCATAATGACCTGCCCCTCCAAAGCGTTCCAGGTGCCAAATGCTTTGTGAATTCCTTTTTGTAATGCCGGGTAGTTTGTAGAAAGGGTTTAAGCGCACACAAGCGTAGTTATATAAGACATGATAATCCACTGTTACTATGGAGACCATAGCCCCAATTCACTTCATCTACACTCAGAGGAGAACAACATTTAAGATGTTACTCTTACAAAAGCTTGTTTCTCAACCTGGTGCTCTGGATGTGGCGTGTTTTTGGCAGTATCGTCTATACATAAGACTGATGGATCTATAAAGGTTATGGGTGAAGTCAGAATGAATTCTGGCTCTGAATACAAATGGAAAGAAACGCAGTTTACATGGGCTGGTTATGCATTTTGTACTTTGATGATGATGATTTGAGATTCAAGGTCAGTTTCGAGAGATGAATGGATATAAATAAAATCGAATAGCTAGATACTGTACAGTTCTGCTTTAAAGTAAGTGTAAAGCACTTAAGCCATTTTTAATGAACATCTCCACGTTTGTCAAACACATCGTCGGGATAGCGATTTCCGTTGAAAGCAGCTTGACCGGCTCTAAGTGCTGGGCACACAGAGCAACATTGCGCTGCGGCATAGTAATAAATCTCTTAACTTATTGCATTGGCAGCCAGGGGCCATTTTATTATTGTTCAGGGTGACAAAAGCGATGATGGTTGTGTGGAGCATGAGAGAAACAACACCATATTTTACAGGGTCTGGCGGGGCAGTGAACAAATAGACCCACAGTGAAAGCTTGACAGGTATTGGTCCTGTACTTGCCCTCAGGATCAGGCCACGGCGTTGATGTATGACCTCTGTGTATACGTCTAGTAGGTGGAGAAACAATGTGTTCTGACTGCCTAGACAGAAATTAAAGCAGACTGGAAACTGGGTTTACTATTTATGGCTGTTTTTTTTGTTTCATGGGCTTCATGGAAGTCAAAAAGGCTGGTTACACATGACTGTGTACTGTACCTTCAAAAGAAGATTTTTATTTTAAACTTTCCCTTTTTCTACACTTCATTCAGAAAGGAAAATGGATTATGTCACTCTCCACGCAGGAAAAATTGAAATATTGGTTTAAGATGAGCCGTCCATAGACATATTAATGGTCATCCACAGACGTAATTGAAAAAAAAAAGATGTGCCCAGATAAAAATGTCAGATTGCTGCCTTCGTGTGCAGTGGTGTCATGAACTGGAAACCTGGACTGCTATGGACTGGAATTCATTGGGATCCAATGACAGTTGGGTTTGAGTATGGGGACCTTGTGGTGAGCGATTCAGTGCTGTCTTTGCTATGGAGTGACACACTGCCCCATCTCCTGGAGTGAAGATCTGGTGATCCATGGCATAAGACAGTCGGTCACCCCTGGTAGTGATATAAGGGACACTAGCTACACAGCTGTATGTGCAGGACGTCCTGTGTCCATGTGTTGCCTCACGTGGCAGAGTGTCCAACTGCCAATCTTCAGCAAGATAATTCTTGCACACAGCAAGGGTTTTCCAGGAATGCCTCTGCCAGATTGCAACACTTCCTTGGCCTACCCAGTTGGCAGATTTGTCAACAAGTAAGCATTTATGGGAACAGTACTGACAAGTGTTCATGACTGCAACATCTGTGCACAAGTGTGCCACTATATGGCACCTGTAAGCCTCTGCATCCAGCCATCAAGTCCAGCCATCTGCATCATCTTGTATCCAGGGTTGAAGGGATCTAACAGGGTACTAGAGCCTCCTTTTATTATACTGTTTTCCAAAATAAAGTATCTTTTCACTTTAATGTTGTAATCACTTAAATATACCCAAATTACTTTTATAAATATATAAAGTTTAATTTGATCCCAACATCTCAGATTTTAACCCTGGGCCCAGTGGCGCCCCCAGAAATGTTTCATAGGGGTTCCACGGTAATTTTTGGGGTAGCACCCGAAAACGAAAACTCACTTTTGGGATGTCTATTATTGTAGTATATAGATTAGTTAATAATGAATTATTTGATGTGCGTATACTAAGATGATACAGTTAACATTTTACAGCACAACAACATTGTATATATATACATATATTAGGTGATTCATTGTTCTTTAAATAATTCCCCTGTTTCTTAAGAAGACAAATATACAGGTTTAATTTCAGTGAGTTCATTAATCATAGGAAACAAATAATTTACTGAAAAAAAAACATCACACAGAGACATCCAATTATTTTTTTACAGCTTTACTTAACTTTACTGTTGCTGTGTGTTTATAATAATATATACATATATTATAGGCTTTGTCTGAAAATGGACATAAAACTCTTTCATGAAGCTTCGTCTTCTATTTCCTTCTATTTATATAATCACATGACATTTCAATGACAATCACAATGCTGGTCCCATTAACCGGTGGTCCAATTAGCCAGAATCGACTGTATATCAAAGAGAAACATCTGTAAAACAATTCTCAGAGGACAGTGTTGGGTAGGGAAGGGTATGCCTGCCCCCCTGACGGTGCCGCTGCTTGGACCTTTTGGTCCCAATTGGCCACGACAGTCAGCTTTTGTCAGTCAGTGTCAGTTCTTGGGGGAACGAGGATGTTTGGAAGTTCTAGAAGTACCACTCATTGGCACACTGTGCGCCTTGCTATGTTTAATGAGACTCCATGTTCACTACTCTTGCATAATTAGAGCAGCTAGAAGGCAGTTCTGAGCATTTGTGAATACTTTCAGCCAGGTCCACCTAACACGAGTGTTGCCAGGTTTGGTAGGTGCCACCAGACTACATGAAAATTTGTAATTTAAGGAGTGGGGACTCCCCTAAAGTGATCTTTTCCTATTAGTTCCTCCGTTTTGTGCAAGCAATCTTAAACAGAAAAGCTCATCTAAGCTGCAGTGAATTGATGTACAGTATCGTTTTCTTCAATTAATGGTGACACAGTGAGGATGACAGCCTTGGGTGACCGGCTGCATGTGGCTTCCCAATTAAGTTGGCTTTTTCAGCGCAGAGCTGACACCTTAGCACTTAGAAGATTAAGCGCATGTGTCGCAACTTTCTTTTTTCGAAATGTCTGCCTGTAAGTAGCTCAAATTGAATAAGATGAAATTAGATAAGATAATGGAGAAGCAGCGTTATTCAATTACGGCGTCAGAAGAAAAGAAGGATCCTTTCATGGCAACTTGCGTGTCGGGATCTACGTTGTGTACACAACATCTCACTCGCAGCTTATACCGCAGCATTTTCCATTTCCTCTATTTTTATTGCATTAGTCTCAGTCTACAAATGAGCCTTCAAGTGCCAAAGCCTCCAGATAGCACCTCTGTCTCTGGGGATGGGCTCTTTTAAGCTTTAGAGAAATTGATCTTGTTAAGATAATAACCAGGAAGTTCTGTATCTGCTTGCAAAGCAGTATTTCAGAGGCTTAAAGTTTTGGGTTGTTTTTGCCCGTGTTAGCTTATTTATTTAAAATGCATTGTCTGTCCAGTATGAAAGTACAGTTATTGGCAAATGTATGCAAATGTGACTTCTAACTAACAGTATTATAAAAAAAAAATTAAATTAAAAAGAATCTACCAAATACAAACCGGAACTGAGAGAATGTATCATTTTAAGGGGAAAATATTTTGTTTCCAAATTTCATGGCGTCAACAAATCCCCAAAAAGTTGGGACAAGGTAATTTTTACCACTGTGTGGCATCCCCCCTTCTTCTTACAACACTCAACAGATGTCTGGGGACAGAGGAGATCAGTTTTTCAAGTTTAGAGATAGGAATGCTCTCCCATTCATGTCTAATACAGAACTCTAACTGTTCAATCATCTTGACTTTCTTTGTCGCACCTTCCTCTTTATGATGCGGCAAA
>JAVSBV010000121.1:1598771-1614882 GCA_033117975.1 Parotocinclus spilosoma
ATTTAGTAAGAACTTGTTTTTTACAGTATTATGCTTCGCATGCTGAGTACCTATACATTGTGTTGTAGATCGTTTCCCAAAACTTGTTTGCACATTTATTTTTCAATGAACAAAGTTGGTAAGCAACAGTAGTTCTTGTTTGTACGTTCGCTGTACGTGTAAATCGTACAATAAATGTTTAATAAACATTTAATATGTTACATAGCACGTCCCATCTTGTAACGTAGGGCATGTTTGTTTAATCGGACCAGCCGGTTATTGGGATCAAAACCATCGCATCCCGATGTGGTCCCATTAACTGGATTTGACTATAGTTTATGTATAAGCTGTAAGGACTGGGATATCCACACAGGGATATAATTTTTTTATAGCTATACTGTATGTTTATGTGTGTATCTGTCTGGGTTTGTAGGTGTTGGTGCTCTGGCCCTGCAGTCCCCATCCATCCATAAGCTGCAGCCTCACCGGCCGCTGGGCAGAACCCAGTCAGCGCCACTGCCACAGAACACACAGGCCCTGCAGCAGCTGGTCGTCCAGCAGCAGCACCACCAGTTCCTTACCAAACACAAACAACACTTCCAGCAGCAGCAGCTCCACATCAGCAAGGTACCAACCATATAAGTGTTTCTTTCCTTCTGGCTTTACTCTCTCTCTCTTTTTACGTCTCACTCTCTCTACTCTGCTCTACCTCTCGCGTCTCTGCTCTGTGCCTGTAGTTTCCCTATTGCCATGGCAACCTGAACCATGCTCATCCCTCATATGGTCAGAGCGGAAGCACCCTGAACGCGCATGATGCACAACACAGTGTGTTACGATGAGTGTAGGCGTAGGGAATTACTCTGATATTTTCTCTCTCTCGCTCTTCCTGACTGTGTCTGATCTTAGGCTATCCTGTCTTTCTCCATGTTATTATATTCAGTATTATAATTATATACATTACTCTGTGTTGTTTTAGCAATATAATTATTTTCCGGTGTGTTTATTAAGATACAAACAGAAATGACATTACATATGTGCACAAAAATGTTTTAAAAGTTTTTAGTATTTGGACGTATTTAGTATTTAAACATGACCTCCCAGAAAATGTGGTTTCTGGGCTGCTAACCTTCCAAGCTTCTTTGATAGTTAAGTGGAGGTCACACTAAATACTTACCTATATAGCCTGTAGAATATCCTTTTTATTTTCTGGTTGTGTTCGAATTAAGTTATAAAATAACTGTATATGGTCAGTGTTAAATCAACAAATCTAATGGTGGCCTAAGACTTTTGCACAGTACTGGATATTGTATATTATTATCCCATATTGTATCATTTTTATATTCTCATTTTATTATACTCCCCATAAACCTGTTCCGTCTTCAATTTATCATAGTTTGTATATTATTTATTTTCTTAAATTATGCCCCTGATTTTAAATTATTCCTAGATATGTATAAATTGTGTAAATTAGATTAATTCTTATATATAATTATCTGAGCTGCCCGAGCAGGTTAGGTCCCCTTTTTAATCTTTAATAATGATCATGGGGTTTTTCCTTGCCACTATAGCACCAGGTTTGTTTAAATCGATCTTTGGGCATAGATGTTTGTAAAGCTGCTTGACCTGACTTCCTACCCAGAGAGGAAAGGCGATTAAATTCATCATGGGCTCCTGCAGGTCGTTTTTACAATAACATGACAGACCAAATGTTTGTTTTTGAATGCAGCTTTATCATAATGTCCCGTACTTTTGTTAGTTCCTTTTTTGACTTTCACTGTGTTATGCGTTTTTGATAGCTGAAGCTGCACATACACACACACACACACACACACACACACACACACACACACGCACGCACACACACACACTTCCTCACATAATGTAGCGAAGGTATTCACAGAGGAGTTGCTACACCAAACGCCCAGTTCCAGGAAGTGGTCGTGTTTGCTGGGCACTCTGCAGATGTTAGAGGAATGTAATAGCTCAGTGGCATTTCCACTGTTTATATAGAGAGATGGGACCTGCAGCTTTGCTTCTTCCTCACAGAAAAGATATAAGCATAGCATATAAGTTAAGTGCTTAAATACGGATTGATGCCTGTTGCTTTGATTCATTCTCAAACTCCGATTAAAGCATTGTTAATTTTTTTTTTCTTTTGGCTTATTTAAGTTAGGCCAGACTTTTTTAATTGCTTGTTACTCGGATGTCCCTACTTAAGAATCTACTGAGGAGATTTTACTGAACAGCACTTTTCAATTTCTCAAAGACAATGTGGAATCAATACAAGAAAGAAATAAAAATTTAATTTTTATTTAAAAATTGAATTTATTTAATCTACAATTAAATTGAAGGGAATCTGGAAAAAAAAAACAATAAGGTACAGAACAATACAATAAATACAATAGATTTTTTAAATTTATTTCTACCACGGTACAGCGGCGGATCCACGAAATACCCAAAAAAATTTTTTTTTTTGTATTCTTCAAATATGATCGTCCGCGGATCCGCGAAACAAGCAATAAAAATCGTCTCCTTATGTCGATCAGAAGAAATATTACAGTCACTCACAGACTGATTAACAAATTATCTTAATTACCTGGGTCTAACAGCACACACGCTGTACAGTAAGAGTTAACTATGAGCTGTTCTCATAGTCTACATGTTGATAGTGAGAGAAATATTCAGGAGCAAAAACCTGAGCTAATTTTACAAGACATAAATAGTTTTCGACAGCCAGCTGGGTCTGAGCATCACTTTAGCAACAAGTCCTGTGGAGGTAGTCTGAGGAGCTACATGCCACCAATCAGTGACAAGGAGATGGAGCCCACGGAGTCCAACATGACAAAAGTGCTAATGTGGAACAAATCACAGAAATGTTTAATGGTGGTTACGGGAGGACTGTGTCACAACAGATAGTCCAGTGCTCCCAGCTGAGTATGGGACTGACTAGCCACAGACGCATGCTAACCCCTGTCTACAGTCAGAAGTGCCTACGGCGAGCACTCGGAAGTCAAAACTGGACCTAGGAGCAATGGGAGAGGGTGGTCTGGCCGATACGTCCTGTTTTCTTTCCATCACACAGACGGCCGGGTACGTATGCTCTGTTTACGCGGTCACGGGATGGTACCAGAGCGCACTGTGGGAAGTCTTGGATCCAGCGCTAAAGTAAACAGACGTTGATCAGATGGACGTTTATGGTGTCTCTAGAGAGGTTCGAATGCATCAATGATGCTCACAATACAGCCACTGTTGTTAAGGGCTTGCATGTCTGACCTCTGCTCAACCCGAGCACAATTTCCACTAAGCATTACACCATGAAGGTACAGGGGCAAATGCAGCAGAACTTGTCCTAATCACGTAGCAGTTACACTGCTAGATAGAGATTACGTTTAGAAAAGCTGCAGTGTACCTTCAACACTGTTTATTTACATAGATAAGTAAAGACTTGGACCATGTAAGACACAGAGCAAGCTGGAGAGTCAGCAGGCTACGGGAGGCGTCCGCTCGCTCACAGTGCTAAAGAGCGCAAAGGTGGAACACGCCACAGGAGCTCCAGAGAGTCTGCACCATGAGAAACAGTGCTAAGCACACAGACCGGCAATGTGAGCTCGCAATAACACGGGGATACTGTGCAGAGAAATAATCAGATCATAACAAAACAGAAGGGAGCAGGAACAAGAGCAAGAGAGACGAGTACAGATAAGAGTACAGAGAAAAGGAATTCTGATAGGACTTGCTGATAGTTGCTGTCACTTGTGCCTGCTTTCTGTTGCAACTGCGTCCTGCCCTATCACCACAGAGATATCACACACACACACACACACACACACACACAAATATGGGAACTCTAGCCAACTCTGGCAGCAGCACAGTGCCGTGGCTTTGAGCCAAGGGAACATCATTGACGTCAGAGTGCTTGGCAATGGCCTCATCTATGTCCTCTGTTCCCCAAACAAGCTTGCATTTTTTCTTCCTATTCTCTCTCTCCTGTTGCTCTTTTCACATTCTTATTCTTATTTGACGTGCAGATTCACCACAGCTGAATGGCTTTGTAAGCACTGATTAAGCTATTTGTGCAGTAAGAAGGAAATTAAACAAGCGTTAATAAGGCATGCTGATGAAATAATCGGTGGAGTGGGAAGGGCAGGATGGGCAATCTGGCAACAATATCATACCGCAAATTCTCAAATGTATTATATGTGTCACCCTATTCATGTTTGGTCAAGTTTTGCAAACAAAACACAACTGTTACAGTGTAAGACAGGCACAGTTACAGGACTTTTTGTGTAATCAGTAAGCAAGAATACCAAGGCCGAACTTGCATAGCTGTAACTTAATTACTTGCAATGCACTGTTCCTACTCTTGTATCACGTTCATCCATGCCCATCAAATTCTCTTTCTTGATAGGGTTCTTTAGACTTGATGGTTTCGTTTAAGTGTAAACGTGTGGTCTTGATTATAGCTTTGTGGAAGAAAGAAGCTGCCAGCCATGTGATTAGTGCAAATAAAGCTCACACAAGCATTACCCAGGGATTCATGAAGATGTTGGAAAGTTCCTGATTAGTCATTTTCCCGTAGGAACAACTCAAAGTTAATTGGAAAGCAGTTACAGGTTTTGATTTCACCAGTGCTTTAATATTAAGCATCTAATTTTATCTGCAGCATTAAATATATCTGCATAGTGAAATTACTTCACATGGTGCAAACCCAGCCCCCGATCTCTGAGTAAGCCTTTTAAGTTGGAAACCCCTTGGGATGTAAATGGTATATTGAATACACACGTATACCATTTGATTTTAATAACACTTACAAACAATGTTTGATGCACAAACCTCAATGTTGATGCAGACCAAGTCCCATTCCACCATAGTAACAGTATTCTCTAATGGCAGTCTTTTGGCAGGTGTTAATTTGGTCTCCAATTTCCCCATATCTAAATATGATCAATAATCTGTGAAATGTGCTGAACAAACAAACCATCAATGAAGGTCCCACTTTCAGAACATACAGAAATTACAGCGTCTACTGCTAACCTCTTGGTGGCATATAGAACTACACCTTCAGAGATCTTGTGAAGCCCATTTCTCAGTGGCTCAGAGCCATGGCGGCTTGAGGGGGATCTACATAATAGCAAGATGTGGTTTTAATGCTATAACTGACTGAGACACAATCCTTGATATTCTGTGCACAGGTTCTAGGGTCTGTCCCGCTTTAGATTCTTACATTTACATTTATGTCATTTAGCAGATGCCTTTATCCAGAGCGACTTACAATACAAGCAATTGTGGGATAAGGGCCTTGCTCAGGGGCCCAACTGTGGCAGTGGTGGGGTTTGAACCCTGGACCTTCTGGTCCATAGTCCAGTATCTTAACCACTAGGCTACCACAGGCCACACCCTAGTCTTTTTGGTCCTTCTCAATTCCTATAATGCACCAGACACTTCTACAGTGAACCAGAGGTGAGATACACTTCTGGTTCTGGTACAGGATAGAGGTCAAGAAGTACCAAGGTCTTTCTGCCAACAAGTCAAGTTAATCTATAATCTGGAACCTTTAACATCAGGAGTTTTTATGAGTTATAAAGTTTTGTCGCACCAGAGACCTCATCTGTACAACCATTATTTTGGTAATAAATACTATGCCTGTGGCACATCACACCCCAGAACTACAGAGAATCGTATAAGGGAGTTACAGGGTATAAACAGATGTTCTGACTCCCTCTGCATGTAAAGCCCACTCTCTTACACCTTTCTCTGGTGGCAGATCATGGCAGCTAAGCCCAGCGAACCAGGCCGACAGCACGAGTCTCACCCAGAAGAGACCGAAGAGGAACTGAGGGAGCACCAGGCTCTCAACGACCCCACTGAAGGTCTCCATGGAATCACTATTAAACAGGAACCTCCTGACCCTCTGGAAGAGGAACTACAGCATCGAGAGAGACAGGCGGAGCATGAGCTGCTCTTCAGACAGGTAACAGACACTGATATTAAAGGTGTGGGGGTTTTTTTGGGGTTTTTTTTTTTAATTGAAGCATGATAAGGAACCATGGTTTGGGCAAGATTAACAGTAGTCATACACAATATAATGTAAAAAATGCTGTGTCTGAGAGGTGAAAGCCTGGTTTGGGGGGTGGGGTTGGGGGGTGTTCTCGTGTCAACCCTGGAATAGAGTGGCGTTGCCCCAGGATTTTTGAGGACAGGCAATAGAGCCCCTGGAACCTTGACCATTAAGATTCTTTCAAACCCTACTCCAGTGATTGCCTCTTTACAGCACTGGTGAATGTGAATTCACAGTTAGCTCACTGTGTCCATCTTTACCAGCTCCCTGATGAGCCAATGGGGTTGTAACAAAGATCTCAGTCTAACCTTCTCTCCCACAGACATGACCAATTGCACCAGAAGAAGCTTCAGACACTTGGATTCAGGCATTGTAGTTCCAATCTGCTTGCTGCCTATATGGAGTTTGCATGTTCTCCCTTTGTCTAAGCTCAACCTTCCTTAGTCATAGAAGAAGAGCCCCAAAGTCCATTACTGGGGTTCTGAGCTAGTGGGTCTGTGCCTGCCCACCCAAGTATCCAAGTACCCAAGCTTGATTTATTTTTAAGTACAGCCAGTGTGAGATCCCCGGTTTGTACAGAGAACGCCGTCTGTTTAAAGTTTGCATGTTCTCCTTGCGTTCTCATTGGTTTGCTCCGGGTTCTCCTGTTTCCTCCCACATACCAAAGACATGCATTAGGTTAACTGTGGTTAACTAGGGACTGTGGTAACCTAGCGGTTAAGGTACTGGACTCTGGACCAGAAGGTCAAGGGTTAGAGCTGCCACAGTTGGGCCTTTCAGCAAGGCCCTTAACCCACGATTGCTTTGATTGTAAGATTGTAGAAGTTGTAAGTCACTCTGGATAAGGGCGTCTGCTAAATGCTGTAAATGTAATGTAAATTTAAATGTTAAGAGGTTGTTCTAAAGTGTGTGTGTGTCCGACTGATGTCGATGTAACATCTGTCCTGTTGTGAATTGTCATTGGTACTCATGCAATGCAAAATAAAACAAACAATTCACTACAAAATAACCAGTAATTATAAAAGTTGGGTTTTTAGAGTGTCTGAGTGCATGCTGCACAAACCTGTTCTTTCATCCAGGCTATTTCACAGTTGTGTAATGAGCGCCATCTTTAGGTAGTCGTTTGGAACTGCTGGATCGCTCTATCATTATTAGAGACTTTTCTCATTTTGTTCTGTACCTCTTGCTGTCTTTGAGCAGCAGGCACTCATGTTGGAACAGCAAAGGATCCATCAGCTAAGAAACTATCAGGCATCAATGGAGGCTGCCGGACTGTCTGTCACATTACCCGGGCACCGCCCCCTCTCTAGAGCACAGTCCTCTCCAGCCTCGGCAACGTTACCAGTCGTGGTGCAAGAACCTCCAGCCAAGCCTCGCTTCACCACCGGTCAGCCCCTGCACAGCACTTCCACTCACGGTCACTAACGTCATGCAGCTCAGCGCTGATGGCCATGTTCTCTAGGTGCCACCTTGTGGGGATGGAGAGAATATATTTTCTTATTGGATGAAGTTATTGTGTGCTGGTCATACAAACCTGCACTGTACTGTAATGTCTCATAAAACTCAAACAGCTTTCTTTACGTGTTCTTTTATATGCTTCACTTGTTTTATCTTACACCTATGAGTGCTGTAAAAGTTTTACATTCGCCGCTGCCCGTCTGTTTATGAATGAATCTATGATTTAATGAGCAGGTGCTTGTGTGTCCATGTTTGTGAGTGTGTGGGTAGGTATGTGGGTGGTGATGTGTTGGTATTCATGGTGTGTTGTGTGGGTTGATCTTGACGTCTTTGGGAATGTGACTGTGGGTCGATCTGTGACTACAGGTGTGTGTGTGTGTGTGTGTGTGTGTGTGTGTGTGTGTGTGTGTGTGTGTGTGTGTGTGTGTGTGTGTGTGTGTGTGATTTTGAGGGAGTGTAGATATACTGCTCACAACAATTAGTGAATGAACTAATTAATTAACCCCTCTAATGTAATGCTAATGTGAGCAGTGTATATCTGCTTTGGTTATGTTTAAGGCTTTGAGTGGACCCTTGTGTCTGTGGGAGTGTGTGCAGGTATGTCAGAGAGATCTGTGGGTTTGTTGGGCAGTGAGTGGGCCTTCATCTCTGTGTGGGTTTGTGTGTTTGTGAGAGAGTTTGTCTGTAGGTGGTTTTGGAGATAGGTCTGGGGGATGAGTTGGCCTTGTCAGTGTTTGATGGTGCGGTCTGTGAGTGTTTCTCTAGGTGGATGTACTGATGGGTCTGTGAGTGAACATTTGTGTCATTGTAAAAGTGTGTGTTTATGTGAGTGTCTGCAGGTGGACCGTCATTGCTGTGATAGGGTGTGTATGTGAATGGATGTTCATGAGTGTGAGTGTGTACAGGTGGTTATGTGGATAGGGCTGTGGGTGTTGGGCTGTCTGACTACATCTATTGGTCTGTGGGTGGAATATGGGTGTAGGTCTGTGAGAGGATCTCCATGTCTCTTCTTGAACGTCTGTTATTATGTGACCTATGGCTGGTTTTTGTGGATAAGTCTGGTAGTACCGTTGTAGCCCAGGTCATGGTGTGTATGTGAGGTTTTGGGTATGATCTCCATGTCTTGGTGAGAGTGTCTGTGATAAGATATGGGGGGAGTGTGTGTGGGTGGTGGTTTTTTGGATGGCTCTGTGGTTTTATGAGCGTCTGTAATTAAATCTATGGCTAACGGTTTTGTGGATAAGTCTGGCATTTGGGCTCTGTGGTGCACCGTTGTAGCCCAGGTCATGGTGTGTATGTGGGGTGGGGGGGTGGGGTTGTGGATGGCTGTGTGGGTTTGTGTGTCTGTGACTGGATCTGTGGGTGGTTTTAGTATATGGGATTTGGGCTCTGTGGTGGCCCGTTGTTCCTGTGTGAGGGTGTTTTTGGTGATGTTTTCTGTGATGTGTGTGTCTGCAGATCTCTGTGAAAGCTTGTGGGTGGAGGTCTGAGGGTGGATATACTAATAGATCTGTACATGTGTGGGTCTGTGAGAGTGTCTGTGACTAGATCTGTGGGTGGTTTTGTGGAAGTGTCTGGGATTTGGGCACTGTAAGTGAACTGTTGTTGCTGTGTGAGGGTGTGTATTTGAATTTTGGGATCTTGGAATTTTGAGTGGATATTCAGGTCGGTGTGAGAGTGAGAGTCTAGGACAGTGTTTTAGACAGAAAGTCTAAGTGTCTGTGACAGGTTATGTAGATGAAACCTTGGGAATTTGGGTCTGTCAAGTCTCCATCAGTCAGTTTGTGGGTGTCTGGTCATGTGCGACTGGTTTCTGGGTCCATGTGTTAATCTCTGTATAATGTGTTGTTGTTTTCTCACATATTTATCCTCGACTTTGTAAACACACTGTAGGTTCTCACCCAGCATCCAAAAGCCCTTTGTTGAATTGCTGTGTTTGGATGACAGCCTAGAAGTTTCCATGATTATAGTGGTGTATTCTGAGGCTTTTGATGTCCTAACAGGATTTGTGTGTGTACACAATCACAGGGCTGGTGTATGACAGTCTTATGCAGAAACACCAGTGTATGTGTGGTAACACCAACACCCATCCAGAGCACGCAGGCCGAATCCAGAGCATCTGGTCCAGACTGCAGGAGACAGGACTGCGCAGCCAATGTGAGGTACGAATCCCAGGACGGTCCAGTAACGTAACGCATAAGTTAGTTCACCAATTTAAACCCTAGGTTCTTGTAAATCCGAAATTGTGCTTGATACTGTAGGACATGGTACATTATAAACACTTGTGACTGCACAGCCGTCTGATTCCTCTAGAGGGCGCCATTACGCCATGCATAATTGCAAGTTGCACTCTGATTACTTAAAATAGATTAGATTAATTATACAGCAAAATACTACATCAAATCTCTTTAAATTTTTTGCAATCATAATATAATTATCAGAATATAAAGTTAACTATCACCTTATTTGTCACTAAATACAGTAAAAAGTCAATTTATTATTATTTAAATGACTATTCATGCAGCTTCTCTCACTCAGTGCTTAGGGTTAGCTCCTTTAACCCTCTGGTGTCTGACATGGGGCGATGCTTTTTACATTTACAGCATTTAGCAGACGTCTGCTAAACTTATCCAGAGTGACTTTCAGAGGTGCTTTGTGTTCCTCCTAGCAGACAAAACCTTATGTTAATACAAATAAGCAAAACTCAAGTGCAACCAAAACCTGCTAGAACCTACATTTTAACAAATGTCCCTGTTAGAAAATGTTAAGTTTATATTCAGCACAAACCCAGCAACATTAATGTGAGAACAGAATATATAAGAATATCATTAATATATTCTGCTAACAATAAATATGTAATAATAAAATCAAAAATAAATGAAATATTCCCAAATATTTGTGAGAAATCATTTTTTTGTTTACATCCACTATACTTGAAGCTTTGATGCACTTTAATTGAGTTTCATTTTAAAATTGAAATTCTGAAGTGACACTTATTTCTTGAAGGACTCACACATTAAATATTCATAAATTAGGTGTAAACAAACAGCTGAGAGCTCCCAAAGGTCTGCCTTTGAGTTTTGGGATGTGAAAGAATCAGCAGTAACAGTGTTTTTATATTTTATTCAAAATGCTGTGTTCAATAAATTGCGTCAGTTCCTGACATCCTGAGTTTGAATCCCAGCGGGGCCTTTCAGTATGAAGCCCATGTGATCCAGTCCTGCTATGGACTGGCTCCCTGTCCAGGTTATCCCTCTGCCTGAACCCAATAAATTCTAGCTTAAGCTCCAGACTCCAGACAACTGGGGGTTAAACAGGGTGCTTTGCGTCGCAGACGTCCTTATTAAGGAAATCTTAAAACCAGTACCAGTATGCAAGGCACAGTCCAAGCAGTTGTGGGGTACTGGCCTTTCTTAATGGTCGTGTCGTAATTTTATTCCTGGGACAGGTCTGGGATGCCAGCATGAATAAAAGTACCCAGACCCGACTGGAAGTACTTCAACTTGTGTCACTGTCAGTGGCGGCTGGCCAATAGTGGGCGCTGGGGCGCCGCCCCCTTAAAATTGTTCAGATATTAAAACGAAATAATTATGCAAAATAGTTAGAAATGTGTTCATTCATATCAGACACTGTGTGTCTGATAGACATGTTAGAATTTATTTAAAAATATATATATATCTCATTGCATTCAATTGCTTACATTGTGCACACTTCCTATGTGCAGGGCGCGGGTCTAATGAGAGCGTATGTAGGCACGTCAACTTTTGGAAAGCAAGTGATCTGAGGCTGATTTTTTTATTGGTTATTTTAGGTTTTCCACAGGGTGCAGCTCTCTGCGTCCCGGCCACACCCACTCTAATGCTTATTGTGTCAGCATTGGCTTATTTTTTAAAACATCGTGTGATTGGATAATCCCAGAATTAACTCATTAGTTCAGCTGTGGTTCGTTAGCTGGATTCACACTTAACAACATTTGCAGGCTGGAGTAGCATAATGAGAAAAAAAATCAGTTTTGTCTTTACAAAAAAATGCTTTTACAAAGCGTTCACTTGAAGAAAGATAAAGGAGCTTGGACCGGATCGCCCCCTCGATCGAATTTACAATTTGGCGCCCCCTCAGTTTTTTTTAGCACCAGCCGTCACTGGTCGCTGTGGTGGTAGGGTAGCAAATTGCCACTGCAGCAGCCTAGAGCAACATAAACACCAGATTTTCAAGTTAAAAGTAAGGACCCAATGGGATTTAAGCGGAAAAAAAACAAAAAAAAACAGGTTTCGCATAGCACTGTAAATACTAGTGGTCGGGCCACCTGCAGTTTATCGTTCCTCCACTAGGACGTGCAGTCATTAAGCCCACACTGAAGTCTGATGATGTTGGGGTCTAATTTCACCGGGCCCGCTCTTCCCCTGCTTTATGCTCCATTGCGTCACGGCTATTAGAGCCAGTCTCATAGCTGCTGTCTCTGTTTTCCTACAAACATGCAAGTAAACAAGCGCAGCAGCATTACTGAGTTCCTGAGTCTCTCGCATTCTCTCTCTGGACCCCCCCTGACACCCCCCGTGCGGCATGGTATGGGAAACGGGTGTAGTTAGCTCTTCTGTGAGATTGTTTATTGTTCTGGGATATGTGAACACAGAACTGGGGCTCAATTAAAGGCAGTCATGACTCTAATACCCCCTAATCTACAGCAGGGGGGCCTTTAAATACGCTGCGGCCATTTCAAGCTGCTGCCAGCCAGAGCTGGCCCCGGAGGGCCCACTTTAACTATGTCTGCTGGTAAACCTGAGAGCTAATACACACTTTGCTGCTGCAGGTGTCAGTGAAGCTCACACACACACACACACACACACACACACGCTCGTGCATGCAGGTGAGCGACTCTGGCTCTCTCCCCCTCTCCACTGGACCCTCGTGGCTTGGCCGGGTGCCATGTTCACGTTCCACAGATTTCCTGCTTTGCCTCTTTGTTCTAACGCTCTGAATGTCCGAGCTGCACCTCAGAAACAAGTGCTGGGTTTTAACCGTGGATAATCGGTATAAGAAACGCAGTCTTATGATGTCACTCTGCACACGCTGTTATGAAGCCACATGCCCGGCATACTTTCCTCATTCACCCTCTAAAAGTAATTGTTGGATATGGAGGTAATGGAAACATGTTGGTTCATGTGGTTAGCAGTTAATATGCTATAGTGACGGACTGAAATCTGTTGTTTTTGAACACAACGCGCTGCAAATCTGAACGTCACGTTTGAAGTAAAAAAAGATTTTTGATACATCCCGTCCCATGAACAGTGATTTAATTACCTTAATTAATCTTTTACCTTTTATTCATCTTTTAAACATTTATTCCTTTTTATTTGGAAAACTTTTAAATGTGTACAGGAACGCTTTGTGTAACGACCTCATTACTCAAATGGAAGTTGATCAGACATTACAATAGTCACATAGCCTTTGTATTCGACCGCAATGTAAGCAAAAAGAGGTTTTTTTTTATTTTTAATTTTTTTTACAAGACAACTGTCTGCAAATGATACGTATGAGATGTCACTGAAAAAGTGAGTGGAACGTCACCATCTACACAACAGCCCAAAATGAATTCATGGAAAATGACAAAAATGTTGTATTGTTAAGACCCTGTACAGGTGAAAGTCATTTAAGAGGTCATGACATTGTGTCGACAGACAGTATTACGAACAACATGGTAGATCAGCCAGATGAAACAGAGACTCAAAAAGAGAACAAGTGGGTATGTAGTTATAGGTAAGGCAAACGTTTTTAATTGTTAGTTTCGTGGATCCGCCAACAATCATATATATACTATATGATCATATATATCATATTTGAAGAATACAAAAAAAATATATATATATATATATTTTTTTTTGGTATTTTTTGGATCCGCCGCAGCACTAATGGTACTTTTTTTGTAATTTACTCTTTTTGGATTTCCGCTGCTTACTTGTATCAAGCTGCAAATGGTGTTCGTAAGTGCATGTGCCTGTCCTATTGTAAGTAGTACTCCTTTGTGAAAGGCGCTATATAAGGGAAACGCATTATTATTATTATTATTATTATTGTCTGTCCTCCCACTACCTGTATATTATTTATATATATTTTATTTTATTTTTTTGCTTTTTCCGCCCTCAGTTGGAGAGCCAACGGTTTTCTTCTGTTCATTTAATTTTTTTCCGGATTCAGTTTAATTTAATTGTAGGTTAAATACATTTTATTTTGAAATAAAAAATATTTTTATTTCTTCCTCCTTCCCTGTATTGATTCCACATAGTCTTCGAGAAATTGAAAAGTGCTGAAATAAAGATTTATTTTTGTTTTATCAAGTAGTGACATCCGAGGAACAAGCAATTTAAAAAGTCTGGCCTTAGAGAGAATATACCGGTAGTGGGAGGACAGACAATAATATTAATAATAATAATATGCGTATAAAATGCGTTTCCCTTATATAGCGCCTTTCACAAAGGAGTACTACTTACAATAGGACAGGCACATGCACCTACGAACACCATTTGACGCTTACAAGATACAAGTAAGCAGCGGAAATCCATCCATACAAACATGAGTAAATTACAAAAAAGGCTCTAAACACATCAACCAAGTTAAAACTCCCAGACTAGTAGACTACTAGTTTCTTGCATGTAGTAAGGTAGTTTTACGCACACATATGAGTGACGGATGTGCGCTCTTTAACTTTATGGAACACTGTATGGAGCATGTTTCAACATTGTTTTAGAGCACAGTCCTTTGTTCTGTAAGTTCTGTTTGCTTGCTCTCTGCAATGTCTCCGCTCTCAGGCTCATTCTCAAACATTTACGGCTTTAGGCAAAAGTTGTTGTTTGTAGATCTCGAATCTTTGTAGATCTCTTCGACAGTGACCATAACAAAGACCGAAGTAAAACTTAGCGTGTTTGCAAAGCAGTGACATTTGACATTTACCGAATTTAGCAGACGCCCCTTATCCAGACTTACAACTGATATATTCTTACAAATCAAGCAATTGTGGGTTAAGGGCCTTGCTTAAGGACCCAACGATGGCAGCTTGGTAGAGGTGGGATTTGAACCCAGGACCTTCAGGTCCAGAGTCCAGTGCCTTAACCGCTAGACTACCACAGTTCCAGTGTTTTGTTTTATTATTTTTATTCTTCCAAACCTTTCTGACATTAATATCCCCTGCACCCACCGATTACAATCTTGTGTTTCTGCTGTGTGTGTGTCTGTGTGTGTGTGTGCAGTGTATCCGGGGAAGGAAGGCCACATTGGAGGAGCTGCAGACGGTCCATTCTGAAGCTCATGTGCTGCTTTATGGAACCAACCCACTGAGACAGAAGTTTGACAGTAAGAGAAACCTCACGGCCATGTATACACACACAAAAATGCTTGTGTTAGTGTGAGCAGCGGGAATCAGACTAAGCCCTCTTTCTCGCTGAGTGTGAAGAGTCAGCATCCCCTCACACACACACACACACACACACCACTTCCCCGCTAACCACACGGCTACTCAGTATTATTTGCCCTGTTCAACTATCCACACTACAGCCAAATTCCTCCCCTAAGCTTGTTTTCCCAAACAACAGCGTTTTCCCCTTTTGGCTTTCATCAGCGACGGCTGGGATTCGAATCTGCCCCGGAGCTGTCTGTCAAGGCCACCTTTCTCCCAGGGAGGCCAGCAAACAGTTTTCCATGACTTCAGCTGCGGCGAGATTAAACAGCGTTACAGCTTTGGGCTTTCTCTATGCAATTAAACACACCTCACACAAGGTTTATCAGGAGGTCCTGCACTAGGATGCACACACACACACACACACACACACACACAGTGAAACGTTCGTGCCAGGCTTTGACGCTGCTCTGCTGGAGTAAGCAGCTCACTGATGAACCCCAGGTCCACTTTGCTGGGGTTGTAAAGTGATGGTGTGCCAAGAGATTGCATGAACATCAATCTCATTTTCACCACGGTCTGTCAAAGGGGCAACGCTCATGTTGCACGCATTTTATGGAGGACATAAGGGGTCATAAAGCATGAAGTACCGTGCAAAACTCTTAGACATTCTGTATTTTTTAATTATGATTTAGTCCATTTGTTTCTGTACCGAGTCAGGACCCCCAGAGGACCCCCACAGATCAGGTACTATTTGGGTGGTGGATCATTGTCAGCAGTCACACTGATGTGTTAGTACAGTTAGATCAGGCACAGCAGTGCTGCTGGAGTTTTAAAACCCTGTCCACTCACCTTATTGACATTTAACGTATTGCTTTATTGTATAGATGTAAAGTCTCACATGCTCACTGCCTACAGGATGCTGGTGACTGGCACTACTGTGTCTGATCCACTCATACCAGCACAACACACACTGACATATCACCACCATATCAGTGCCACCGCAGTCCCGAGAATGATCCACCCACCCAAATAGTACCTGATATGTGCCGGTCCTGTGAGTAAAGAGAACTAATGAAGTGTTATTATTATTATTATTATTATTATTATTATTATTATTATTCATAATGATCATATGTGAAGAATACAAAAACAAAAAAAACTCTAAATAATTTTGCTGTGTCTCGGATCCGCCGCAGCACCGATGGTTAAAATGTAATATATAT
>JAVSBV010000121.1:1634844-1659264 GCA_033117975.1 Parotocinclus spilosoma
CTTTTTTCACATGGTCATAATGGGGTATTTTGTGTAGAATTTTAAGGAAAGATATTAATTTAATACAATTTGGAATAAGGCTGTAACGTAACAAAATGTGGAAAAATTGAAGCGCTGTGAATAGTTTCCGGATGCACTGTATGTCATATAGCAGGCGCCCTGTTCCAGAGTGACTTACAATTAATACAGTCTTACAATCCTAGCAACTGTGGGTTAAGGGCCTTGCTCAGGGACCCAACTGTGGCAGAGGTGGAATTAGTCCATAGTCCAGTACCTTAACCACTAGGGCACCACAGACCTGTTCAGCTTACTCTTATTTTAAGTTTTAGTACCCACTGCACACTGTGCATTGCACAACACTGTGCTTCAGTGGCTCATTTGTTGAAATATAGACTAAAAAACTTCACAAGAAAACGATTGCGATATTGATCATATCATTTATCGGCTAAATACAGTTTATAATGGCAGAACTACTACAAAGTGACCACTAAAAAAATAAAGAAAACAATACACAGAATATTAACTATAAATATAGAATGCATAAGACTTTTGCACAGAACTGTATTTCCAAAGCCACATCATAGACAGTGACCAAAACTTTTTGGCAACCAAACTGAATTGTCCAAAAAACAAGAGCCAATGGTTGGAGTTGTATTTTAGGCTATAGTTTGATTAAATATTTTGGAGTTCTGTTGCAGAGTAAGAACTGTACTATAGACCAGACTAATGGGGATGTTCTGGGTTGTAATTTAGTTTAAAACATATCCAGAGATCATGAAGACATGCTCATTGATCAGATCATGTTAAATGAATCCCCAGAAACACAGTGGTTTTGACCAGCTAGGTGATTAGAGCTTTTTCAAATATCTCTCTCTCTCTCTCTCTCTTTTAAAATGGTGCTGATTTATTTTCAATAAAAGACACTGTAATCCCAGCAGCTCTGGATACAACCAGTATGAGGATTTTTCAAGATTTTCTGGAAGGAGTTTTGGGAAAGCATATTGAGGGCAACTGATTTACTGCTGGGAAGGATCTGTGTCGTCCATGGGGATAAGGGGCGTTGAGGTGTGTCGTGGTTTATGATAAGCTCTTGGGAACGAGAGAAGAGCCCACATGATGTAAGAGTATGTCCCTTCAACCCTGGGAAAGCCCATTAGAGCAGCACAGTGTGTTCTTTCAGCAGTGCTGTTGTAGTGCTGGTCTGCAATAACCACTAAATACACGATGGGATCCTGACAGTCACCATTAATCGTGGTTCAGAAATAAGCTAGTTATAGACCGTCGAGGATTTCCTGGCTTTTTCTTTTGATTTGCACTCAGTTAATAAAGTTAGAGTTCAAAGCAGTCCTAGGGTGCATTAGCTTTGGTGCAAAACAGTGGGATTTTTTCTTTTTCTTTTTTAATAACATTGCTGATCCCGAGCAGTACCCAACCCTCTGCCTTTTGGTTTGATACATTCATTTGAGCCTTTTTGAGCTTTAGCATGAGCCTGGCTATGTGGTGGGCAGGGTGTAGGAGTGTGTTCCAGACTGATGAGGGGGTCCGGGTGAACCCTTAGTGATTATTAAGACTGCTCTCTTTGACTTTATGAGGCATGCTTTCTCTTTATGAGCCTACGCTTCAAGAGGTGAGCTTAGAAGAAATGCCAGATGGACCCACACAGATACCGCCACCTACTTTGTATACATGGCTTTGGGTTTTAGTGTAATATTTTTTAAAGAAAAAAACTCATTTTAGAAGGTCGTACTCTTCTTTTTATAGTTCAGTGTGCTGACAGTCTGCCTACTTTCTCTAGTGTGGAAGGATCACAGAAGGGCGTCTGAGCAGATTAAAGCTGCTGGTACGGGGAGAGGGTTAAGCAAGGTCGCTGCAAAGTGTCAGGAGTGCGTGCATGTCCTGGAAGGATTCGTTTGTAGTCATTGTACATCTGTGTGGTCCAGATGATAAAGCGTCCTCTCTGCCCAATTCGATTCGCTTCGAAATAATATTTAGCATCAACAGTGGTGGTAAAGCGGCAAGCTGAGGAAAAGCTGACAGGGGCCCCTCGGCTCATAAATCTCAGCATCCATAACCTAATTAGCTAAGCTTTTTTTTCCCAGAGCAGACAGTGCATGATTCATGCAGACTTTCCACACACAGCACCAAGATGTCATTGCTGTGGCTTTCGGCAGAGAACCATGCATTTTTGGGTGGGGGGGGTCCGTCAGGGGAATGCGATGATGTGAGCAATTTTGCGGGGTGCATAGCGCAAGCAGGTCTCACAAAAAACTTCAAAGCTAGGCCCGGTACCTACGCTGCCACTGGTGCGCTCCAGGCCTCGCTCCAGGTTTGCGGCGGCCCGCGGCGTGCCTGTGGGCTGCACGCGAAATATCAAAGCTTTCATGTCTGCTGCTCCAGACGCTCCAAGGCTTTGCTGTGGCTGCTCAAGCAAGGTGTCACCTGCTGCCGAAAAAAGGCAAAAGGTGCATGTGAGGAGAAAGACAGCACGGCTCAGCCCTTGTCCGCCCATCCTAGTACATTTGTTTTCCTCCTTATTAGAGCTGCTCTAAAATCGTAACCTCTCACCCAGTGTGTGTGACCTGTCGGGCTTTTCTGAGCGGCGGTTATGGCTTTGAATGTGTCAGCGTTTTTTCTCTCTTATGTCCAGCCACATTTCAGCAGACCAAACATTCAATGAACACTCACTGTTGACTGTGCAAATATTATTCAGCGTTTTCAGCTTGTTTTGGACGGTTTCTTTTTGAATGACCGTCCCACACCTCTGAAAACCACTGTACACCACTATACTCAGCATACTGACTGGCAGAGGCAGGACCAGCTGCTTTTCTTCCAGTCAGTGCAGAAGCTGCACACATTTACTGTGTTCCTGCTGTAACCACAATAGATTCTTCCATGATCTGGAAGGTGCTGAATTCAGCTGGCCACTTGGGAGGTAGTATTGTGGTCCGTGTGTGTGTGTGCGCGCACCTGGCAGAGTTTGTAAATGCGGCAGTGTTTTGAAGAACAAGATGGAAAGAATGATGGCTGATGCCCATAATGGTCATGTCCCTGCAGTCTGCACAATTCGGCCACCAGTAGAATCCAAACACCCAACCAGGCCAGACCTCCACAGCAAGCAGATTTGGCTATTAGATCTGATTCCAAATAAATAAAAAAACAAAAGACAAAAATTTGAGTTACACATATCGGTTTCTACAGCTGCATTTTATGCTTCAAATACACGACCACAACTGGACGGCACTCGTTCAGATTGAATTTCTGGTCATTGACTGAAACGGGTCAAAAAGAGCAGGACAGACCATGACCAACCAGCACAGGCTGACAGTCAGGGCTAAAATCAGGTTAAAAATGAGGCAGTGTAACCCCAGCTTAAGAACATGTTTGTTATTTTAGCAACATAGATGGGAGAAAAATTCTCACCACCATTCTCAGTGACTAAGAACCGGAATTGATGAGCAGAATCAGAGTTGCAGTCGATCGGAAGTTTAGCATTTGAGACGTCAAATAAAACTACAGATGCCCAAGCAATGTGACTGGACACCATTAGATTGTGTGTCACTATTCTAATGCTGACCTAAAGCACTGTCCACTGTGTTATCAGCATGGAATGTGACAGCTTTTTAAAACAACTCTAGCCCTTTGTTGCCTGTTACATTTGCATAACGAGGAAGCAAAAATGATCACATTCCCAACCAGGGCTTGGTGGAGCCTGAAGTGGAGCTCACAAATTTTCTGATTAACAATCCTGAGCCACCAAGTTCATAAAGTACTTGGTAACTCAGATACTGGTATCAAATAAATCGCTGGAATCTTCTTTAACTTAGCAGACATTGCACTCATAAACCACCTTGTGTATTATGAGACCGGTTTGAATAAAACTCAAGAATCCGTGGAACTGAAATCAACAGAACGAGTCGGTGTTGTCGGGGAGTAACGTCTTAATGCTTTCGGGAGTACGCAGAGGACCATGTCGACTATTTGCAGACTGATTTCAGCTGTGGTATTTGTGGACGGGCCTCAGCTGTGCAAGACCAACCCACATATTAAGTCAAGAAACACAAAGCCAGCCTATAATCAGCTTACACCTACACTGCAGCCAGATCCACAGAGAGAGCTCGGAGTGCAGCCCCACCAAAGCCCAGCCAGATCTAGTTCCTCTCCAGCTGCAGATTGGCCAGTCAAACACAGCGTCGTAATGGAGCTTAATATAACCTCGCAGCTGGGTGTGCTGCAGGGATGCTGGAACTGGCCGGCCAGAGGTTATAACCATCAGCTCAGTCATAATATCCTTCTGGAATGCATATCTCATGCTGGCATGCGCTCTCATATCCCTTACTCAGTGGTGATATTCACTTTATGGCACGAGACTTTGTATCTGAAATTGTGTGTGTGTGTGTATGTGTGTGTGTTTGCTATGGAAAAGCAAGCTACATTTTGAACTTTTATTAAAGTGCTGGAACGAGAGCGGACCGATGGGTGGGTTTTTAACGCCATATGCTCAGGCCAGCCGTGCTGTCATCGGGTCAGTACGACACACTGGAAGAGTCGGCATGCGTGCGTTCATGTGTGCAGTGCACTGAACCTCACCACAAAATGGGCCGTAAAACCACAGTCTTACTATAAATCACATAGGATCAAATCCTTGCTCTCACTTTAATACTTTTTTGTATATGCTATCGGCCTGTAGGAAAGCAAAGCAGTTTCTTCAGTGTTTCTGAAACAAGCCGCCTCACTATATGGATTCTATCCTGCATAGAATTTGAACCACAAACCTTCACACTTCCTTGTCTTCAGCTACCCAGAATGAAATCTACTAATCCATCAAATCCAACAAACCCATCATCCATTTAATATGTAATAGCAAATCCTGTATTAAGCACATTTAGTTTCATTTAGTTTATGTTTCATCTGTATAGATTTAATCTTTTTATGTTTCATTTTTCGATTCTCATTGTAAAGTCAAAAAATCCGAATATTATATTTTTTGATATATTATACTTTTTGAGTCTTGGTCCTGCCAAGTTTTTTCCTTTTGAAGTTTAGGGAGTTTTTCCTTGCCACTGTCACCCTAGGCTTGCTCGATTTGAGATTGGCTCTATAATTAGAAGATAATTAGAATTTGTAAACCCACCTTATGAAAATGGTCCAAAAATATAAATAAATAGCTTTATTTTTAAATAAAGGCAGTTTTTGTTGTAGGTCCAGTCCTTGACAGTGTTATATATAGACATTGTACTGTGTGTTGTGCTACAATAAGAAGTCCTAAGACTTTTAAACAGAACTGTAACTATGGGTTTGTTATTGATGATTGAACTGTATTGGTGTTTTAATTAATTGTGTGTTTCTTTCCTTCCCTCAGGACTGTGGTGATGCCCATCGCTAACGAGTTTGCTCCTGATCTGGTGCTGGTCTCCTCAGGTTTTGATGCTGTGGAGGGCCACGCTTCACCCCTGGGGGGATACAGACTTACTGCCAAGTGTGAGTGCATGTCAATCAAACTCTTAGTACTGCTGAACACTTTCTTCCCTTTCCTCCCACACATCAGGCTTTCATGCATTGACAAAACAATGAGTCACTAATATAAAAGGTTCTCTCTTACCCGCCCTGTCTCTGTCTCTAACCGAAGGGTTTTCCTCCGGGACTGTGCTTGCAGTCTCATTTCTAGTTTAAGCTTAAACCGTAGAAAAATGTGTAATAGTTACCAAATGCTAGATTCGATCTTAAAAGGCCGTCCTCATATCTTAAACATGCATTGTTACATAACAGTGATTCCTTAAACTGCTTTAATGCATGCATGGTATCGCATAAACACTGATGTGTTGTTGAGTAGAAAGCGAGACGCTGCCAGGTTTCACATCATTGTTCAAACTCTAAAGTTAGCGAGACTGTTCAGCTTGCTTTTGCACCGTCCACATGCAATCTGATTGAGGTACAGAACGGTCTTGTATCAGCCCAACAGCCTGTGACAAAACCCATTTCCTTCCACACACACACACACACTTATCTGGACCTCTAAGGACCGGGGCATTTACGTTATCTGGGTTATACAGTCTAGAAACACAAAAACATCGCTTTAATGCACACGTGCTCCCTCCCTCCCTCCCTCCCTCACTCTGATATTGGTCTCAATATGGGAATGTGCACAGTTTGTGTGTGAACTACACACACTTTCTCTTTCTAAAGTATTCATCTATGAGCTCTAAAAGGTATATATCAAACCAGCGTACTGTTCCGTCAGTGAATTAAACAACAGCCGTGCGTGTTTATTCTGCCCAGAACAAATTGTACCGTGGACGATTACAGGATGGTACGTCCTTTGACGTCATCTTCCATTGCCAGCTTTCAGTTCCAATACTCAAGCACAGACGATGTTTAAAACGCCAGCATGTGTTTCTAGTCCAGTCGAAGCACAGTGGATGCTCTGGCTGTTAACTCTCTTATGATAACAAACTGAAAAACAAACACTGTCATTGACATTGTCTTCCCTAGCCATCGGTTAGTGGGATTTCTGCTGCCAGAAACTTTCCATCGCATTGCTTTTACTTTTTATTTTTCAATTTCTACTTCATGGTGTTTTGAGTTCTTTGATTATATTATTGTAATAAAATAACGAGTGCCTCTGTAATTCTTTTTTTTTTGTCTGACCTTGTATGTGATTGTGGTAGTTTAGGGACTAAAGTACTGGACTATGGACAAAGGGTCCCAGTTCGAACTCTACTGAAAGTTTTATTATGCCTTTAAAGACTGCAGTTCTCTCTCCTGTTAGCAGGTTTCTCAAGGATTTGCCTGTACTAGTTTTCTGTCATTTAGGCAGAAATTATATGTAAATAAGACAGATTTACTTATATAGATTTTTTTTATTATTACTGTTGTAATCCACTCATATGGCACATGTTTTTGTGGGACTGTGGTGGCCTAGTGGTTAAGGACCGGAACTGGACTATGGACCAGATGGTCCAGGACTCAAATCCTGCCCCTGCCACAGTTGGGTCCCTAAGCAAGGCCCTTAAATCACAGTTGCTTGGATTGTAAGACTGTATTAATTGTAAAATATTCAAACACACGTTTTCATTAGTGCTCTCAGACTTTTGGTCATCATTTTATATAAAACAAATAAGTAGATACGATAAAATAATGATTAATGAAATAATGATTGTGAAGGTCTAGTGCCAAGTATGGTTTGTAATCTACATTACTAGAGTATATACAGTACTTTGCTGCCAGGCCACAGTACTTTTTTGTGTTCCTCCTATATCCTCCTATATAGAGCTGCTTTAGGCACTTCTGCTATATAAACTTGCACTATAGAACGTCCTGAACAGAGCGGAGCAGGATGCGAATGCATCAGTTCAAACAAAGATGTAAAGCAGCCTGCAGCTGAAATCCTGAGCCATTTATTAAAATTAAACCTGCCTCATATTATGTATTTAGCTCACAAAATCCTCTGTTCCTCTTTAACAAAAGAGAAAATATGATGCAATCCCCTTTCTTTTCCCTTCTTCCTTGTTTCCCTTTTTTGCTTTGACCCCAAATCCTTTGCTGAAGAGCCAGGTGGTGGAGTCTTAGGGCGAGCTTTAACCACCGCTCTCACTTTCTTTCCCCTTATGCAGGTTTTGGCTACCTGACCAAGCAGCTGATGGGTCTGGCCGGTGGCCGCCTGGTGCTCGCCCTTGAGGGAGGTCATGACCTCACTGCCATCTGCGATGCGTCTGAAGCATGTGTTTCTGCTTTGCTTGGAAACGAGGTAAGAACGGATTGTGGAGCAGAGCAAAGGTGATTCAGGGAGTGTTGTGGAGGATAGGAGTTTACAGTATGGCGAGACTAGGAGTTTTCCGAGTTCCTGATTTAATGGCATCCTGGCTGCTGGTCCTTAACATCTTAAGTTTTCCATTCTGAGGTTATGGCTGAGAATATGAAACGTCTGCCAGCTTCATACCTGGAATCCTGCAGTAGCAGTGTAGCGTGGATTTTCCCTACTAAGCACCCTTTTTGAAATGTTTAATGTAAGAACCCTCTGGCAATTCGATGTATTTCAGAGAATAACCGTTTAAAATGCTGTCCAGAATACCAGCTAGTATAACATTTTTATTTTAAAGAACTACATAAAGGCTTTGTGGAATATATTCAGTACACTGTTGAAGATCTCTTGTTTTGTCCCAGTCTTTTTTTCTCTTCTTATTTTGCTGCCCAGTGTGCATCCCAGGCTGTGAGTGTAGAGGGGAGGAGGAGGGTAACAAGCATCAAGTTGAAAATTTGGAGGTTAATTGTGGAAGCGTGTTTTCCCTTGAACAGGCCCTCTCTGTGATTCATGGCACACAGGAGATTACGCACAGTAAAACGCAACTCTTCTTTTCCTCTAAAGCTAATGGATCGAATCAAGTATGTTTTCGGCTGGGGTGCGTGTTTAACTGTGCATCCTGGGCTCCGGTTAAAAAGGGTAACGCTGGTGTAGTACCAAATATAGTGTGGCATTTATTCATATATTTAGATTTACATACAATGAAAAAGTGCTATCACATACAGATTCCACTTTATAGATATGAAGGGTAACAGCCAAGAAACCACTTTTTAAAATGAGAACAAGGTGAAAAGGCAAAGATATGCCAAAGCTCACAAGGATTGGAATGAACATCATTGGAGGAATAATTGAAATTTGACATTTTTGGCTCCAATTTGCGACAATATGTTCTATATGGCCATTATACCATTGCTAAAAACGAATGGAAAATCCAAAGACTTTTGCAAAGTATGGTGCATCATTAACAAACCACTTACACAAAGTAATAATCACCTGTTCTGCCTTAAATAATAATAGAACTGATCATATAAATCCAGTGTATTGTTGGACAAACTTTAGTTGGACAAACTCCAATGCTAGTTTTGCCAGGTCTTGCGTATACTTTAATTGGCTGAAGTGAAAACCTGCTCAAGTCATCACCACTGCCCTGAGAGACCTTCAAGAACATTACAAACTAAGAACGTCCACAAAATAAGAGCAATCTGATCCCATCCTAGCCGTGACACTTGAGCTCACTTTACAGGCTGCTAGGGGCTAGCTTAACTGGCTGCCATTAACAGAACCCAGTGGATTGACTGCAATCATTCCAGCACTTTCCCGAGGCGGGTTAGAGGATGTACCTCATGTTAGGCCACCTCTGGAGATAAGGACTCAAAAATTGGCCTGCTGTCATAAAAGGAGTGTGATGTCCAATCTACTGGATGAGTTGAGTATAAGATAAGATAAGCTAGTCCTTTATTAATCCCACAGTGGGGAAATTCACTATGAGGAACTAGACTCAAAAAAGAGTTTGGTACTAAAGTGTGAGCACTGAAAGAAGCACCCTTTTTGGGGTGTTGCTGGAGGGTGTGGAAAACAAATACTGAAAACGAAAGAAAGCAAATTGATTTTAAGATCAGGACAGTGTTTGGTTTAAGGGGAAATATCCAGACGGTTAATGCAGTAACCTTAATCAATTTCCCACTTGGAACCCAAAAAGCTGTAAACGCCAAGACCTCAAATTTGAGTAAAAATATAAAAATACTTAATACAGTTTGCTCTTTATTTGTGTTAATCTCAAACAGGGTTTAGAGATTTGTCTCCGGTATGGGTGTTATAAAACTACACTGCTCACAAATTTATTTATTTTTTATTATTTGTTTTATCATCGCAAAAATATTTCATTTAGAAAATATCCTCTAAAGAAATAGCCAATCATTTTGTAAGCAGTTAAGCTTTAGTGTAATTACTAAATATCATTTTATATTGCCTTTTATAAAGGAATTTTATACTTTGTAAGGTCTGTGGGAAACTGCACTTTTTAAATAGTGGCTCTTAAAGGATGTTTTTTATACATTATTTAATTTAGGTCCATAGGGTTGTAGAGCAGTACCCCACTATCATCTGACCCGTGTCCAGTTTCGGCCGTGTCTTCCAGCCAGACCAGGTGTCACTCATGTATGACTGGCCATATCTTAGGGAGGGGGGGCTGGTTAGGGTTAGATGCAACAGCGACCCCTGCTGGCTAAGCACAGCCTCGCTTGACTTTTATAAAACCAGTTTGATTACATAATCAATATTTAACAATGAACAATGTACTATTAATAACATTCTTAATAAGAATTCTTCCACCATGTAATGTTCAGCAGCAGAGCTAACAAGCTGCTGAAACCAGGAGTCACTTTTTCCCAATTTCAAACTCACATTTATTCCTCTAGCGCTTTTTACAACGGAGCATTTCTTAAAGCAGCTTTACAAATATCTAGGCTCAAAGCCCTAATATAAGACCTAATGTAAATACGAATTAAACTTACATAGTTACAAATAAAATATTGAATATAATAGCGTAGATAACATGCATATAAGAATTATTTAGTCCCGTAGGTGGCGTCACTGTAGGATCTTGTGTCCTCAGCGGGAAAGTTTTGTAGGCATGGCATGATCAGTCAGCCAGAGGTGGAAATGGGGGCTATTGCACCCTGGTGTGGCCTGGGCAACTTCATAAGAACTGGATCTAATGTTGGAATAACAGCTTAAGTGGAACTGGAACTGGTACCAGAAGAAGGAGATCGGAGAATGAATTAATAGCTCTATTTCAGTGACTATGTATGTCTCAGAATACAAAGTTTAAAAACAAGTTACAGTCTTCGCTTAACCTTTAACTTTAAACTCATCTCGTATTCTCTCCTTATTTCTGTTCATCTCTATAAACCATTTATCGTCTGTTAATCCACCAAGTAAATCAAACCTGTACTCTGAGGTTTTTTTTATTTCAGTGATCTGAGTGCTCAGTGTAACTGATTTATAGTATAAAATGTAGCCGTTTGAATATAACGTCGATTTTACAAAGAATTCCAGCATGACCAAGTTTATTTTAGAACCTGAAAGATCCTTTATTTTAATGATAGACTTAAGTATTTACACCATTAGTTGCACCCCAATTTGAGAAATGTTGTGCGTAGTTAAAAATACACCTCAAGTGGTTGATCGTTCTCTTGATCAATGAAATTACTTGTAAAATTCAGATTGCTTTTAAATACACTTTTTTTTAGTTTGAGTATCAAATGACTCGGAATGCCCATCACTATGCTGTGGCAGCACCCAACTCTATCTAAACACAGAGAAGAAAGTCAGCAAGTCTGCACAGATAGAAAAGCGCTTAGTAGAAGATGGACATGTGAAGCTGTGGGAGACCAAAGGTGAAAATTGAGAGTGTTTTGTTAAGAGCAGAAATGCTACTGACCCAAAAGCTTCTCTCAGCTGGGGCTGACATTTCGAACTCGCTGAATTCACAAGTACGTTTAAAGAGCTCTACCATATAGAAGCACATCTGAAAGCTGTTATGCTCACACTTAATGCAGACGGGGTCGCTAACGGAGACAGCGAGAGACAGCTATGAAGTAATCAAAGAAAATTAGGAGTCATTTGATCTCAGAAGGCAGTCGTCACACGGTGTTGCGAGCGCTGTTTTTCTCTGGAGCTTCTAGATCAAACACGTTACACTTGCATAGAATCACGTGTCGTCAACCTAAAATAACATGTGATTGCTCCGAAATTCAGGACGCAAGTATTAAACTGCACATAGTTCAACAGCTCAACTCATTAGCTGAGCCTGACCGCTTCACCGCAAATGCAAGAGCCAAATTCAGGCACACATGATTAATAAGTGACCCCGGTGTTTTTTGTGGCATACGTTCATGGAAATCTTGGCAGGAACCTTTTTTTTTTTTGGAGATCTTTTGATGACCCAAGAAATGAGTTGCTCGGGCCTCCCTCAAGAATGAAATCTTTTACTAACAGATCAACTTAAGGAGTGTAAGGGTTGTAATCAGAATTGCAGGAAGCAAGTGTTTTATCAAGGTCTTTACAAAGGCTCAAGTGTAATGGAGCTGGAATGCAGGCCACTGATTCGTGATGAGGCTGATAGAACAAGAGAGGGAGTGTGGATGTGTGTGTGTGGAGAGTGTGTTGAATGCTCTCATGGGAGCACAGCTGCATCAGCTGGAGTGACTCTGAACAAACTTGCCCGTACGATCCAGAGCACGCACGTTTTTATCGCTGTGAAAAGTAACGTTGAGGTTTATTGAACTCTGAGCCATCTCCTTATGCTTTGTTGTTCCACACTGGACGTAGTCGGTGGAGCTTTACTGATTTTTTTCATGTGTCTGGTGGTTATATCACTGCAGTGTTTCACTGCGGCTCGTTGTGAGACGTTGTGAGAAATAGTCCCTCTTTTTTGGAAGCTAAAGCGGTAGAGTTGTGGCTATAATAAGGATCATGCTGGGACTGTGCTGGCCTAGTGGTTAAGGTACTGGACTATAGACCAGAAGGTCCAGGGTTCAAATCCCACCTCTGCCCAGGGTTCAAATCCCACCTCTGCCACAGTTGGGTACCTGAGAAACCCCCTTGCTTGGACTGGAAGACTCTAGTAATTCTAAGTCACCTCTTAGAGCCGGTCGCCATGGGAAAGACTGATGATAAAGTAGACTTTCTGCACCAGGTCCTTCAATGACTAATCGAAAAAAAAATACCTCATAAATGATGCATCAGCTCTGACGTTAGTCAACTGTGAACTCGTGACTGATTGGTGAACAGATGTTCCTCAACTTGTGGTTCTTGGTAAATTATTCATAAACAACATCCTAATGGGCTAATTGTTTCCAGTCCCCGCTGAGGTTATTTCTGTGTTTGCACAACACTTACTGTAAACATGCATTCTTTTACCTGTGCGTTTTCTCTGAGGTCTTCGTTACACAATCTAGAAATCCAACACTTCCCAAGAGCGCAAAGAGCACTTCCCATGAGTTGGTTAATCATTCCTGTTTGTATAATGCAATAGCAGTGAATAATATGGAAATAGACAGATTTACATCGTTTTTTTTTTACATGTACAACGTTTAACAGATCCCTTTATCCAAAAATGTTTTGCTATTTGTAGTAGACGTTACCTTATACTATCACAAACAGCCTGTAGACCAAGAACTAAATCCCTGTTAGGAATAAATATCTGTTTTAAAAACAAACATCATAAAGAAAAAGAGAAAAAAACAATTATGTATTATTTACATAAGTTTAATCACAGTCTGCTTAAAAATGAAGAGTAAGAGTGTTTGAAGTCTAGGAAGAGACGAAGCCATTTGGACATCCAATGGAAGTTCATTCCTCTACCATTTAATGAGAATTTAATCTTGGTCCTGGGTTTCCTTTTGATGCTAGGCCCCATGTTTGAATCTTTAATGCCACGACAAACAGAGCTGGGTTTGAGCAGAGCCTTTAGGTAGGAAGGGCGTCGTTCATTTGTAGCTTTCTATTTCTAACCTTCAGCATTTTAAATCTGATGTGTTCAGCCACAGGTAAGTGAAGGGAACCCTGCATCCTCTCCAGATCCATTGTAAAGGCCTGTCCTGATTTCCTGTTTCACTTTCACGCATTTTAAGGAGAGTTCTTCCACTCCACTTACGCTACAGTACAATATAATAAGTTATGTACTAAAGAAATAATATAAAATAATAATAAGTACAAACTGACAAGAAAGCAGATAATGTTAAGAGATTACTAAGAGAGAAATCAAACACAAAGAAAACTGTATCTCTTTTTAGGGAACTAAAGTCTTAAATTCGGTACACAAACAAATTGTGAAAGTGCAAGTTTTCAGCCTCTCAGGCAAGGGATTTGAGGTGGAGCGGGGTCATGTGAGAGCGTGAGAAAGTCCAGAATGGACTACAGAAGGAACAAAAAGTGTCAGACATGACGATTCATTCCAAAATCACTTTATATAAAATCACTTAGAACATTTATTTAATCATCATTAAATAAAATCATTTTGGACCAAAACTACTATCTGTTTTTTCTAGTTAAAACATGCTGCGAATTTTGAATATAAGTCAGTATAAGTTTGCAAATGTATTAGTACATTTAACATCTGTACAGCTACCCTTCAGCTCGATAGGGTGGAAGGGAATTAATATAGAGCTTCTTTATAACACTGTACAGGGAAGGCTGGACTGTATTGCACACGATCTTTGGATATGTAAGCTGCAGGTTTTGAAAAATGGACAGTTTTGGCGGCTAAATTACTTCATCTGTGGATGAGTCGTGATGATGAGAAGCAGTACCAAAAAATAAACCCCTGTGTCACAACAGGCGCCAACTATCTCATACCTTACGAGCCGGTAGTGTGCTGGCAAGACCCTTAAAAGTTTATACCAGTGTGGTTATCTGTCAAACTGCCTTCCCTAGTCTACTGCAGGGTTAATCTGTCATCAGGGGTGGGCAACAGAGTGGGAGATAGTGATGGGTTTGAGAAGAGAAGCCTTAGGATTGGTAGGTGCCGATTCTGGTGAGCCAGCGTTGGAGTGATGGATGTAAGGATGAAACTTAAGAGATTTGAAGACTGGATGTGGGTTACAGGGAAGCCACACAACAGGACTCAGCAAGTGGGTGGCCATCTGGGTTCACACACACAGCAAGATGACTGATCACCTCGCCACATGGAACAACCCACAACTAGCACCAAGCCCTGAGCTAGAGGTCACCTAGGTCCAGCACTACATTATAGTGACTGAAGGACCTTCCACATTAGGAATGGCACTTCCATTAGTGAAGCAGTGCCAAACTCCAGCCTTAAGAGTAATACTCATAACATGCCATGTGACAGCCAACATGTCTAAACAGTTGTTTATTATAGTTTATCTGGTAATGACTGGACAATAGTAATAATAAAAATGTCCATAAGGGTTTGTACAATGTCTCTTACATTTTGCATTATCTTTTCTTTTGCCTGATATTTGCACACAAATGTATATCTTAAAGTCCTTCTGTGTAAAAACAATCCATTGATGAATAACAGCTTCCTGTAAATGTTCCCAGAATCGGTCCTGGGTGCGGATTCGAGTGTTCAAGCCAAGTGTGAAAATGCCACAACAGACCTAATACATTTATTTTGTAATAAACCTGTAAAATGCTTGACTGATGAGTTATATCAGGTGGCTGAGCTGGAGAAGCACCAAGCCGTCCTGGAATAAGGCCCTCCAGGACTGGAACTGAGCACCTGTGTGTTAGATTTAGTCTTAATACCATAATACTTTGTGGTTGCGCAAACTCAGCTCTCTGACAGTGCATCAGCCACAGCCTTTTACTTTGGCTTATCGTCTTGTGTGCTCACGATGGATCGAAACCCCATGGCAGCCAACATAAACACAAATCTGCCATCATTTTACTTGTTCATTCGGAGTCATTTTGCTTGTGCATTTGGTCTTGGATCGCTGTGGAACTTCTGAAGCTTCAGGAGAATTCACACATGCTTTTAAAGAAGCATAACTTTTCCAAAAGCATATCTCCTTGTCTTTTAGATTTATAAAACCCCTTTCTGCTTTAGAAGTAGGCAGTGAATAATTTGCGTCCAAGAATCGCTGTTTTCTGTAACTTTTTTTTAGTTAGATATGTGTTTTGGACAGCATATTTGGGCGACACCATTGAACCTAATATACACAAACATACAATATGCTTACTAGAAGGAAAAGGCTGGTCTCTTACTCCCTTTCCTCTCTCTTTCCTGGGGAACTATTACAATTTAGCTGTAATTTTTCCATCATTCCTCTCTGAACATCCTTTTTCATCCAGATTGTACCCCTGGGGCATACCTTTTTTTCTTCCCCTTAGTGTTTTCACATTAAAAACTTTGAGCCATTATAACTTTATTTGTGTGTTGTTCAATCACTGCAGCCCAGAGCAGGGAAATTAAATCGTTCCACATTAGAAATGCATTATTTGCATCCGTCTAGTTTGCTAGGGGCTCTGCACCCATTTGTGCGCATTGAATATCCTATGCAGTTTGCTGCAGTACAAAGCAGTGCATTGTGGGCTGTGTAGGAGCTGAGAGAGCTTTGTGAAGTATTCTGCACATCTGTAAATCCTCACTGGGACATAAACACATCGTTCTCCGAACGGCCACGGCACTGAGATTAGAACCCACTAACCAGATAATGCGGACCGTAACAACCACGGCTGCACTCAACCATTCATGTTGCACCAACACTGGGGTTTGATAGATCATTATTAAAAAAAGAATGTAGCTAAAGAGCTTCCTGCTGGCCTGGCCACAGTACAGTTGTGGCATAAGTATATGTAAGAGCTATATGTGGATAAAAGCGACTTTTAAATGCTTGTACTAAAAATCATACAGATTTAAATAAAGCAAGCCGGCAAAAAAATGTAACTCAAATGTATATTATCTAGCTAAATAATGTTTAATATGGAATGGCAAATGGCCGTATGATATGAACCTTTTGATTACGCTGTGAGAAGCCTGACATGTGACACAACAGATAGGGTGGCCCAAAGCAACTCACAGCATTTTAATGAGTGGGTCTAAAGGAACAGTTGACTCACCGCACATGTAGCAGAAACAACTGGACCATTTGTGCAGTTTGTTGGTATTACGATGGTGCATAAAGTGTCCGCACAACGCTTAAACACGAAGATGCACAAGGAGTGTAAAGACACTGGGCCAGACATGATTATACGTCCATTTATAGCCTGCAACTGACAGGGAATCGCTACTCAAGTGGGCAAATGTCTCCACATGTCCAGTCTTTATTCTGCAGGCCCCTGGTGACTCATTTATCTGGGCTTATGCTTTCAAAAACAATCTATTGCTATATCACTGATTTTAGTTCAGCATGCAAAAATGTACAATGAACATATTTTTGCATTAGACAAACTTTTTTTAGCCAGTGTCATTATTTGCACGGTGCCTTCTGCTTTATGTAAGACAGTCAGTCGTGTGATGGCCAGAGCAGGCATGCTTCCAGCAGGCTTATATCAGTCTGTGGTCATTTTTGACTAATTTAAAAGTTACAATATTTGGAAGTGCTGTAAATACATCTGTAAGGTTGGCATGTGTGGATTACTGCATATGGACTGTGGATCTATGTGTGATTTTATGAACAATGTGTCCCTAGCTGGAACCAATTCCTGAGAAGGTTCTTCAGCAAAGACCCAATCTCAATGCTGTGCACTCCATAGAGACGGTTCTGGAAACCCATAGTAAGTGGAAATACCTTATGCCTGTATGCCTCAGTTGCTTAGTGTAAATCCTATCTCATGCGATCATATATCACGGTTTTGAACTTTGCACCTGGGTGTTGTAGGGAAGTACTGGCGCTGTCTGCAGCGCAGTGGTTCGACGCTGGGCTGTTCTCTGATCGAGGCTCAGAAACGAGAGATGGAGGAAACTGAGACTGTAAATGCTATGGCTTCTCTGTCTGTAGCCACCAACAGTATGGGGAGGAGGTAGGAGATTCAATTACCTGATTTGGTGTTTACGGTGCCTTTATTTTTTATTATGCATTCATACCGCACTATCTACATGTACCATGACCTAGACTAATGCAGAGGGCTTGGTGTTTAAATGTATTCAATGATAAATGTCAATCATATATTGAATAATATAGAGAAAATATATTTATTTACATTTTGGGAGCAGTACTACCTGGATAAAATAAATCACTTAAACTAACTACTTTCCCCAACTGACTCTTATACACTTGTATACACAACTGTATATATACCGATTAGCCAAAACATTAAAACCACCTGGTCCATAATGATGTTTAAATGGGTGAGAGTGCCAAACTGACCCTGTGCCAAAGTTTCCCTGCAGAACATTACCCAGAACATCAAACTCCCTCCACCAACTTGGTGTTCTGGTGCCAGTCACTTCATCAGGTAAATGATAGCATGGTCCAGACAGTCCACATGACTGGAAAAGAACCAGGATTATCTGACCAGGCAACTTTATTCTATTGCTCCAAGGTCCAGTTTTTACTCTTATGCAAATAATAGGCACTTCTGAGGGAGGACTGGATTTGCATGGTGAGTCAACAGCAGGGGGTGCATTGTGTGTTATGACACATTCCTCCCATATCCAGTAAAATATGTGATTGTACCACAATAGATATTCTCTCCACTCGGACCAAACAGGATCGAATAAATTGTTTTACTTTGGGTGCCAGTACCTTGTTACATGGTTGAGGTTTGCCTCACCTCACACCCCAGTAGGTAAGCAGCACTGCCAATTGGAAGAGACCCACAATCCAACTAAGTGTTGTTTGTTTTTTCCCTTGTTAAAGTCATTTTTACCCTTGAATATTTCTCCAAATGTCCGACACACCGACTATGAGCCAACTGTTCACTTACTGTCTAATATATAACACGCTGCTCGAATGAAATAATCAGAGTTATATTATTGGCTGATAAGTGTATATACAGTATTATCATATATATTTTCCCTCCTGGTCACTTATCTATGTATTTATGTATCTATGTATTTCCATGTTCGATTTGCAGGGCTGAAGAGGAGCCTATGGAGGAAGAACCACCATTGTAGATGACTGGTGATGTCCGTGTGTCGGCGACCTCCGTGGCTCACAGCCTCTGACTGGTGTGACCTCACACTGCCCTCTTCATCCGTTTCTTTCGAACGCTCCATGGCACCAACGCCTCAGAGAGCCTTTACACCACAGAAAGAGAAACAGACGGAAGACATCTAATAAATAAATCCAAGCACGCCAGTGTGGAAAACCTGCACTGTTTTGGTCTGTGGGGTGTGTCCATCAGCTCTGTCCTCACAGACGCCTGCTCTCAATGGACTCACGTCCCGGATGTGAGAGCCGGTGCTTTCAACGACAAACTTCATGGCCACTAACGCGTCCGCATGGTTCCGACTGTGGACTTTGTCGTGGCTGCGTCCTTGGGTTTTATTTCTTGTCTTATTGGTTGTTTCATTCGTTTTCGGCTTTTCTCGAGGATGGAAAGCGAAGGTGCTGTTTCATTTCGAATTGTGACATTTTTTGAAAGTTACTTGCAAGAACGTTTGGAGGAGAGGCCAGACACGAGGTAGAACATTTAGAGGATTTGTGGAAGAAGGCTGACGGAGCGGCTCGTCTGGAAACCTTCGACACGGCAGAGAGAGAAGGAGACACTGAGAGCTTGTGCCTTTTTACAGAGCTGGTTGATTTAGTGATGATTTGGAAAAACATTGCCTTAAACTTGTTTCATAAGGGAAGGCCGTTGGGTCCTGATGCCCCCTCCTACTTTTTTTTTCGTAGGAGCGGAATGGCTGATGGTCCGAAGAACAGGCAGCCCTTTGCATGTTTACCAGGAATGTCCTGCAGATTTCTGCGTGTCTCGCACATTATCATCATTTTATCGGTATTTTTATTTTCCTCTGCTTTTTTGTCTATTCTTGCTTCGGACTTTTAAAGTTTTAGAAGTCCTAAGGTAGTTGCCAGCTGTACACAGGCAAACATCGTTGGATTCTGCGGCGCTTTTGAGAGCAAGGGCAGCCCAATGTAGCTACTTGTTCAAACTCTATGACCAAATCTGTACACGCGTGTCCGATTTCTAGCATGCACTGTTACAACACCATTCCTTCAGTCCCATTCACATAGTATCTCGGTAAACTTAAAGCATGAACGCCACTAGCTGCAGGTCGGACTGTTAACACATAACGTTTCTCTACGTGGACGACTCTGTGATTTAGGTATGATTCATACTCTTCAGGTTTTCGCCTATTTCCCACAGCGCACAGACTTTTCTAAGTATAAATGTCACAGTGTTAGGGTCATGTTTGAAAGCCCTAGCTATAACTACCGCCATATCCTACTTTGCAGCCGGTTTTTCTGTGCGTCTTTGAACTAACGAGGATAAGGGCTGGGACAGCATTGTACACTATACCATTGAGCCTTTTAGACGTTCCCAGCATGACGTTTCCTCAGACCGGGCTTCTCCACTGGCAGCGATGGGGTGGACGACCCTTTTTACTTCTGGCAGGTGCTACTAGGTGCATTTGATAGCGAGTAAGTGAGCGAGAGTGCTGCACAATCCAGGACGCAATCAGACCACCAGCCTAAATCCAGATGTTGATGCTAAAATTCGTCATGATGGCTGGGACAGCGCGACCATCTGCATGAGTCTCTGTAGCTGAGCGTAGGTTTGCAGCACATGTATGCACCGTAATAATCCATTGACCTCTTTCTATACAGTAGAAGCATGCTGACTGATGGTATCACACTTCTCCCTGTAACACTCAGATTATGAACTGAAAGTCTTACTTGTGGGAAAATCCCAACTTCATGTTCAGCCTCTTGGCAACTACCTTTTACATTGTTCTTCTGAACGTTTGATTATTTCAGAGGTTTGTCGGAGGAGGGAGGCATATTAAGGAAGGAGATCTGACTCGCACTTGCAGTCGTTCTTAATATCTTCATGGGACACTGCATGACTACTCCATTCTGCATTACTTGCCATTTTTTTTAATCCTTTTTTTCTCGAACCTTTTCTACACGTTTTTTCACGATGTTCCCCTGTTACACTCTGTACACCGTTTTACATGCTGACAATGTTGTTTTACACGCTTAAGACCATAGTTCTTCTCTTAGGAAGCCTTTTACACACGCGCTGGGGTTTCGGTTTTATTCAGGAGGGTGAATTTGAGATGTTTATACTTTGTATAATGATTCCAACAATTGTGTATTTACTATATGTTCTGTCCATAGTAGATTTATATATGAAAAGATATATATATATATATATAGCTATATTATAAAAGATTACAGTCATGTTTAAAACTCTTTGGACATGCAACATGTATCTCACTGTAGACTCTCTTCTCTCCTCCTGGCTGCCGTTGTTTTAGCGCTGTCCCCTGTAGCACTACACTGGTTTTATCGTTGCGGCTGGTTTTAAGTCCCGTCGCACTTAACGATAACAGAGAGGTCGACACACAAAACGTACTGATGAAGCTACAGGCTGGCTCAGTGCTTGCGTTCGGACCGAATGGATTGAATTCTTCATTTGATGCTTCACGTTCCCAATTATTGTGTAACCACACGAATGCACTTGAAGCTAAATGTATTTGCATACCGTAGCATGTTCCAGTGTCCTCAAGCTGCAGGAGCTCTCCGGTTTGTTCATTCTCAGTTCTACTACTAAATAAGGCACTCAATTTATATCTGCTTATAGTAAACAGATCTTAATGGCTGTGTTTACATGTACAACAATTATGAAACCATTTCCGGGTTCTTACAGGCACAGTTTAGTGTTCATGTAACTACATACAGTGATTAAAGTAACCATTAAGATTTCAAGTATTCCGTGCATGAACAGTCTCCATCGGCTCTGTCCTGTTTCTACGACTGTACTATGGGATTTGGGACACAGCCCTGATCCAGAGCTTTGGATTTCAACGGAATGAGCAGGGCCGTTTTAAAAGAATCACAAATAGTTAAGCTTAATAAACTCAGTCAGTAATAAGGTTAAGATACTGGACTCTGGACCTGAGGGTCCAGGGTTTAAATCCCACCTCTGTCAAGCTGCCACAGTTGGGTTCTTAAGCAAGACCCTTAACCCACCATTGCTTGAATTGTAAGACCATATGAGTTGAAAGTGGCTCTGGATAAGGGTGTCTGCTAAATGCTGTAAATCTGAACGACTTGATTCGAAACATGGAAAGTAAACTATATTCATAACTCATAGCTACACCACGATAAGAAAACTTGATTGCATAGAGACTTATACATTCACGGGTTTTAGGTTAATCAGGTTAATCGAGTGCCTGATTGGATTATTGGATACATTTAGCTCGTCGTCATTTATACACGTGAACAAACTCATTAAGATTTGCTGAAGCATCATGGCTCGCCCTTAGTATGAAGGCTTCGGTTTCTGACCTTCCCACCAGTACCAAGATCACTTTGCCATAACAGCCTGAACAATGGCAGCCCTTTTTCTTTATTCTTTCTCCGTCTGGTTTATCTACCCAGCATCCAGATTCTCAAGTTGTTTGAGACAAATCAAGTTAAAAGCATTCCATCTATTTGGATTTAAGTTTCATTTATTTTCACGTCTGTTCATTCCTGCTAATTTGCCATTAAATCTGGGCCGAGCCTTGTTTACTCGAAGGCCCGGGTACATTTGTCGTTTTCTGCATGGTTTATGTGTTGGCATGCGTGTCTGTCCTTGTAACGTATTTGCACAACCGATGAGCACTGTAGGACCAGACTTTTCCAGCATTGGAGAACGCTTTGGGACGCGACCGCTATGTCTTCTCCTCTGTGGTCAGGAAGCAGGAAGTACGATGCTCCTTGTGCCCAACACGTGCTTTTTACTTGTAAAAAAAACTGAAAAAGAGAACGCGAAACGATTTCAAAACGTTTGAATATTTTGCAAAACGATCTAGCACTTGTTGCATACAGACGGCAGATTTTATTGTATTTATGTAGAACCTTGTTTTAGGTAAACTACACACTACATATTATGCCTGTGTGATATATCTATTTTTTTTCTTTCTTGTGGTGTATTGTCGGGTTGAGCAGCGAGCATCTGGAGTCATCAAAGGGCTTTTCCCAGTTGTTTGACAGGTATGTCATCCTCAGCCTGTACTTCCCTTTATAGCCAGTAATATAACGATGACCACTGTGGCTTGAGAGCAGGTCTAGGTTTACAGACGTAAGAAATGCATATTGTTTTTATCGCTTTATTTTGAATTTGTTTCCATTGTTACAGAAGACCTATTCTTGGGACCTTTGCTCTAACATTTGTCTTTGACATCAACTATAAAGTATCTTGTTTTGGAAAACCACAATGTCTTGTTTTTATTTCACTAACCGCAGGTCACATATTTGGTGAAGGAATTATTTCTTGGAGAAGAAGCACTGAGGGTAAAAAGCTTCATAAAAGGTGCAAAAGTATTTTTACGATCTCGGTCTGCATAGTTGCTTCCTTTAGGTTTGTTTGGCGTTGGCGTGGACAAGATTGCACAATTTGAAAGAAAAAAACATATTCTTCTTATATATATATTGTGGATATGGATATTGTGACAAATTCTGGTTAACACCCCCCTCAGGGCATGCTCAAGCAATGATTACACCGGTAGAGGTAGCTAGATTTACCTTCGCTATATGACCAAATGTATGTAGACACAGTAGGATTGGTCCTGCAGAACATCTCGGTATTTCACTGAACAACTCGGGTCAGTTCATCAACTCTCTGTTCCACACTTTTATACCAAAGACCATGGAGAACTGTCTGCGCTTGCTCAGAGCATGGAACTTAACACCGAGTGAAATTCCAAACAAATACCTGTGTTTTAAAGTTAAAGTTATTGGGTGTTCACAAACTTTTGGCCGTACAGTGTAGGAAAGCTGAAATCCTCTCAGATTATGTGACCTCATTTTTGGCATCACTTGACCCTATTCAACTTTTAAAATCTTTTGTTCGATTTAATACTATTTAATACTGATAACATATTGTGTAAATGAGCTCTTACGATGCCATTTATTCCCGAACACTACAGAATAATTATAACCTTTCTAGGTCATCACAGAGCACCTGACCAGGGGTACCTGCCTCCAACTTAAGAAATGCACCTTGAGCAGTATGAACCAGAGTGATCGAGCGTTAAATCAGGCCACTTTGTGCCCCGCGCGGTCAGGTTTGTATGATGCCCTCATACGTGTAAAGCAGAGTTTTGTGTTGTAGCCACGTTCTGGAGTCTCAGTGATACGCAGGACAGACCGGGGTGCCCCCATGTTACAGAATCCAGTTTTTCTAAGCACAGCCATACTATTTATGCCATTCAGTTGTTCTGTTTATTGTTAGGTATTTATGGATATTCTTTCAAAGCTTTCGGTACACATGTTCTTAGAAAACGATGACAGCTCCAGTTCAAATAAGCCTGATCCACTGAGTCATCTTAATGCAGACCTTAAAACGGATTTTCACTTATTCCATGTTTCATCAAATGGCTTTTTCCCACTCGTAATGTAACAAATGCTGCTTTTTTTCTTCACAATACGTCCATGTCCAATTTATTTGGCATTGCCAATATACAGTTCATCTGAAGTCCACTAGTTTATATATTGTGGTAACCCAGTGGTCCTCAGTCGCAGACTTCACGTCGCCCTGTGCTGCATATTTCTGTGATCTAACACATGATTTGACTTCACTAATCACTAGGGATTCACCAATGTTATGTTTGATGTTTACTGTAAAAAACTGATATCACAGTTATGGCTTAGAGTCTCTTCTGATTCAATTCCGAGATCCTTAGTAACCGAGCTGATCCTTTCCAGGCTTCTTGTGATTATTTTTAATATCTTAACACCTGATCTGCGTGGTATTGATCGGCCTGTGTTGTTCCTGGTATAAAACAGAGCAGTAGATATTTTATTATACACTTCCTAATATTGTATTCTGTTCAATGTATCATAGTATATACAGTCGAATCCGGTTAATTGGACCCCATCGGGACGCGATGGTTTTGGTCATAATAACCGGCTGGTTTGATTAAACGAACGTGCCCTATGTTACAAGACGGGACGTGCTATGTAACATATTAAATGTTTATTAAACCTTTATTG
>JAVSBV010000121.1:1679143-1704970 GCA_033117975.1 Parotocinclus spilosoma
AAGCCAGAAATATATTAAGGTCTTGCGTTGTGCTTGGGGGGGCAAAGACACAATCTGGGGGGGGCAATGCCCCCCTCAGCCCTCCCTAGAACCGGCCCTGCTTAAATCTTATGTTTGCTTTCAATTCATGATGAATTATTTGTATATTTACTTTGTTAATTTGTACTGAATTAGGCCAAAATAATCTCCATGTCCCATTTTTACCCCCTTAAAAGTTGCAAAAGTCATAACTTCTAGACATTAGAACATGCTTGTATGGTTCAATCTATAAAATTAAATATACAGTTCATCATATAATCCAATCTAAATGATATTTGTAAGCAGTTAAATGAGCTCTGGATTTTCCAGGTGAAACAATAACACTTCTATCTCAGACAAATCAGAGGCACTTGGATGTTTCTCCTGTATTTACCCACCCATGTGGCATTGCTCTCTGGCTGCAGAACCGGTCGCTAGTGCGAGGCGGACATGGACCACGCTCCCTCCATCCTCCAGACCGAGAAGGCGTAACTGAGTCTCTCGTGGGCCACGTAGCTGCAGCTGGACATCTTGCTGTCCATCTCGTCGCTCTGCAGCACCTGGTAGAGGAAGTCGATGTAGCGCGAGGCCAGTTTGAGTGTCTGGATCTTGCTCAGCTTGTCTGAGGGAAGGGTCGGGATGATCTTGCGCAGAGAGGCGAACGCCTCGTTCAGAGACTGAGTCCGCTGGCGCTCTCGCACGTTGGCCAGCACGCGCTGATTCTGCAGCTCCTCGTAGGACTGCGCGCGGCTCGGACTCGCCTTCTTGCTCCGTTTCACCGAGCCTGGACTCCCACTTCCACTGCCGCTCTCCTCCTCACTCCACTTCTTACTGGGTCTCCTCTTCCTACCCAGGCGCTTCTGCTGATGCTGCTGCCGATCCAGCTCCTCCTCACTCAGACTGTCCACCGGAGACACCGGGGAGCTCGAGCTCTCCTCCATTTCTCGTTTAAAGAAATGCAAAGGAGGAAACGCGCTCTCCGCCTTCGAATCCGTCTTGAAAAAGTTAATCCGTGCAAACTTACAACAGGCGCAAAAGGATCAAAAAGTTTGGACTTCTGGGTGTTTAAGTGTTTATGTCCCTCCCCAGAGCGCGTGCGTCTTTTTGAGCTCTTCAGTCTGGTCTGAAGTGTAATAAAGCTCCCACTCTGCAGCTCTGCTCCACTTCTGGTACCACAGGAAGCTTTCTCCTAAAGGGTTTTTTGGAAACTTTATCCTACTCTGTGATGCTAAATGAAGGAGGAGGTTCGAACCCTGCTCCTATTGGCTAGCTGGTAGACAGGAGGGACCAGTTTTAAATTACACTATTAAACATCCCAAGAAGAAATCTTTCGTTTAAGAACATTGGTTAGTTATGCTATGTTCCTACAAATCTCATTAAAACAAGACTGAGAATAGATTTAAAACGGATCCATTCCATACATGCAATCTTAACTGTAATAATAATAATTATTATTATAATAATTATAATTATAATTATAATACTATTTTCGAATTTAATAATAATAAAATTATTATTATTATTATTATTATGAAAGAACAATATAAATACAAAAACGCACATTGTATTTAATAGTTGGACGCTCTGATTATTGATTAAGAATATGTTCTGTTTTTATATCATGTTTATCCCTATATTCAACAACAGCTTATACAATTATAACAACAACAATAAGCTAATAATAATAACAACAACAACAACAACAACAATAATAATAATAATAATAACAGCGATTTAAATTAATCATAACACAATAACAGAACAATATAAATACAAAAAGCAAATTGTGGTTTATTATGCATATGTTTATTATCATCATTATCATTTTTTTCTTATTATGCTTATTATTGTAATAATAATAATAATACTTTCATTTGAATAATGAATAATGAATAATGTAATCATAGTATATTGGTAAGTAATTAAAATATATATTCACTCATTGGACATTAAAATGGTTTTCGTATCAATCGGTTACTTTACCTTTTTTTTAGTTGAACTATTTTCAAACACGTATAAAACATACAACTATTTGTAAAAAATAGTTTTCGGTTCCCATTTTCTGGTTAATGTTTTATTTTTAGCGACATCATGATTTGATTTTTTTTTTTTCGTTTTGCAAGACATTTGCAATAGAATAGTATAATAATCTATAAGTCTACACAGAATTGTTTCTTTTTACAGATTTATTTCACAAACACGCAAAATCCCCGAATTACATTTTATACTGTTTTACAATTGATTTGAATATTGGGAACTAAATAAAAAATAAAATAAAATAAAAAAAAAATAAATAAATCAACACTTTTGAATTATCATTGCTTTAATAGCAGTGATTTTTTTGTACTACGGTGCTTTTGAGAGTGAAATCTCTGGATTTTTTTATTCTGCATGCTTTGGTCCCGCACACCGCACGCGCGTTACACTGCTTGAGATGAACGCATGAACCTGCTGCAGATGTTCTTCTGGAGGACGCGTGCGCACGCTTTGGCCTTCACCTATGACGTCATGTGTTGTATACCTCGCGATACGCACGTGACTCGCACTTTGGCCAGAATGCGGCTTCTCATTACCGCAGTGAGTTATGGTTTTTAAACTTTATTTATAAGGTACAGACATAAATCCCCGTGCAGATGTGTAATGTGTGACAACACACCGCTTTATTAAGTGGCTGTTATTAAACTAGAATATTCTGTTGCTAATGTGTCTTTTACCTCGTGAGGAAATGAACAGCACAAAGCACGTGTAACTCCACCGTTCCACATCTGTGCAGAGGCTGGTTATTTTTTAGTTTATTATTTGAATTTTTGCTGATTTGTATATCAGATTTGTATTGTAGAAACATACACACTTCACTAAAGTTCATAGATGTACTGTACTACAGTTCCTTTTAATTTGCCCATGAAATAAATAATAAATTCAGAATTATTTTGGGATATTTCTTAATTAAAAGTTAAGGGCTTATACTGTATAGTGCTTAATGAAACATTGCAAGCAAATTGCTATTATTTGACCTAGATGTTTGTCAGTTTATCTGCATGTCTCCTGAGGAATAATTTATATTAATTAAAATTAATTACATTTCCTGTGGACTAGCTGTGCAGCTCTAAGCCATTATCATCTCATGTTGGCCAGTACGTTTGATTTTGTTTTTGAAATTCAGTGCAATGCAGGAAAGTCGTGCATTTAAATTTTTCCACCACTACAGCAATGAGTCTGATTGAAATCAAATGATTAGTTCAATGCAAATGTTTATTTAAAAAAAATATGGGAAGCTTGGACTGGTGATTTCAGAATGAATCTATAATCAGTAACATCAGAATCATCCAGTTTCACTGCAGAGATTGTAGTACAGTTCTGTGTTAGATGTTCTGTAGTTTCATATGTCCACGGCATGAAGAGAACTAAATGATATTTGATTGCAGATAATACCTCAAAATGTATAGACTGATGAAATAATCAAGTTGAACAGCCTGATTCTTGATTCAGCCTGAATCTACTGCCGTTGTTTGGTAATGACAAAAGGAAACGGTTGTAATTAAAAAAGGAATTAATATTCAAATAGTTTCATGGTTTCAAATGCTTACAACGTTTCTCAGGAAAGATTGACGTTTGTCTGGAGTTGCTCTAAGTTGCGATGATTTTGTGCGTTTTAGTATTATTGACCTTTATGGCAACTTTTGCAATCCATTCAGATCCTAGAAGGAAAGTTTATATGCACTGTTTCACTGTACAATTATAAAAAAAAAACACGAGATATCTTTTTTTAAGTTTCTTTATCATTTTTTGATTGGACAGATCCCAGTTCCAATGAGAGCGAATCTTAGTTTTGTAGTCTAGTTAGGTGTACTTTATAAAGTTTTTTTTTTCAGTCCTTTCACCCACAATGAAAATCTTCTGCCTGTTGTTTTAAAAAAATGTCCAGGCTTTCACAACACTCCAACCACATGTCCAAGGCGGCCTGTTGCGCTGAACTTTTGGCAAATCCTCACAAGTTCTCCCACTTTTATGCCGAGTCTGGACTGTCTCTTTGAATAAGACCATAATGATGCGTGTCAGATTTATTTTACCAGAGTCCAGTCCTTTAGAGTAGGCTGTTGGATGTTTTATATACTGGTGAAGCTTGGTCAGTTTTGTTAGGTTTTAAATTGTGAAACATATCTTCTTTTGATTTCCTCCCCAGATTATGCATATGTAAGGCACATGTGCATGGTGCACAGGTCCCTAAATCAGTCACAGTGAGTGAAATCGAGATTGATGTAGAATATCGAGGTTTCAGGACTATCAGAGGATTAAGGTCGGAGTCTTTGAAGTTGTTCTTGCTGTAGCCGCTTGAGAATGCCTATGGGAAAACCACTCTTTTATAGAAGTACAAGTTTGGCCTTGTTTCTACAAGGTCGTTACAGTTTTGAATACAGTTAAATACATATGTTGAATGGTTCTGGATTATTTCCCAGTCGCAGATTAAACCTGGGACCAGTCTTAACCGAAAAAAATGTTTCCAGAGAATCACCAGTAGGAGAATAAATTTATAATAGTCCTAAACTATACATTAAAAATCATCTTAATCATCGACCTTTTAAAAGCTGATCTAATCTTATTAATCTACTAAAGTGCTGTGGAGTCATGGTTGGAGATCTTGTGACAAGATATGGATGCTGTTTCCAGCTGCTCAACCTTAACCACAGAACCATAGCAGCTGTATAAAGCTTTAATACTCAAACAGATAAACAGGTTTTATATTTAGTTCTTCAGGCTCTTAGGTATGAAAATCCTAATCTGGGCTTTAATACGGATGAAAGAGATGATGCCAATGCTGCAGGGCAATGTTTACACCTGAAACAAGGGCAGGATTTCATAGAACGCAAAGGTACAAGTGTAAGGTTTTAAACCTAATATGCTATAAACAAAGAAGTCAAAAAGCTATCAGTGCATGCTAGGATCCTGGATAGAAAACCTTCAAATAGTTGCTAATCACATAAACAGGTAATAGAAAACAAATGGGATTACACCTGGAAAAATATAAACAAACAGACAATGAGGATTTTTTTTTTTTGCTCAAACACAGCAGCTGTAAGTCTCCAGGTGATTACTGGGTTTTACAAGGCAAGACCAAACCACAATTCAAGAGAATAATCACTGGTATCATCATTTTAAAATAGTCCTTGGCTATACGTAAAGACAATCTTTCACCCTTTATAAACCTGATAATAAAATGGAATCTGTTGCTGGACTCCAATAACTGATCGGTTCATCCCAGCATTGATGGAATATATTATTGCATGTGGTGATGTTCTGAGACTGTGATGGTACAGCAGTGAAGGTACATTACTCTTGACCATGATCATGATCATGGTTTTACCAAGTTACCGCTGTTTGGTAGTTGAGCAAGACCCAGAACCCTAAAGTCCATGAACTGCATGATGTGAGGTTTGGTTTTTTTATACAACCCCAATTTCAATGGAGTTGGGACGTTGTGTAAAACATAAATCAAACAGACTATGGTGATTTTCAAACTTTACAACCTATAATATATATATATAATATATATTTGATTGAATACATGGATTAAACTTTATTGTTATTTGCAAATATTCACTCATTTGGAATAACACGTTGCAAAAGATTTGGGACAGGGGCAACCAAAGACTGGGAAAGTTGAGGAATACTCAAAAACACCAGCTTAGAACATTCCACAGGTGTGTGTCATGATTGTGTAAAAAGGGAGCATCCTCGAAAGGCTCAGTCGTTCACAAGCAAGCATATTTTGGTGTATTTTTAGAATACTAAATCATGATCTAGCCAAATATAAAGAAATCAAGCAGTGCTGTGTGTATTGTGTTCAGCGTACCATGCTTTAAATAAGAGTCTAGCCAGAAAAAAACAAAAGCACACACACACACTCACTTTGTTTATCCACCCTCCGGTGGAGGGTCACAAAGGCCAGGGTAAAACTGGCAGCTCAGGGCACAGAGTGGGAATCATTTTAAAACAGAGTGCCAAAGTGCCACTGCAGGGCACACATGTTCTCTTTTTACACAATGACAATTTAGAGACATAAGCTGACCTAACACCTCTTTGGAATGTGGGATAAAACAGAAGGAGGTGTGCCCAAGGAAAAGCTGTGAGGCAACACCTCTAACCAATACATCACCATTCCACCCCAAAGCAGGGCTACTGAAAGCCGAATGTGGACTGTCTCTTTATAAGAACTGTAGAAACATCGTTAGGTATCATCCACGTACAATTCCAACCTCATTTATGAACCTTTTTGGATTTAATAACTCAGTGGAATAGGACCTGTAATGAAATGTTCATCCACCCCGGTGATAAGGTTCTTTCTTGAAACCCCAGTTTAGATCCTTTTCAAAGCAAAAGTGAAAGCCTGCTTCCTCCACCTGCGTTCGTACATCACTCCTACAGCTTCAGATAGACTCCATATGGCTGTTGCAGCCCCTTTGGAACATGAGCTTGTGACGGCAGGTATAATACTGTACACATTTCCCCTCAGATCCGAGTAGGCAAAGTTCTTGTAGTCCAGGACTGACGGACGAGCTTTGGAGATGACCCACATCAGATCAAAGATGTGTAATGCCGTATTTCACTCTACTAAGATGATGCGTTTACATCTCCCTGACACCTCCAAATCAGCTCCACATGGCCTGGAACTCTTTAATAAGCTGAAATCCTTTCTGCAGAGGCCTGTCATGTGCATTGGCAGAAGGCTGCGGCGCCTGCTTTCAGACTGCAATAAATAGAAAGGGAGGAGGAGAAAACCTATTCAGGAGAACTGAGTGGCAGGTTTTGTGTGGCCTTGGCACCTTTAGGATTTTAATGCGTTTCTATGAGCGATCAAAGCTGCAGGTGGAGGTGGAGGTGAACCCCAGGCTGAAGTATGGTGATCAGTTATGGACACCACATGAAGGAGGAAGGGCTCATGTGAAGTACGGAGGAAATGATTTGTAGGATGTGCTTTATGATCAGTGGCTTTATGGTCCAGATGCATTCTGGGATCAGTGCAATATATAAGGACTGACCTGAAAGCGGCTCGATGAGGCCATCTTACTCGAAGACAGATGTGATGCAGAGTGTTTGCGCACTGTTGCTTTACCATAACCTGTGTGCTATAAAACATGTACATGTTCTCCAAACATACAGAATCCATTGTCCTAACCCTGCTCTACTCTTTTCTTCCTAGCAAGTAGCTGAGTGTAAACACGTGCTTTGTTCCACGGCCTGTGAAAGTGGTGTGATTGTGACGCACTCGGGTGAACCAAGAATGTAAACATGTTCCAACAAACACTGCTGTTTGAATACATTATCTCCTCATTTGCACCCATCACTCAGAAGAGTGGAGCACCCTTTGGGAGCAACGCCTACTGATGTTTAGTAACCCTTGGTCACTTGTGCCTCATCTTTACTTAAGGAAATTGCATTTCGCTCATGTTCTGTTCTTTATGTGGGTTAAATTGGCTTTGTCCCCCCCCCCCTAATTTGTTACACTAAACAGTTTTAAAACCCTTACCGAAGCTGCGTTTTTTCTGATTTGGTACAGAAATGTGATACATATATGTCATGTGGCAATACGACCTCAGTCTGAAAAGCCTAGTCATAATCGTAAAGCATTTTTTGGCAATGCAGCTCGACGTTAGTCATAATTTCATGGCAGCTGGAATGAATCTTGGGTGGAGGGTTGTTCTTTTGCGAACGGGACTTCAGAAGCATGACCTGTTCAGAATGGTGTCGGATACAGGCCACATTAATACAGCTTCTTAAAAAATGGGAGTGGAACTGAACCGAATTGGAACTGGAGTGCATACATTTGCATACATAGCAAAATCCAAACCCAAATGACAAACAGTTTATGTTCCTCTAGGACTCTGATGACTTGGAGGGAAGAAAGAGAAAATAAAACTTTAGGCTGTTCACTATTAAATAAATAAATAAAAATTAAACACGAGACATAGATATAGCAGACGACATGAAGAAAGTGTAATGCAAAAAGTCTGTTTACCATTAAAAACCGAATCATTAGTGTTTTACTGGGCTTCCCCACTACTCTGATTGCCATAAATTGAAAAAAAAGACAAACAAGCACATAAATACACACAATTTTAATTTGTTCTGTTTGGGTTTTCCATTGGAGAAGGTGTTGCTGTTCTGGAGTTTTAACTTGCACATGTCCTAGGTTACTAAGTTAATATAGATTGCTAATCAAGTTAAGTCACATTTTTAAAATGTGCTGACAGACTGACAGAGTTATCACTCAGTTATGTGACTTTGGTTGGGGATGTCTGATAGATAAACTAATTAAATAAGAAATATTCATTAGTTTTATTGGGCGTCCCACTAGTGAATGTGTTGCAGTGTCTCCACTGGAAAAATGGTTTTATATATTAAATCCCATGAGTTATAACTATGTGACTTTGAGTAAAGAAAGCCTAAAGGAAAAACTTTGTATGATCATAAACATTAATGAATAAATAAAAGAAGGGTCATTAATTTCTTTTATTGGGCTTTCCACTGGTGATTATGCCACCCTTCTATGGAAAAATCTTAAGTTGTGTATCGGAAAGTCAAGACCCAAGTTTTAAATCATGGTTAATCCATATAAATTAAAAGTAAAAAATATTTTTTAATACCCGTCCCGAAAAATTTGAAGTTATTTGTATAAATTAATAATATACGTAACTCAGCTAAGTATTCTGTTTTCTCCGTACTTCTGTTTCTGTTTTTCATGACAAGGTGTATCTGAAACTGTGTTGAGGTTCCTTCATGAATGTTGCATAAGGGAGTGTGTAACAGCTTGAAGCATTTAGGTTTGTATAATATGATGCAGGCTTCGGCTGCTGTGTGTGCTGTCAGGCCCGGATCATGGGGCTTTGCGTGGCTTCTCTCCAGGGTGCCAGGGGCCCCAAAACACTGCTGCCTCTGCTCGCTTTGATTTTAGCTGAGGTGAAGCAAATAGGCCAGAACGCTTTCATCACACGCTCTGGTTTGTTCTCTGACAGGCCGAGTCTGTGATGCTTTACTAAAAAGATTATGGAAATGTAAAAATCTGTATTTACCAATCCAGGAGTTTGATTTCCTTAATAGTTAAAATAACCTGAATGATATTATTATAACTGTTAGTCTCTTTTAGTTTCAGTTTGTTGTTTTTAAAGGATTCTGATATTAGAGCGCCTTCAGCAAGTCGAATATATTAACACATCTGTATTTGACAGTGTGAAGGAACAGACAAGCCAAACCCACTCCAGATTACAGATTTATAGGCTAAATCTTCCGTTTTTTCTCTCTCATCTTGCCAGTCTTGTCATTTAGAGACTTGAACTGGGAGATGGGATCCTTCATTTTATTTACATGCACCAGAGTGGAAAACAAAGCGTTTTTAAGTGGTTGTGTGGTGGTTGTGGTTTTTTTTTTCTTTAAAGCTGTATAAGATAATTCTGGTTTACTAAACCGTTATACCAACTGTATTTTGAAACTATACCTATACTATAATCAAGTAGAAGTCATTTATTCACTTTATGATTTATAAAGCAAGAACAGAAGCTACAAAACATATACAATTTAGAACAGTAGAGATTCCTTTTCATTAGAGGGAATTCATAATAAACAGTAAGTAATTAAAAATATCAGACCTTCTGTGCCACTAAGAGATAACAGAACTGCTGAATTCTAAGTATAATTAAATGATTAATTATAAATGAGTACTTTAGGTTAGTGACTGCTTACTGCTCACAAAAATGAGAGGATTTCAGAAGAACTGCTGGATAATCTGATCCTGTCCATGCTCCATCACTGGTAGTGTGTTTTGACACTCTTGGGTGATCATACACCCTACTGAACAGTCAATGTGGGGGCACTCTCATCCAGTATAGCATACTTCTGTTCACCTACATGAATATATCACTTCCTTTTTAATCATAATAACTGAATTTGCATCTTTAATTTTTGTGAGCAGTGTATTTTAATTCATATTTAAACCTAATGTTAACTTGTTAGTTCCTTGAGTCGACTGTAATTGAGTTGGCAATACTCTTAATTTCATTGCCTATTGAGTTTTATTGGGAGCTTATTAGTTCACTGAGATGATTGGTCTGTGGAGTTTATTAAAGCAGGTGGGATAGGAGTTAGTAATTGCTTACGTTTCTTAGATAACTCAAAGTTCAATGTTTGCTTTTGGATTTCTTAGAGAAAGTGCTACTTCACTGAAGCATCCATACTCTTTCAGCAAGTAAACGAACAATGAATACATTTCTATTGGGAACTGTATGATTTCTTCTATCTGCACAGTATTGGCTTAGTCTGATCATAGAGTAGACAGCTTTGAAAACATTCTGTAAAGATTTTAAAAAGATTGAAGTGTGACACCTTTTCATATCTTGCTGTTTTTTGTCACTATGTGCGTAGGATAAGGATTGTCAAGTCCGATTTCTTTATATAGCGCTTTTTACAATGGAGCATTGTCTCAAAGCAGCTTTACAATTTTCATTATCTTCTAATTATAAGGTCAATACCAAATTGAGCATGCCTATGGCAACAGTGACAAGGAAAACTCCCTAAACATTATAAGCAAGAAAACTTGGGAGCACCAAGACTCAAAAAGGGGTCTGACCTCCTTTGGGTGGCTCAGTTAAATGTAAAATTATCCCGTCAAATAAGTTTGTGGGAATCGTTCAAATAATATAAACTAGGTAAATAGTAGTAGATAAATACAATACTGAATAAAATAGCATTGCATCATTTCGTCCCATATAAGAGTCACATTTGGAGTTTAAATCCTCAGTGAGATGGTCCTTGGTGGCACATCGGCTCCTGCCAAACGAAAGGGGGAGAGAGATGCAGCCCTCTAGTGGGGCCTGGGCATGGTGGGACTGGAGCTGGAGTGGAGGAACATCATAGTGTGTGGGGCTGGAACTGGTACTGGAACATAAGCTCAGAGAGAAAAGAGAAAATGTAGTTAGTTATTTATTTAGAGCACAGAGATGATTAACAACCAGTGATGCCACGTGCAGAATGAAACTCTAATTGTGACTTGCGATAATATTAAACGTCAAGACTTATTGATGATATTATAACATCAAGACTGGAAAAAGACTTATTTAAGGCAGCTATGATTACCTTTTACCTAATTGTTGTAATGACATGCTGTAAAATAATTTAGTATAAGGTTCATGTTATTTCTTTTTAAGTCTTCAGGTTCTCCCACTAGATGTAAACCATAGAAATCTAATATACCAGTATTACTGATAAACTACTCAACATTTCTGCCTTTGTTTTACGTTGTTTGATACAGGCTCGTTGCTGAACGATTGTCTTGTGCTAATTTAAGAACAATCATTAAAGCTGCACTGATTAAATCTCCTCCTACATGTAACATGATCATTTTTTAAAGTTACTGTTAAATTTTAAGTGGAAATTGAACTTATTAGCTCCTTTGAAGAGGTGAATGCAATCTGCAGCTAATTACAGCAGTAAATATACAGACGTCTCTCTCTGCTCTCACACAGCCTTTTCTGAGCCCCGTCTTTTAATGAGACATGCAGTTGTGACCCTGGTGCCGAGGTTAGCCTCAGGCTCACAATGCTGTGAGGCCAGGTGGCCAGGTCTACCACACAGAGCCTGGGCAAACACAACCTGTTTACTCTGTTGATTGGCCAAGCACAAGTTTATAACCGCTCATGATTGGTGTAAACGTGAGCGGGACATTTACAGTAAAGCGCAAGTCCTAACAAGAAGGTAAGACAGTACACAAACCCCTGAACTTGTCAATGCACACGTGTTTAGTGACCTGATTTGATACTGAGGGAGAAAAAAATCTGATTGTACAGTTATTCTAATCAAAATTAAAAAATATATCCTTGTCTGTTCCATCAGAATAATGAAAAAAGCTGTCATTTCGTCTGACAGAGAGAGTTTAAATAATTATTTACAAAAAAATCAAGGTCTGTGTAAAGTATGTGAATAATCGGAGGAAAAGCATGTTCTCCTGATTGCCAATCAGAGCTGCCAATCACCTTGTTTATGTAGTGATGCTGAAGATTATTAGTAATGACCTGAACTAAAACACTGTGTGTTTTTATAATCCAACTCATTCTTACTGCAGAATATCGACATTCAAGTCAATATTTTTTTTTCATTTAGCCATTCAGAACCCAAGGTAACCAAAAGCTGTGGATCAGGTTTGATTCCTGGTCACAAGCAGACATTAAATGATGACATTTGGTTTATGATGACAATTTGTTTCTTTTAAAGTCATTGATCACATCTACGTGATCAAGTCCCTGCTATTTGACAAAATTGCAAAACCCTCACCCTCAGAGGCTTTTCAGAGGAAGTTTGCATTCATGAGTCATGAATATCACTCCATGCTTTGTGCCTAAGCTTCCACAGGAACATGTTGTGATTGTGTTTAAATTAAGATTAAGGTCTGGTGGGCCTGAAGGAGACCCAGTAAACACACCTGTCTCTCTGAATACGCAAAGCTTCCTGTTGCTTCCCCCTGACCGTCATGTTCACCGAATAAACCAAAACTCAACCCTAAACCAAACCAAAAGCCAGTGTTGTAGCCAGGCTGGTACAAGCAAAAGCAATATTATTATCAAATTAGATTGGGACATTTTGGTTTTGTATTTAGATGTTGAAGAAAAAGAAAAGTGCAGTTGCGGTAAAATAAATTTGTGTTCTCTGGAACAGGAAAAACATTTAAAAATGTCTTCTATCCAGTTTTTATATTCAGCTATACACAAATTTATGTGAGTGTAATGAACGGTCAGTTACAATACTGATGTTTTATGAAACTGCTAGGAATCAAACTGTTCCACTAGAGGGAGACAGGACTAATCATGTCATGTGGATTAATTATTGCAAGAAATGACAATTGCCCAGACTACCTGTGCAAACCTCTGGTCCAGTGGAACCTAAGAGCCAGGGGCCCGCTTAAAATGGATGTGTTGTCAGGATTCATTTCATATCGACACTATTTAGAACAGTCTTTATTGGGCTGACCATTGGAGTTTTTGTGTGTGTTACAGTTAATCTAATATAGATTACTAAATATCTGAATGGCAGGGTTGCTGAATATCATGGATGTAGTTTATTGTGCGTCATAAAATGTGCCTACTTTGTGTCATGTTTTTTTTTAATTTTTACAGTATATAACATCGGTGCATAGTTCCTAAGGAGGGATTCTCTTGTGTTGCTACCATTATCTTAAGTGCTGTATAAATAAAAATAATGACATTTTCTTCATTTATTTATGTTGCTCTGCACAAGTACACAAGCATTGTATTGTTTGAAACTGCAGTCCTGCAGGCTATTTATATTCCAGTGTTTTAACATCGTATAGAAATGATTACATACAACAGGATTTGCAACTAGTGGAATTCTCAGCCTTATTAGCATCGAGATATTAAAGCGGGATTCTGCCCACATGAAGGATTAAACCATTTATAATTCCAATTTTTTTTAGCCTACATGAAAACTATAAAGCAATTTCAAGAAGACAGAGGAAATTTCTTTTGAAAAAGCTGCAGCTCTTCCAATTCAGGATGTTCACAAAGCCATCTTATTTCCTAGCATATAAACCAATCACAGATATGATACCAAACATTTTTTGTTTAATATCCAAACATTCTGGCTTCCTAAAGCATATCTCAGACAAACTATTTTTACGGATCAATATGGGGGGCCGAGAGCAAAATGATGCAATCACTCAATGCTAAAAAAAACCCCATGGTATACTCTTTTAATTTGCATTTTTTAATTAAAAACTGACACAAATTCTTACAAACCCTAACGAGCTATTGGACAATTTGAACGAAAACATGATTCCAAATAGAGATCTGTTGAAACAGTGGAAAGAATTATAAAGCTTGTGCATGTAAGAAATCCAGCATGGAGAGTGGAAGAAGAGCTTGGTTCTTCACAGTTGGAAGGTTATTAAAAGAAACATATTTGTAGACCAAGAAAGACAAATTTTCACGATAGGAAATGCACAACAAAACAAAAGAAAGAACGAATGGGCAGAAATGGGAGTGAATGTTAGTGAACAAAACTGAACTGGTTAAATTAAATAGGTTGAATGAATGAAACGACATGACATGGTCAGAAAATATCCGGATTTCAATCTGATTGAAAATATAGGGTGGAAATTTAATTTTAAAAAAGTAAAAAATGCTCCATGACAAGGCCACATCCCCCAGTCCTTATCTGTCAACTATTATTCGAGAAAGTTGGAACCAGCTTTATATAGAATTTTGTTTTTCATTACTCAAAATCTGTTTCTCAGAGAATTCAGGCTGTCATAAAAACCCAAGGAGGAGCAACAAAGTAGTAATTATTATTTGTTTTGTATAGTTCCATATTTTTTCTCTGTTTGATCCGGAAAGTATATGCTATCAATTAAAGCAATTTTATTTAATTTGTTTGAGGTATGCATCACCAAACCAGAAACAATTAAGAGAGAGACCTTATATGGGTTCATGCCAATAAGTATTATTTTTAAAATCTATTTTATTTCATGCCCATTTCAGAGCTGAGAGCAATTTAGTGTAACTTATATAATCCAGACTGGGAGCATACCTCCAGACACTTGTAAACCTAGTTTAACTAATCTCTATAGTATGCCAAGAATAAAGACCTGTCCTGAAAGCTGTGGTCCTGGATCCTCACGCTGATCCCTGCAGCAGGATGAGTCTCGAGTTTGAGCTGCACTTCGACTCTGTCCAAATGGAGGTGTAAATCAGTCAGACAGTGTGTAACCGTGACACACACAGTTCTCCTGGGCCACACAACAGGCAAGTGGAGAAGCACACTGCCTGACTGGTGTAATTGAAGCCTCTGGTATGGCAATAACACAGAAGGGATAGTGTAATGTCGATGGGTGGCTGGGACCTAGAGAGCCAACACACACCTGCTCCGTAGACGATGTCCTGCTAAGCACATCACTGTGGATAAAGCAGCACTTAGCCAAACATATAAATTAAGCACCAACCTCTAAAGACTGGGCTGAAACACTGAGACTTGACTGTTCAATCTAAGGTCTATAGTTAAACACAGGCGTACGGGCGCAGAGGCTGTGTAAAACAGCAGGAGTGTAAGCAGTCAAGAGGACAATATTGGCTCACCAGGTGGAGAACAGCGCTAAGCCCGAGAGACGGGACACGACCACCTTGCAGAGTCTGAGAAAACCTAAAGACTAACCATAAAATTCTGCAGGTTTTGAGACTTTGAGTTTGTAACTCTTAATGAACTTGCCATACTTAACCAAGCTCCTGCTTAATTATATCCACTGAGGGCCATTAACAGTGGAGAAATCGCCGTTGCAGAACAGGAGGAGTAAAAAAAAAAATCACCTGAAAACCAGGTGTGTTCTTGAGTCTTTTTGAACTTTTAGCAGCACACCAGGAAGAATAAGCAAGACATTCATCAAACATCCCAGGCTTGTACAATCTCCGGCTCTGTGCTAGGATGTAAGTGTGGTCTCTGAGGCCCCCTGTGTTACTTCACCAAGGGGAAATTGTTCAAATAAGTTCCGTCTGCAAACTGGGGGCATAGTGCGGGGACGCGACAGCTGTGAATTCAATGTCACCAGTGGAACTGATTTTCCGGGCCAATGCAAACACATGCACCTGTAGTAATGAACATTTACTGCAGCGCATTTTTTTACTATTACACCATTCAAAATGTCTGATTTATAAAAAGAGACTGTAATAATAGACGTTTTCTTTATTTGAATTCACCTGAAATGACAAGAGAAATAAATCCGCCCACCTAAAAGCTTGCCAGATGTTACAAAGTCTAAGCACAGGCAGCGTTTTTATAAATAACGCAGTTTAATAGACAAACTTTAAATATGACCTCAGTTTTAATAAATAAAAGCAAATACACTTACAATCAGTAGCTTCAAAACCAGTGTAATTAGTGCAAACAATACTGCTCTGTCATGTAAATGTGGTTGATAGACAACCACGCTAAGACTCACACAAAACACTTAAACAGGCGCCCAAGATCTTTAGCATCTCCCTCGTCTTCCTCACAAGTGGCATGTCTTTGCCAAACTGGAACCCAGTCTCATTCACCTTGAGCACCTGGTTGGAGTGGCACAGCAAAACCTACTTTTAATTTTCTTCCCACAACAAATTAAAATATAAAAAGCTTCCGGTAAGCGCCGACATGTGACATGGTGAGAAGCGTGCAGATGTCAGTGTGCCATGATGCCAAGCTGCCCCTGAGAGGTGGGGGTTTGAATCCCCCAGCAGCTCGCCCCCCTCCCTATCGAGCCAAGCCAGTCAGTCCTGCAGGCTAATCCCACTTTATCCAAGAAAGGCGAGCTGTCAGATCTGGAGGCGAAGGAGACAAAAGCAGGACAAACATGAGCTGTTAGTTACATTTTAATGACGACTGGAGCGCACACACAGGTCTAAGCCTAACAAACACGCCAGACTCGTTCATTAAAGCCTGCTCTCTGATGAGGGGATGCGCTTAAGTTAAATGCCTATTGAGCGCAGTGAAAGTGCTCGTGCTAGAGCGAAGGAAGCTTTTGAGCACCAAAACGAGCAGATGGGAATGAAACAGTAAACATAAATAAATGGGACTGTTTAACTTTGTCTGGTTAAGTGATACAACCCTTATTTAAAATCTAATTAGCTTTTGGTTATTTGCATATCCCCTTTTTAGAAAATGTAATTATGTGCAGCACATACGTGCCTTAATTCGTTGTTAAATAATGAATAAATAATGAACAACAGAGTTTAACTTGTGTAGTGCTAATAACTATTGTTTACTTTATTATACTTTATATATATATATATATATATATATATATAAATACGGTTGAAAACATTACAGTAACAAGTCCAGTATTAAATTAAATTAAATTAACAGCCACAGTTGTCTAGACTTCCAGAGGGAGATAAAATAAAATAAATAAGAAAACATACGTATATACATTTAGCCTTTTGATGCAGTAATGGAATATATAATAATGAAAAGAAAATATATAAAAAATACATAAAATCCCAGTCTGGATTATAAATGTTAAGAGGCACAGGCATAAGTTTCCTGTGGATAGAATGCCAGCTTCCTCAGACATAACCAGTCATGTCTGCTTGTGAGGTCTGAGTGGATGGGAAGGCACTACAGGTCTCTGCAGCAGTGGGCCTGTGTGCTAGAGCACCACACCACTCGAGTGCCGGGTCATTTTGGTTGAATAAATTGTCATGTTTGTTCTGCATCACTGTAAATCTGGTTTTGGTAAACTTGCAGGCTAACCGTGTAGCAGGATTGTTTTTGCTCAGCTTATATGTAATTCACATTGTTTTAGTTTAAATGCAGTTGCGCACAAGGTTTTAAACAAACCTCTCTATTTAGGCAGAACGTCTGTTCAGTGCTTCTCATTACCTCTGGAAAGTTGCAGTGAGACATGACACAGTGTTGTAAGTCGGTTGTAATGCACATTATTTTTATATCAGTACCAGCTACACGGATGGAAAAATTACCCGGAGTGCTTTCTCCAGGTGGAAGTGTGAATTCAAGAACGAGTTGGTTATTTAATATAGTTCTGTCAGAGTTACCATCTGTAATGTTTTACACATATCACAGGGTTAGTCAGCTGGTTTTGATGAAAAATAACTAACGCCAAATGTAAGATATTATGCTGGATTTTTTAGAATCACTCTTATTTTTTGTAAAATATCTAAAATAATTAAAAACTAATAAAAAGATGGGGCATTTTGACTGGCACCATATGGCAAAAATGACCAAAAAGGCAGCTTTCTGATGGTAATAGCTCTATTTATTATACTCGATACTTAAAAATGTTTGTATCATTCTCCTCTGGATAATTCTGGATAATTTACCATTCCCTGATGGTAAATATTTAATTAAAAGTTGGATTTCAATATTTTATCAGTAATATATACAGATATTGCACCATAAAATGCCTAAAAATATAACGAGTTTGAGGGTATCTCTCACTCACTCATACCACAGATATGATGCAAATTATTTTACTGTCTTAAAATGCAGGAGGTTTTTGCACAATTTAAAAGTTAATAAATTTAATTTATGACATTAGAAACCTGAAGATCTGCTTTAACAAATGTACTGCAGAATTTTATTTAAGGGGCTATGAGACAACCTAGGTTTCATATTTATTAATTTTGTCTTTCAGTTAATTAAATATCTTTAGTTATTTACTATAAATGTGAGTAAATACATAAGAGAAATCACAAGAACCTTAAAGTTACAATCAGACAATATAATTTGCAAATATAGCCTGGCGATGTGTGAAACCTTAAAATGTATTAAAATTAATTTCTAATATACGATTAATGACTTTAGTCCCTGTGCTTGTATTTCATTGTAATTTTGGTTATTCTATTTTATTAGATTAGATTAGATTAGATTTGATTACATTCAACTTTATTGTCATTGTGTAGAGTACAGGTACACAGCCAATGAAATGCAGTTAGCATTTAACCAGAAGTGCAAGATACAGTAATTATTTACATACGGTGCAATAGGTGTTGGAGGAAGAGGAAGAGACATGATACAAATGTGCAATGGCTAATATACAGTACAAAGAATGTAAACACAACTGAGTAGTGCTGGTAATGAGCTGTGCAAATATACAAAATAAATAAATATGGACAGGTGCAAAATAGAAACCGTGTAAGAGTAATAATATGCAATATATGGAATATGGGGATTATGTACAGTCCTGAGTGACCTGAAATAAATAATGCAGTAGGATGTGCAAAAACAAAACAGTGATAATCAGTGCCAGAGTGAAGCTAAAGTGACTGTGTGGAGTTTAACAGGGTGACAGCCTCAGGAAAAAACCCCTCTTCTTTATAGGGTTTAAACTGCTGATATTTCATATTTGCAAATGCAATGTGCATTTCATTCAGTTGATCTAAACATGGAAATATATCCTAAGATAACAATAGAACGACGTGAGCCTGAAAAGTAACGAATTACAATTAAAAAGGCTGCATATTTTCTACATAAACACACTGCAAGAGCATCTCACCGCTCGTGTTCCAGATGGCGTTCGTGTGGTTTTTGTAACCGTTCTTCATGCACTCGTCCACGTAGGCCTTCGGGTCGCAGCCGGACACGAGGATTTCGCGGAGCAGCGCGATGTAAGCGATGGCCAGCCTGAGAGTGTCGATCTTGGACAGGCGTTTCTCGTAGGGGAAGGTGGGCACGTGGCAGCGCAGCTCCTCAAACGCTGAGTTGATGCTGAGCATGCGCTTGCGCTCTCGGATGTTGGCCGCGTGCCTCTGTACCCTGTAAGGGTGGTGCTGATGCTGATGGTACTGGTGTGTGTGATGGCTGCTTGGCAGGCGGCGCGACCTGGATTGACCTAGATCGTGCTCATGTTCCGCCTCAGCGACCGCATGATCCACCTCTGTCCCCGGGGAACGGGAGTCCAGCTCCGGGAAAGTGAGCTGCGCCTCCGGGAACACTGCCTGACCCCCGAAGGAGGACCAGGGCGAAAGTTCACCTGCTACCGCCGTGCAATCAAACAGCAGTGAGTCGAGCTGGGACTGAAGCTGAAAGTTGGGATCCATTTGGCCCCAGAAGGCAAAGTCCGTAGTTGCATCAAGGTCAAAGTCAAACAGTGTGTCCTCCATCACAGCAGCCGGGCCCGGTCTGAGTGCGCTTCCTCAACCTGTTGCTTTTATAGATCAACCTGTACAAATGGTAGGCTACGAGCTGCTGACTGGCCCTAAACCGACACTAATCCAATGCACACTTAAATTAAGCCCATCCAGGGGGATTAAATAGCTCGAGAGCTGGCAGGGCGCGCAGCGGGGCGCTAAGGTCCATTCAGCGGGTTGAAAAAGAGCTCATTAGGACACGCGTCTCCACGTAATAGCGCTCTCATGGCTGTTTAAAAAGAAGCCAGCGTCCATTCAAATGAAGCAGCCGATCCCGCAAACACAGACGGCAAAACACGTGCAGAATTATAAAGTTCCCTCAAGTCGTTTCCCATTCATCACAAAGGACGTGCCAATATTTACAATAAAATTAAAAAGGCAAATTTGTTGTGCACACACGAGCAGCTTTGCGCCAGTGCTCTTGAGAAAGTTCTGAACCTAAAATGATACAATGCACGTTATTTCAGATTAGGGTTTTTGTTGCTGATGTTGATTAAATGAACTAAAAAGGATACTTCATACATTTCATACCCACTTATACAACAGTTAGTTTTATTAGTTTATAAGTTTTATTGAATCATACAGTTTCGATACCTGTTTCAATATAATTAAATGTGGGTCGGGGTGCAAGGTGGGACCCAGCTCTGGAGAGGGAACACAGAAAACAAAAACAGACACTTTCATTATAGATATAATTTTCTTCAACTTTGCTTTATCCGAAGGTTCGAATAGGTTCTCCATAGGAGAACATGTTCCATTGGATGGGGCTTAAGTCTATTAGTTATCTGACAGTGAGACGCTCCCTTGTCTGCCCTCTCCTCCCTCAGACACTGCCAATTATTTGTGTAATGCCCAGCCAGGAGTCACTGGCAGGACTTAAACCATGCCCCCATGTTTGGGGGTTTGTTGGGAATTGCCACTATGCCACCGAAGTGCTTAGTTAACTTTTTTTTTAATTAATTAAAATTCAAAACGAAGAAAACCCATGACTTTTGCCCTTATAAATACTTAATAAATTGTATACATGCAGCAGGTTTCTTGAAGTCATTACGGATTGCTGAATTCAGGTGCAAACAAACAAATAAGCAGTTAAGATGATTTCAAATTAAGCATCTATTACAAGGTTATTCGAATAGATCGAATAGATCAAAAAAAATATTTTAATTGTATTCCAGGTTGTCAGTGTTGATGATAAGCTATTCAACAGAGCATCAGCTGAACTGAACACTAAAAATACAAAAACATATTATAATTATAATTTGATCCATTCACAGTTCTTTATTCACATATTGCAGGTTAACCTGCAGTCTAAATACACTATCAATTACTAAAGGGGATCACATGTGTTTTATTTCCTGTTCAGGATCTTCTGAAATAGTTTGGCATTTCTTTCTAGTTTGGTTTAATACATCTGCTTGCTAACAGATACATAGTAAAAAAAACAACAACATCATTGGTCCAAAAAAGACAACAACCATAATGAAATTTTGGCAAAATGGCAACACCACCAAAAATTATAACAGTTTCCATATATGGGAGTTGTTAAGGCTTTGAATGAAGACCTGTCCACTTCGTAAAACGTAATGGCGTTATTTGGCCATCATAGAAAATCTGATTTGTATTTCTCAGACAGTTTGATGGGTTAAAAAGCTTCACTAAAAAGTGGTTAGACGTCTCAGTTTAGGTATTAGTATTCTGTCTATGTAATATGTACTGTATGAAACAGTAGCATTTCAAATGTATTGTATGTGCAATTATCATGGGAAAATGGCAAGTTCTTAGAGCACTTGTTGGACTGCACGTGCATTGTGTTTGGATTTTATGGAGTTTCCATTCTCATCTCTGTACAGGGAAAAGTTTTACAACTATTGTTCTTGGTTTTCATCCATACAGTACAGATGCATTAGATATTATATTGGATAATGGTGGAATATTCCTCTAAAACCTTTCCCTAAACTCACCTGCCATTCACATCTACAAAATGTGAATATGGGCACTGCCAAGCTGTAGGAATTTAATATATAATAACAATTGGGATGGAGATGCACCAGTTATGTACATTAATTAATTAAGGAAACATTTATTAAGAAGACATATTTATTTGAAAACAGATTGTCCTCACAAGTAAAGAAAAATGTTCAATACAATAACAGCAACTTTGTTTTAAAAAGCCAAAAGAGCCAAAAGAAAGCTGTAGGTCACTGAGCTTAAGGTTAGGTGGAGGTGTAGAATTAATGAACCACAGTAACATGATGTCAGTGACAACTCCTCATAATAATAGAAAGCCAAATGTCTGCCTCTGTGCTGCACAGTTAAGAGTTTCAACTATTTGGTTCTGTCCTTGCGTGTGCGTGTGCAGCCCCACATCCAGCTGGCAGCCTCCCAAAGTATCTCCCAGTGCGCCTGCACATCTGTGACTTTTTTTTTCACAAACTGTGCATTTTTTTAAAGAAATCAAGAATGTAAAACCTTCCCCATGGGTCGTTAAATTCAGAGATGGTGAACCACAAGAACTAAATAGGCCCAAACATGCTATTGTCCTTTAGTGAATTCCATTAACCTGCATGTTTGATTAAAAAGAGAACAGAATTAAAAATGAGAAATGAACCTGCCTTATTTTGAAAAATTGATTAGCCCCAAAGGGTTACATTTTAATTAACAAGTCATGACATGCTTTGTATAAAAGACTTCAGTCTGCAAGATTAAGTTTGTTTTTGCTCCATGAGATGCATTAGTTTTGTATTTTCCATGATTGGAGACCTAAAACATTTTTATGTAAAAGTAGGCTCCAAACACCAGTCTGGTTTCCACAATATCGATTCAAAATAACGTCAAGCGCATGATGGAGCTATGGAACTTCTAACTATTATTCTACTACTATAATCCTAAAGCCTTATCCAAATATAAATCATATGCACTCAAACAAGTTCAGCAGAAGTTCATTCGGCTAATGCCAACTGATAAAGGACATCCAGAGACTTTCATTGTTGGACTGGGATCTGACACTGACTTCTAAAATAATCGTTCATCCAGTTAACCAGTTCTGTTCTGACCACAAGAGTCGTCTTTATTCATGTCCTCTAGAAGACATTAAAGAAACTGTCACTGACCCAGTTCTATACATCTGACAAACACACTGTCACATGTTTTATCCGGCAAACAATCCGATTTTGGAATAATCCAAATGAAACAATAAATCAGGCCAAACCTTTAGTTTTCTTTAAACAAACGGTTAAAACAGTGGATAAAAGCCCTTTGCCTGGAGTGGGTGGAAATGAGAGGATTGTCAGAACCTTCTGCTGCACACAGAGCTCTGAGTCTGCTGCAGCTGACACCCAACAACACACGCACACACACACACACACACACACACACACACACACAGACACAGGTTACAACCTATTTACAGTGTCCATTCTATTCTAGTTTACATCAAAGCTATTATCACATTTCAGTAAAAAAAAAAAAAAAAAGTAAATAGAACATAAAATAATTACAACAATCTGCCTAAAGTTTAATGCCCACTGGTTTTTGTGGGAGTACTCAGCTAATCTTTAATTTGTTCTAGCATGCAACCCTATACTAGCAAGCCACAATACTAACAAGTCATTTTAATCATTACTCACCGGCAAATCAATTATTTCTTATTCTAAAAGTTCGCCACGTCTTCCTACTTGAACTTACAGCGCGAACACTGCTGTGTCTGCGTTGACTTAGTTCCAGTCGTTCTAACTTAATTTCAATCAGTTAAAATGCAGGTTTTATTTAGAAGTTTTGATTAGCATCTACAAACCCCGCATTTGCCGTAAAAGCACGAGGGCCGGGCTGTATCAATTTTTGCACACCGACAAAACGTGTCCCCAAATGCCTACCTGAATTAAGGGGACAGTAACACATAAAGAGGTGATTTTATTTCTAATATTAATTAGGAACATATTTGTACTGGCCCTTCCTCGTGAGAAATCATCATATTATGCATTTTCAGAACAAATTAACCTGGGGTTTAACTAGCCCGGGTTACACAAAAGTTCAGCTTTTTGCCAACCTCAAATTTGTAATCCATGTAATAATTATTATCAGTAAAGACATTTCATTCGTTCATTCATTATTTTCCACTTAATCCACACGGAGTAATGGGCCAGCCGGTGCAACTCTAGGCGCAAGGGCAGAAACAACCCTAGATGGGACGCCAATCCATTGCAGGGCGCACAAACACACGATCATGGCCACTTTAGAGACACCAATTGAACTAACACTCATGTCTATGGACTCTGGGAGGAAACCGGAGTACCCAGAGTAAATCCACGCAGACACAGAGAGGACATGCAGACTCCACACGGAAAGGACCCAAACGGCTCCACCCCGGGACCTTCTTGCTGTGGGACCACCGTGCCGCCCCTTATTAAATACACGACCAAGTAAAATATGTTTCTTATTTGTTTCTTACTTGAACTGGAATGTTTTTTTTACTTCTAGGACTATGTAGTGATTCTAAAAAGTAAATTTCAGATTATGTTTTAGGTCATATTTAGGCTCACAAACCTTCAAGCGCCCCCGTAATTACGTTGCTCTAAAACAAAAAGATCAGAACAGTGCTTTTTTTTTTCTTTGGTCCTTTATTGATGTGAAAGCTGGACAAGAAAAATGTGAGAGGAAAAATGTTGATGCCTTAGAACTTTGATGCTGGTAATGACTTTTGAGAGGATGCTGGACGACAAAGTAAACAAAAAAAGGAATCCTAAATTAAACCAAACCTTCCCGTTTACTCAAACGCCAAGCAGCCCGACTGTTGTACTTTCATTTTGGACAGATCACAGGAAGAACCAAGTGACTAACAAATATGTTTGATTGGAGTTGAAGAGAAAAGAAATGATCAACAAGCAATGACAACAAGAATTGACTTGATGGCACTTAGTAATGCTGTATAAAAAAAACGTGACATTATCTCCAGCTATATGTCATGATTTGTCCTAACTAAGCATGCCTAGTTCTAATATAACATCAAGTCGTCTGGTTTTGAAACATACCTTTTGTTTTAAAACCCACTAAAGATTGCTGTGTTCTGTCATTTCCATGACATTGTCACGGTTGTCAGTATAACCCTGAGCATGATTCCGTTTGATGAAGTATTACTAAGTCCTTCTGAAGTCAAGGACAGAAAAGCAAACTATATATACAGAATTTGTGCGAGACACTTGCAGAATAAAAGGTGAGAGGGAGGAGAGGAGAGCAAGTATAAATTCCTATTTTGTTAATGTGTCTCGAATGAAGAGCTGAAATGAAAACATTCACAATGAGGAACTAATAGGTGGAACCTTTTATAGTTGGACAGAGCGTGTCCACACAAAGGAAAGTAATTATCACTGCCTTTTTTTTTTACCAGGAGTCTATGATGAAAGATATATTTAACAGCCAACATGATATCAATGCTGTATGAGAAAAGCGCTTTGCTAGTTAGTGTGTGTGTGTGTGTGTGTTTGGGGGGTTGCTGGCAGCGTGCACATGGCTCAAGGCTTTGTGCTTGCTAATCTGGAATCATTACAGCAGAGTCAACCCTTGGCTGGTAAAACTGGTTCAGTTCCAGTGCCAAAATGCTGTAATGTAGCTATGTGAGGAGCTTCTGCTGATGTCATTCAAAACATGTAGTCCTTCTTTCTCTGTAATCAAGGCAAAGTAATTTTTTTTTACTCCCATGCTTATTAACATAACAGGCAGATATACAGTGTACTCGCCAGTACTTCCGTTCTTGGGTTTCAGCGTCATTCCACGGGACATCCAGTGCCTTTAAGTTCTGTAGAAAGGTTTGCTTTGTAAAGCCAGGTGAGCCTGGGGTGTCCTCTTGCACAGCTAGCACAAAGTGGCCCATAGATTCATAGCCAGGTTGGAGGTGTTTTGATTTTTAGAGTGATGTACAACAATAGGCAGATCTTGTTTATCCTCCTGAATATGGAAAGGAGACATGATTGTTAAACCCTTTTGTGTTTAACAGTAAGACATATCGGGTGATTTAAATTATATACAAAAATATATTTTAATGCTAGACGTAGTTCAGTATAAACTCTCTCTCTCTCTCTCTCTCTCCGTATATATATATATATATATATATATATATATATATATATATATATATATATGT
>JAVSBV010000121.1:1739346-1750525 GCA_033117975.1 Parotocinclus spilosoma
TTCTGCTCAATATGCAAGGTCAGGTCAATAAAGATGTTTGTTAAAAGATATTGGTATTTCAAACATTAATAATATTCATAATTGGTTAATACATTTTTCATTTTGTGTAAGTGTGTATAATGACTTTAATAATCCAAGGGAACTGAAGAAAAAGTATTCACATTTTACACCCTTTATATTTTAGTCAGTTAGACTGTAGATTTAGTCGACTATATTCTTATGATAATTAGCTGACTAAAACTAGACTAAAACTAAAAACAATTCAGAAAACTAAATCATGACTAAAACTAAATGACTTTTTAATCATAAGACTAAAGCTAAATCAAAATTTGCTGCCAAAATTAACACTGCAACACAGCCATTTGTAGGTTTTACAGACAATGGTCTTAAAAAGAGAAAATAGCCACTATTTCCTCCTATAACTACTCGTTACAACTGAGATACGCACAAGAACATGTCAAATCAGATGGACCAGAGCAGCAGAAAATTACACCGGTTGCCACTTACCAGCTAAAACAGGTAACCAAGGCTGCAGTTCACATGGACTCACCAAAATTGGTTACCAGAAGATTGGAAAAACTTTGCCTGGTCTGAGGAGGTCTTATTATGGTAATGAAGAGGTCAAGTATAAAGATAAAAGTAGCTAAGATATTATTTTCACACATTTTTTTGCTCCTCCAGCCGATCTTGGCCACTGATCCAGCTGGACTCTGACATTGTTAAAGAGTCAAAAAGAAGAATTATTAAAAAGTAACCCACAGAGACAAAAACAATAAATATACTCATATACAAAGCTTATCTAATGTTTTATTTTTTATCCTTTATATATAGATCTATGTGTTTTTTCTACATACAAGTCCTTTTATAGTCATCATGCTGGGTGCAGCTTCAGTGAAGGAGCTCATGCAGGTGGCCCGTGTATGGATTTTACAGAGGACACACAACAGGAGGCAGTGTACAGCACCACCACACCCCACCGTACAGTCAACACATCACAACATGTTCAGAACAGGGCAGGCCAGGACCAGAGCATGGATCCAAGGCAACCGAACCCTGTCCTTAAACATGGTCCAGTTCTATTGTTATATAAAAGAAAGATCAGCTTGGTCAGAAGAGGGATTGGATTCATGACATCGTCGAATGACATCTTGTGCAGGTGAGAGAGAAGGCTGAACTACATCTTCGACAGTGAGCAAGATACAGAAGGAAAAGCAGGACAATTGGCTCATTTTAGAGCACAGCAAATCAAATCAGTTAATCAATCAACCATTTGGCTAGCCTTCTGCTCAAGCCTGGGCTACAAACATGGTGCTTTTGAGATTTGAAACGTTGAGATTTACAGTCAGCTCCAGAATCACAGAAAAAAACTTTTAGAAAATTTGAAGTTTGGTTTAAAGGTCATTTAGATGTTTAGGGATACTTCCATCCATGACTCATCAATGAATTTGTTTCATTGGGTGTAAATGGGGTTACACAAATTCAATGTTAGGTTCATAGGCCTAAAAGAACCATCAAAATGTGGACGGTTCCACAAAAAATAATTCTGTTCCCATTGATGGGGATGTTTAGTGTGTTTGGTTTGCCAAATCTCTGGAAGGACGCATGGTATCATGAAGGAACCTAAAGACTATGGATGGATTTTTGACCAGGACAAAGATCTAAAATTATATTTAAATCCATAACTTAAATCCATTTGAAGACCTTTAAAGTAAGGTCTTGTGGATTTTTAGTTAAATATAGCTCAAAGATGGATTAGAAATCTGTTCTCTGTTTGCAGTTTACATAATGTCCTAAAGGTTTTTTGTCTGGGTTTTAACAGACTCATTGGTGTAATGTTGAGAATGCTCTTCTGACTCTAATCACACCATGCCTGTTCATGCCCCCTGTTGTTTTGGGAAAAGGGGGGCATGAACACAGAACAGAGAAATTCCAGTACAGCCAGTATTAAAGCACTACATTTTTAAAAAGTTTTTAGTGAATAATTCTTTAGTGATATGAAACTAAGTACAGACATCTTCTGATCACCGTAGGGATAATTCTGGAGTTGACATTAGGTTTTTGAAATGTACTGCTCACAAACATTAGGGGTTATTTTAAAATGAATATTAAGTTATTTAAACAGAAGCATTTGATTTTATTTTATTAAAGAAGATTAACAGAAAAGCAAGTGAAAAGTCAAAGAATGTTGTTTGATTACGGAAATGAGATGCAAACTCAATATGATATATTTATGGGGGTAAACAGAAGCAGGTTAAACAGGACAAGGGTGCCCCACATTGACAGTCCAGTAGAGTGTATGGTCACCCAAGAGTGTCAAAACTTTCCGCATTCATAATAGATCAGGAAATGATGATTGTCATGCTGCAAACTGTGACTAATCAGAGAAATGGGCAGTTGACTACTCATCATGGGTTGACGATGTTTATGAGCCCACCTTCTATGGGTTCTATAGTGTTCAGCAGATAATGGAATGCATACCACTGGTCGCCGGGCATGCACGATGGAGCCGATTTCATATGGTCTGGTTGCATATCCGTCGTCCAGTGGCAGCAAGAAACTGTCCCCCAACTCTGATGCACTGCTGCACCTGCTCCTTCTTGCCAATAAGATCAAGTAGCGGTCATCTCTTGATGTTGTGGCAGATGGGCGAACCTGTCCTAGTCTTCTTCGTACTGTTCCCATCTCTTGAATGCGATTCCACGGTCTGCTAATCACGCTTTGGGATGCTGGAAGCGCCGTGACCACTGCTGTCTGTGTTTGAGCAGCTTCAGGACGTCCTATGGCTGTCCACGCTTCACATTTAGGTAAATATTGTTGAAAAAGCATTACAAGAGATGGGAAATTGCAGGACGGGCACTTTCAAGATCGGGGAACGTTCAGATACTCCAGCACTTTCAGTCTTTTATATAGTGCATTTTCACAATTGAAATAAAGGTTGTTTTGGCATTACAGAACAACTTTCTTTGACTGGTTGTTTGCTTTCCTGATGTTCTTGTCTAATAAAAAAAAGATGAAATGCTTATTTTTATTGCTTCGTATTCATTAAGAAATACCCCCTAATTTCAAATATATATAAATAAAGCTGAATAACAATGGAAAGGATTTTCCTGAGCAAATGGCTGGCCATAGCTGATCATCATCATCATCAAAAGTGCGGCAGGATACACACTTAGTGCAAAGATCCAGTCTTTCTATCCTCTGCCGGCGAAATGGACAATAACAATGATAACAGAGGCTAAACGAAAATCACTTAAAATCAAATGAATATAAGAGTTTCCATTTGCATTTTATTCTTTTTTTCCCTCCTGTATTTGTGGAACTGCATGTCATGAGAGTACACATTCGAAAAGAGATGCACGGTTTCCATGACCACAACGGAGAGCGTCACAATATTTACAAGTAGAGAAACACAGAGAAAGGAGCTGCTCTGAGATCACTGGCAAAACACAGGACATATTCAATTAGATGAACTAAAATACATTATTACATAAATGCACAAAAAAAACGACACCTCGGTAGCCAGCTCTGAGACGCCCAACAGGGATGCTCGTATTAAGAAATAAAAACATTCTGTTATGTTCACCTCGAAAGAAACGACATCATCTTTGGTGAAGATTTAACAGCAATCTCCAAGGCCTGTTGCCATGACATCTCGCCGGTTGGTACCGGTTGGGCTCAGCAGCAGGTGCGCTCTCATACACACCTCACACACACACACACACACACACACACTGGATGGGTCAGGGAAATTAAACGATGGGACTAATTTAAAGTCTTTCTCTATAGTGTTGTGAAAAAGATCCTGCAGTAAAACAAAGGGTTGAGACTGTTATCTTACATACGGACAATACTCTGCTCTATATTTATCATTTCACTACTCTATAATGCTACAGATTCCCACTAACAATACAATTTGAAACAGTTAAGGCATTTTCCCCTCGTGCACTTTTTTCCAGACCCTAATCTGACTGGATCAAGACTCCGGTAACACTTGATCTAAAGGGAATTTTTTTAAGACATTCAGAAGAAATACATTAAGCATATATAAAGCAGTGCCTGCGTAGCGCAGGGACTAAATGCACTAGCCCACCAAACAACTGGGTTCGAGTCCAGATCAGGGTTTAAACAGAAACAATGGGCTATGATATGGGATCATTCCCTGGCACTGCCAGTGTCCCATACCCAGATCGACAACGGATTAGTTCCCCATCCAGGAAATGTTTTCACTTGTGCCTTGTGTTTCCCATGGATTGCCACGGTGCTCACTTTGTCACCTCGCGGTTCCTGAATGGGCTGCTCCCTGGTTTTCTCCATTCCAAAGACATTACCTCCTGGTTCCTGTCTTGTGCTCCCCGATAGACCTCGGTCCCCCGATAGACCTTGGTGGGACTGTGGTGGTCTAGTGGTTAAGTCACTGGACTCTGGACCAGAAGGTCCCAGAAGGTCGAGGGTTCAAATCCCACCTCTGCCACAGTTGGGTCCCTGAGCAAGACCCTGAACCCACAATTGCTTGGATTGTATTACTGTATAAGTTGTCGATCGCTCTGGATAAGGGCGTCTGCTAAATGCTGGAAATGTGAATGTCCAATGGACAATCGCAGCTGGATTAAGCAGGTCTAGATAATGAATGTACGAATGAACGAAGATAAAAAGTGTAAGACGACTGAAATATTTATTTGCTTCAAAAGCACAAATTTTTGAGCAGTAATAGCATTAATTTCATTTTGCTTGCTCATATGTGAATGCAAAAAGTGTTTCCCTTTAAATGCATGACATAGGTTATAATTAATTATAAAATGATAATTAATTTATAAAAAGTATAAATGGTAATTTAATCAGCTATTGTTAAACTGTACGACCAAAAAGCAACCCATACGTTAAATTTATTGTAAACCCAGGAGTTTAATGTAGAGCTTACAAAACTTTGGGGAAACTTTAAAATGACATTTGCTATACTCAAATATCCTCTAATTTTTGTGAGCAGTGTATCCCAGTATATAATGGATTCCAGTAGCCTGCCTTAAAACACTTCCATTAAACTACAGTTTGGCAAAATCATTATCATAAAGCTTACAGTTTGTGCTAAGCATGTATTATGTTTATTATCGGATTTCAATCGTATAATCAAAATACCATCAATCCGACTCAGGCAGGGACGACCTGCATGTAGAATGTGGGAATATAGAGAAGCATAGAATTTTTGGGTTACGGCCGATATGTATGAGTGCCAACTATAATACAATAAAGTAATAAAGTAACAAATATTACGTGCTTTGTTCCATAGGATGTACATTTTTGTTTTGTGATTCTTGCTTGAAGCAATGGTTCACAAGCTTTTTATATCAAAAACATATTAGCTTCATTTGTGATTCTCTAGTATTAAGTTTATGAATCAAGAATCGTTTACTATAATTTGTCACATTTATTCTGTTGACATTTCATAAGATCAGAGCTTCATGAGGGATTTCATAAATGGAAATTTGTTCAACACTTTAGTTTAAGGAATAAAATTCATTCAGCCGGCGTGAAATTCTTAAATACAGTATATGGCTGGCAGTCCAGTGAGAGGATTATAAACCATAATCTTAATCCAGACATCATGACTCTGGAAGCCAGTTTAATCCAAATTTGTCAAATATGGTCCAAATCCTCTGACTGTTGAATTCATCCAGACTCTCTCAGTACTTTATATACACCCTGTATACAATTAACACTCTATAAAAGTCTAATATTGCAAAAAACAACATATTTAGATGTTTGGCAACCCCAGCACGGACACACCTGATTGTACTTAATAAGATACTGATTAGGTGACCTGAACCAAATCTTATTTACTGACGAAAATCAATCTGTGAATGATATTCTTATTCCTTAACCAAGTTAAAAAATGAATATTGTATAAATAAAGATAAACTCGTTTTCTTTGTATTAGTATTTGTATTACTAATTCAGATTATTTAGTTATTCTGACCACTCGTCATTTATAGGGAATAAATGTCCTTGTCATTGCTGCATATAAATACTTGTATTTAGAATTTGTTTTTCATGTACAGAATATAACAAAAATGTTTAATATCACCAAAACATTGAGTACCAAAATATAAAACTAGAAAATCTGATAATGTTGCAGTGCTCTCCAAATGTTTTCCAGAGCCATTATTTACCAGTCATTTAGACAAAAAAACACGAAAATTTGCCGATTAAATCAACATAAAATAATTTAGAAATCCATTGTCCACACTGCTAACGTTGTAAATGACTAATGTAGCTGAAAAAGGTTGATTTTTAATGGAACGTCTACACAGGCGTACAGTGGTCCTGAAGTAACCATCAGTCCTGCCTTCCAGTGGCACGTGGTGTCTGCTATTTCAAATTTGTAATTTTAAAATACCAAAGGCATTAAAATGTTTAATTACAATTATGTTTGCATTGCTAAAAACTATCTTATTGATTAAAGAAGCAAAGTAGAAGCTAGATTAGTTCAACAGGAACATTCTACATACATGTAGGTTAATGAGAACAACTGATCGAGCTCAAGGGCGCAAGCCAAGTGGCTTAGAAGGAATTAGACTGTGAGACAACAATGCCCTCCCCAAAACGTGCCAAAATTAATCCTGGGTTTTGCCATAAGTGTGAATATTCCCCAATACATATAAATTTTATACCTGCTTAATCCAGTTCAGGGTTTTGGAAGGTAGGAAACAACCATACACATGTGCACACACTCATTCACACAGGAACAATTTAAAGACAACAGCTGACCCAAGACATGTCTTTGGAAAGTGGAATACCAGGAGAAACCCAAACAGACACTAGAACTACACACAAACTCCACATGGACCGTGTCCGGGCCACAAGTCTAACAAGAAATCTTGTTAGATACTGGCCCAGTACGTCCATTCTAACCCATCCTACAAACCCACTGTTAAAAGCAAAACATGGCCCCAATAAATACAACTTCATCACCCTTTACCATCACCATCATAACATGCTGCTTTATGTTGCTCCCAGAGCTTAAAAAGAGCAGACAAAAGTTCTGCCTAAAGAATATTAACCTTCACCCAGCTCCACGGAGGTGACAGAGGTCAGGGAGTTGGGTCAACAAACCCTGGTTCAAATAATGAATGAAAAAGAAAAGCTTCAATCCAAACTCAGAAATAAAGAGGTGATTCCAGGTCACCTCGAAATCTTCCACTCTTTCCATGCAGAGCGACAAGAAACGTGCACCAGTGAGAAACCTCTTCCAGAAAACAGCGCATTACAATAATCTGCCAGCTGCTTCACGAGGATCAACGCAAATGCCAACTTGGGGACTATAAAGGAGGCGCTACAAAACCTAGCTGTGTATGCGAACATTCTCCATGCAGTTTAAAAAAGACAAGACGTATTTCTGTAAAAGTACCTAAACGCCTAAATCAGTGACTGACTCATCTAAAATGGTCTAAAGAAGGCAGCTTCATTTCTTCATTATCCCCAAAATGTGGTCCGGATGAGGTGCACATGGCACGAACATGCAAGGGAGACGGTAATGCATGACGACACAACGATTTCTTAAAATGCTGAACTTTGGCTGTGATGCGCAAATGATTAGTCGAGTCGAGGACGTTCCGAAAGGTGAAAGGACCATTTTCAGTCTGCAAATGCAATTAATCTCTGATTTAAATATAATCTTTGTTAAATCCCAGCTACTCGACACTGATTTGTGGCAAAAACCAAGAAATAAACATTTGAGTGAATAAAAAAGGAGATGTTGTTGGTATTACGGAGGGACTTGTGTTTAGCAGGTGGGCTGCCATTCAGACGAGCCTGTAAGGATGAACCCACCGAACCCGAGCGTATGAAGGTGCTGTCTGATCCTGATACATCAGACCAACCAGCACGCTTCTGACAAACACGCACCATGTGCTACTTATTCGTCTGGGACATCACTCTGCAGGGATCATGAGTAAGAAACGCAAAAGAGGGCGGTGCTAAACAACTGTGGTCTGGTTGGAAATATACAGAGTCCAACACGCGCGCGCGCACACACACAGGCACACACGCACATCAAGTGAAGTATTAACAGCTGGTTGTAGTCATGTCGTTCAGATCTGTCCCTCTTGCGCCCCCTTCAGGAGCTCAGAGCAAACTGGTCCTGTTCTATAGGCTTTTTCACCCAGGCCCCCAAGCCTGCTTTCTGGAAGGCCTTGATGAGCGTCTGCTTGGCCGAGTGATACTCCACCGCTGCCTGTTTGGCTTCGTGGTACGAGCTGGGTTTGGTCACTTTGATCCGCAACGTGGACGAGAGCTGAGGACAGACAGCAGTGGGTTAGGATTTACACTCGCTGGTAGAACAAATGCTGCGCCTACATAGAAATGACGGATTGCTGCAAAACTCGCCCTGCAGTTAACGATTACAACTGTGGTCTGATTAGACACTGCTTGACACAAGCGGGCAATAAAGTGCTTCCCGCACTTCCCTATAAAATGGCTTAGAGGCTACTTTTGGGTAGTGTGCCGCTTGGTGGGAGTCAATGCAGTCCAAATGTTTTGTCCAGTTGACCTACTTTGAGAGGGGACACATCATTGGAATGAGATTGCCAGCCATCTATGCCATTCTGACGTAGCTGTTAGGAAGTGCTTGGAGATGTGGAGAGGATTGTTTGTTCTGCCAACAAGCATGAGCAATGGTCTCTGGCCGGACCATTTCAGAGTCGAATTTAAACATATAGAGGTGAGGGAAAAGCTAGGTACAGAAGGTCCAACAATGGCCAAAATTTCATCTGTTTATCTTCAGTAAGCGATTTATCCTGGTAGGCAGCCTATTAGTATGCATTACCATGAGGGCCAATTTAAAGTCTCCAATTCACCTCTGCTGTAAACTGTAACCTTTTTGGTCTTGGTGGGGTTTAAATATTTTCAACACCAGTACAGATCTAATACAATGAATGCAGTATTGATATAAAATAATCTAATACTTTCGAACTGTGACAATAAACAAGACAAAGGGACCTGTGCTTCCCACACGTGTAATAAATTACTTTTAGTATAAATTACTGTCAGTTTACAGTTTCCTTTACTGTGTGCTAAGTTTTGTTTTTCTGGCTTCTGGAGATATATGTTGTCGGTTTCAGCAGCTACTACCTTAACTCATTTACCTTGACGTTAACTGTGTTTATTTTAGTGAGCTAAAGCTGTACTTCAGATCTCTGTTACATGCTTACGGTCTCAGTGCATCAAAGAAGTGGTCGGATATGATGATCGATGTCCAGTGATCCAATTCATGTTTTTCTTTTTAAAAACATAAATATGACAAACTTCAGCTAAACCATGACTGGACCTAAACACTGCTGCTGTGCCACCTTGGCATAATTTAAACTCCAAAAATGTATTCTGACGCTGTCTGGAGTAGAGTACCTTCATGTGCAGTCGAACCCAGCGGCTGTACAGAGTGTGCTTGCAGAGGCGGGAAGGTCGGCCCATGTCGTCCTTCCCTGTGGTGGCGTTAATAACCTCCAGGCTCTGGTCTCCCACTGCCCAGTTCACACTGAAGTTAGGAGCTTTACCTGGCTGTCTGGCCTCGGCATTACTGATGCCTGCATCACACACACACACACACACACACACGCACGCACGCACGCACGCACACACACACACGCACACAGAGGTTTGTTTCAGTGTCAATGTCAGGACTTTCCAAAGACCCACCTATCGATATAGTTAATTAATACTATATGGCTACAAATCTGAGGCTCCAAATTTGTTGCTTGGCCAACACTTTCTTCAAGTACCAAGGAAAAATGTTCATTTGGGATTTAGCTTGAGGGAACATACCAAACAGAAATATATTCTGAAAAGAATTTTTACGGATTCAACTTTTCACTCAAACTGTTATGCTGGTCATATGATTTGTAATAAAAAACATTGCAAAATGGAAGCATTTTCACCAGTGCGCTCAGACTGTGTAAGCTTTATGTAACGTGTTAGGCACCTTTTAAGTAGAGTGTTGCTTTGTCTTCATTGTCTAAGCGAATGACTAAAATAGGATTTCAAAGCATGTGTGAATGTCCTCAGTGATTCAGCAGTGAAGAGAGTTTCTCCAGCACTGCAGAATGGACTAAACGAGGCGTTCCTAGCTCAGATGATTTACAACACTCTGTGTAAAGTGACATAAGCCCATCTCAAAATCTGTAAACCAGAAAAGGTTAATTGCCCACTCCATTATCTGTCTACCTACAGAGCTGCGAGAGAGAGAGAGAGAGAGAGAGAGAGAGAGAGAGAGAGAGAATGAGCAAAAGTAAAGAAATGGGAGTCAGGTCAAAAATGGAGGGCAAAATCCAAGACTGCTGACTATAGGATTCTTCTGAACTTCACTCTACAGGCCTGATTCCTTCCTACGCTTCACAAGGATGTGAAGGCACCGGAGGTATTTCGACACAAGTTTGCGGAGAAGTGGAACTGTAACGCGGGTGATGATTGATGAGGAACCTTTGCAGCTTGCTGGATTGCAGCTATGCAGAGGATGGTCATGAGTGCTCACCTTTTCAGAGTAGATATATAATACTACAAATAATGAGGGACAGAAGCATAACCAATTGCTCATGGGATTTTGGTGTTTCCGTGCTCTCAGATGGTACACATGACACCTGACTGAGCCAGAAGGCATGATGGAAAACCAGGTTTCGGGTCCTGGTGGTGCCTTCTGACCAGGTCACGTTTCACGTGGGCAATCGCATTAGACCTCAGCCACCATTTTAACGTCACTTTACCAAAATGGGTGTTGAGTGTACTTACCATAGTCACACAGTAGTGTAGATACTTTGCACAGTGTTTCATTTTAAACAATAATATAACAATATAAAATATTAGTACAGTACAGTACAGTACTATAAAATACAGTACATGAAACACTATTTTCGGTATTTCGGTACACGCTATTTTCGGCATGTGATTCTCTTTTCTGACAGCAGGTGGTTCTGTCATTCAGGTGTGAATTAGATCTATAAAGCAGATTATTACAATAATTCTTAAGACCTCAGATGTTAAAATCAGTTACGTTGATCAGTTACTGTGCATACCTGTATACAGTCGATTCCGGTTAATGGGACCACATCGGGATGCGATCATTTTGGTCCTAATAACCGGCTGGTCCAATTAAACGAACATGCCCTATGTTACAAGACGGGACGTGCTATGTAAC
>JAVSBV010000121.1:1750962-1770497 GCA_033117975.1 Parotocinclus spilosoma
CTCTCTCTCTCTCTCTCTCTCTCTCTCTCTCTCTCTCTCTCTCTCTCTCTCTCTCTCTCTCTCTCTCTCTCTCCACAGAGCTCAATTCAAATTACCTTTGACAACAGCCTTCAGCTCCCTGTTTCGGCGTCCATTAACCATGTGACCTGCACTGACCAGTCAGCCCACAGCATGGTAGGGCAACACTTTTGTATTATGGATGGCCTAAAACTTATTTCATAATCAGCTGTAATTACACGAGCAGCACAGTGACTCGGTGGGTAGCACCACTGCTTCACAGCAAGAAGGTCTTGGGTTCAATCCCAGGGTAAAGCAGATGGAGTCTACATGTCCTCCCCGTGTCTGCATGGTTTTACTCCGGGTACTCTGGTTTCCTACAGCAGTCCAAGGACTTGCGATCTCTACGATGGATTGGCGCCCCATCTAGGGTTGTTCCTGCCCTTGCACCCAGAGTGCTGGCAGTTGTTTTGCTAAGGAGTCTGTCATAAAATCAGTTCAACTATAGATAACAAAACCTCAGTCATGGCATTAAATCCCTTATTGTTTTATGTTTATTGTTAAATGAAACATCTGACAGATTTTATGCAGCACACTTAAGTAAGTCCCTTGTGTTAGGAGCAATCCTCTCTTTATACTTATGGGAATAACTTAAGTTGTTATTTATGCATCCGGGCACTGAAACATTGATCTGAATGATGAGGGTTTAAATCTCACCTCTGCCAAGCTGTCACTGTTGGGGTCCTTGAGCAAGTCCCTTAACCCTTAATTGCTTGGGTTGTATTTTGTAAGGTCATATTAGTTCTAAGTTGTTTTGGGTACAGGTGTCTACCATATTCCAAATACTTTTTTGAATAAACCCTGTATCCTTGGCAACCTAAAGGAATTTTAATCCAGGGGTTACCTCGGTTATCGTTGTTAATCCGTTTTAGCAGACAGAGTGAAAGATTGTGAATCTGAGTCACTGAATCACTGTGTACTGAATTGTAACTTGTGAATCAGGCAGATCGACTTATGCAAGTTTAAGCAAACAACGAGAACCGAGCCATTCGACGAGTTCCGAGGTGCTCAAGGACCTAAGCTACCACTGCTTACTACTTACTTTTATTATGACTTTAAAATCAGTGACTTTTCAGGTTTTCACATCTGCAGCAGTAATTCTGGAGCTGACAGAACAATGCAATGTACAACACATTTACATTTACAGCATTCAACGAATCGACGATTTGGACGGCTTATAATCCATGAAATTGGGGGTAAAGTGACTTGCTGACAGACCCAAAATTGTCCCTTTTGGGGAGTAGTTTCATTATTTAAACTGCTCCACCACCAATTCAATTCAATTCAATTTCATTTATATAGCGCTTTTTACAATGGTGCATTGTCTCAAAGCTACTTTACAATATTACATTATCTAAAAAAGGCCAATCCCAACAGTGGCAAGGAAAAACTGGTAGGAAGTGAAAGTGGTAGGAAGAAACCTCGGGGGGACCAAGACTCAACAGGGGACCCATCCTCCATGGGTGGCCTAGATGTTAATTAAATAAATACTTAAAAGTATATTAAATTATAGCTAAATTAGCTAAATAATTTCAATCAATAACAAATTAATCATAAAATGTAATTAGTGATAAAATAAATAAACTAAATTATAAAACAACTAGATTATAAAAATGAGTCCTCAGTGGGCAGTCCTTGGACAGTCCAGGACATCTGAGCTGACATCTTACATTTGACTGTGCAGACGGTAAGGCTGGCGGTGTCTGTATTTTGTCTCTTGGCACAGTTTGTTCAATCATTTTTTTCTTCAGTCACTTTTTATCAGCTCAAACAGTCAGCCCGAACATCTGAGTTAAGAACAGTTAAGAACTTCTGAAGTATTATCGCAGAGGACACAAATCACACCCCTACGTTCAAGCCTTTGTACCCTAAGCTTTTATTGTTTACTCTGTGTTCATCTCCTTGACCCGTCCTTACTTGATTCCTTTACTACTGGAAAAGTTCTCTTTACTTTTGTGGCTGGAAAACGATCCAAATTTGACCCTAGTCTGCTAACATTTTCGGAGGGAAATGTATGTGTATGTGTGACGATGAATGTGTAACCTTAAAACCCCATATGTTTTGTTACAGAATTATGTATTGTATCGTAAAAAATATGTATTTGTAATTCCGTACAGTCTTAACTTGAATTTTACTATTCTCGTTTTCAAGGTTCTGCTGTGCAAATGTTCCATTGACTCTGTAACATTCCCTGTGACTGTTACACAGCAGTCACCTGCAGCCGTCTCCATGGATACGTACCAGGTCTCTATGGAGCCCACGCTGGCCCAGGTAAAAATTACCACTCGGAATGGAATTGCATTCTGGACTAGGGCGGAACTGAGTATTCTAAAATTTATTTCATCCATTAATCGAGTGATCAAATAAGGAAATACTTTGCTTTATTAATGTAATTAGTAAAAGTAAATGCAACATCATGTAAGACATGTCTCAACAGCAAACAAACAGCTTTCTGCCTTTATAATAAGTAAACATGGTTTCTAAACTTTGCAGCTGTACATATTATGCTGTGAGGTGAAATAGTAATTAGTGGTATTTATTACTAGATTTATATATATCATACTACACGTTCAAAAGACTGTCTACTGTACATTTTTGCACTTGTGTAACCGAACCAAACTGAATTTGCTCCAGTTGTTACTTTACCTGATGTTTTGCATTGTACTTCCTGCCTCACTGTAAGAGGACTAGGTGTTTGAGTGTGTGTCAATGACAAGTAATCAGATAACAATCATATGAGCATACTACTTTACTTTCTTACTTTTTTGACAAGTGACAGGTCTACATAAAGCCATAACTAACATATAGGCTTTTCCAGCAGTCTGGATGTGCAGACTGAATGCTTTCAGATGAGACACTCAAACTGTTTTACAACTGACTAAAGAGTAAAGAGTTTTCTGTATTTTTCAGCTTAAAATGATCCCAAACTTTTCCGTTCACCCTTGCTCTCTCCATTTTCCAGTCCACTTAACAGTCTCCTTCACGACTCAGTAATGTAACAGTTATTAGTCTCCAATACACCGCGACAACCCCCCACCCCCTATCCCCCGCCCCACATTGGCTGCTGGATCATGTGTCGACGTCATATTGGTCCAGGCAAATTCTCATATTTTTCCAAAGACTGTATTGAAAGAAAGATGCCTGATTCTAGATTAATACATAATAAACTAATAAACCAATAATGGTAATAGATTGGCAGTAGTATTTGCTATAGTATATGTCATATAAATAAATAGTAATATAATGCTTGTGTAGTGTAGGATTCATTATTTTATATACTGTGTTACAGTTCTATTTATGCTACATATATCTACTATTGTTAATCTATTAGTTCATTAATGATGAAAATTATGTTTTAGATTTCATCTTATTGTATTCATAGCCTAATATTGTTCTGTACTGTATATTGTGGATTTTAAATAGAGTAAAATCTAGGGATACTCTGATCATGTTTTGTTTTATGCAGCCGATCACCGATACTGATCACCAATACCAATTACCAATACCGATCACTGATATCGATCGCATTGGCAAAGCAGAGAAAGAAAAGAGCAAGTCCCTCTGTTTAGCTGGATTTTATACAGATATGATTATTGTGATATGATATTGTGAAAATTCAAATCCATCATCTGAGAAATATTTATGTCCTGGTAGCACGTCGTGTGCCTCCAAGTGAGAGAGCAGTCGGCAGAATCCATTGTCTTACACCACTAAAAAATTCTGCTCATCTAACCCGATGAATTCAGTTATTTGTCAGGTTATTTGCTTAGCCTTCTGACTGTCACTCTCATACGGGCGAGTGTTTGCATGTGTCGGCTAAGTTAATTGTCGTCTGACTGTTACTGCACCGGGTGCCTTCTTTTTCTTCTCTGCACTGAACCTCGAAAACTCGCCATACTCCACCCAGTGTTGGTTTTTTAAATGACGTATTAAATCAGTTGTGTTAAAGTATTTTAATGTAAAGAAAATTAAAGGTATTGATCGGCGTGCGCATGACCTATAATGATCGATGGCCGATCAATTGGAACACCACTAATCTAAACGTTTTGGTTCTCCACATAGCTCCAAAGCCTTAAATGTAAAAAACGACCCTTTAAAATCGATTGAGAAATATTTATGTCAGAAAAAGCTGCTGCTGGTATTCGTTTGCTGGTATTTGTTTACAAGCCAGTCTTGCCTGGACCAATATGGCCGATGGCTGATTGTATGATCATAGTCATCAACGACACCTCGATGCTGAGAATTTGAATTGCTCTTTTTTTTCGTAATCGAGTTACTCGATGATCTCGATGAATCGTTTCAGCCATTTTCTAGACGTTGCTTTGTGTTTGTTTTGTTTATTAGTACGATGTGATTCATTATACATGCAGATGAGGTCATGTGATAAGCTCTGTTAAAGTTTGTAGTCTACACACCTCCACACCTGCCATCATCTATTCAAAACAATACAGCTTATCATTTTGCCTCGCCATATGAACTGTACACGACAGCGCTTGAGGTAGCCTGGAGAGGCTGGTACACAAGACGAAATTGAATATCTGAGAAAATATGATCTGCCTGGTGGATCAGGTTTAGCCTTAGCACGCAGCCTTTCTTGTTGGAGGAGCACCTGTGGTATCAGGTTACTCCAAGCTTCTCCTTTTGCTCTCTCAATTATTTAATGTAGCTGTGATGTGCCTGTTGGGGCTATAGTTCATGGAGTACTTAGCAACAAGAGATGATCTTTATAATTAAAAGACCTGAGCGTTGGCAGATAGAATAGCCGCTGTTATCGCTGCAGTAATTGTGATTAATAGAGTGCAAGTGCAGTTCATTAGTTACCTCTTTTTACCCAACACAACCCAACACTGGGACGTGCGTTTGCGAGTACATCTAGCCGTACCCCACCCCGTGATGAACTGGCAGCCCTCCAGGGTACGCCCATGCCTGCACCGTGTGGTCTCTGAGGATGGTACTTCCATCCACTGCATTCCTGACTAGAAAAAGTGGGGTACATACAAGATTAAGTAGTTTATTATGTTTGGTTTTTTTCAGGGAAGATGTACTAATTACATTAATCTCCAAAAAGAAGACATTAATTTTGCTGAATGGATGCCATTTACTTGCAACTCCCAAAAATGTAACTTTCTATAGTACACACATATTTAACTACTCCTAATGCATATTGATCCATGTCAGCTTGATTTAGTTTTTTACATTGTTTCTCCTGTTACTTGTATAAGGAGTAACAGGTTTGAGTTTTCAGCAGAATTAAATAAACTACAACTATTACACAACTAAATGTGGCACATACTAATAATTTACTAATTTATTAATCCATACTAATAATACTAATATAATTTGGTCAAGAATGTGTACAGTGTTCCCTTGTCACTTCACGGTTCGTCTTTTATGGATTTTTGCTGTTTCGTGGGTTTTTGCGGAACTCGATCTGTGGTATAGTTAACGTATACATATACATGTATTTGATGAACTTTTACATTTTTAAAAAATCACAATTTATAAAAATATCTTTTCAAATATTAATTCTAACAATAAAGAAATGTTATAAATCATATAATATTAAGATTTACAGTAAATAGCGTAATTACGCTATTATTTTGGTGATGAATACTCCCCAAAAACGAGAAGTAAGACTAGAGCATCGGCTGCCTGAGTGACTACTTGCCGACATGACAAGTTTTTATCTGCGGTTTTGTGTTCGCTGTTTGTGAAAGTTTCATTGTAGACTGAGTTCATTCAAGCCCTACGATGTTACCCAAACGTTCTGCAAGTTCTACCGCTAAAATAGTGTAGAAATACTTCAATAAATATAGCGTCCATACTTCGTGGATTTTAGTGTATCGCGGGTGGTCCTGGAACGTAACCCCCGCCATAAACGAGAAAACACTGTATAATCAAAACCTTATAACAAATCCTGGCTCCAGCAAGCTGCAACTGTTAGGTCCCTTCCTCTACTATAAATCAGTTCTGAAACAGGCCTGCTAAATGCTTTAAACATAAAAGTAAATCGTTGTTGCAGAACAGTTCTAAATTACCTGGCAATCTTGTCACTGCAGGACATGGTAAGGAGCCTCTCTCCTTGCAGGACACCATCCCACGTCTGGATGGTGTTGCTGGAACGTACCGGGATGGTCCCCTCGCCTGACTCGATTTTAGTCCTCAGCTGGCCTCGAGCTTTCCTGTTCGGATGTCTGTCTCCCTGATCTGGCAGCAGAAGAGAGAAAGCTGCTGAATAAGGATCTATTAAAGCTGCATGGGACTGAACCAATCTCAAAAAGTAAGGCCATTACATTTTAAAATTACATTTAGTCTTTATACATTAAGTGGCTCTGATCCAGAGTGACCTCACATGGACACTGCCTTTAACTGGGGGTGCAGTGAACATTTCTGGGAGGTATCATGTTATGGTACACCGTTTGTTAGTTTGCTGTAGTGTGTATACCATAGATGTTATTTAAATATAAGGAAGAGACTGGTCAGTGTCTGGGAAAGGCATGGGACAGCCAACAACCATCAACATGACTGGGATATGTATGTTTATATTATATGAGTCTATGAGTGCGAATTCAGATACCCCCTTTGGAAAATTAAGCTTCTCTTTTTATTTTATATCTTAATATTTCAATTATCTCATGCATATATTGATTAATAATACTGTATTATACTCTTTACTTTACTTATCATTAATTACATCTGAATAAAGGGATAAAAATATAATTTGGGCGATGATACAACCTTACAATTCAAGCAAATGTGGGTTAAGGGCCAAGACTGGCAAAGGTGGGATTTCAGTTCTGGACTTTCTGGTCCAGAGTCCAGTATCTTAACCACTAGATAAAGTGGAAGTGTTTGCTCAGTGGTCAGGGCTATGGACCACTGGACGGCTACTCATTTCAAGGATGTAAATTCAATCCTAGCTACCACTGCTGGACCTTTGAGAAACACCCGCTAATTATAATTAAAGCTGCAGTAGTGTCTGTTTACCACTAAAAAGCTGTACTGGAATTGGACAATTTGGAGTGGTAAAATCAGACCCATAACCTCTAGCAGAGTTGGTCTAAAATTGACAAGCTCTGTGAAACTGAATCCACACCCAAGAGCGTTGGTGTTAAATGAGACAAAGACATAACTATGTAAAAATGAGTCAAGGGACTAATTTTTGTCCGCTGACCTCAGCCTTTAACCCACTCAGAGCTTGTTCTATTGCATTCTGTGTAAATGAATAAATCAGCCTACATGGCAGACAATGTCGAGTAAGTAATTGTTCATCCGCATCGTTCCTGATAAGGCGTGGTGGAGCAATTGTGCATTGCAGCCGCCGAACGGAGCACGGTTCGCGTGTGACACTCGCCGGAATTAATCAGACGCAGAGACAAAGGCCGCTAATTAAAAGCGGCATGGAATTTTTTTGTTTTCAAAATGCAGACAGCTGAATGAGAATCCAATTAAACAACACTGATCACAGGGGGAAAAAAAATCATAAGCTTAAACGCATTCAATTATTTGTGTTTGATAATTGAATTCTAAAGAACTGGTTGAATAAATCAATCGACTCGACTGACATCCATGATCAAAGAGATCAAACAGAGCCGTGCTGGAGCTGGACTAACAAATCTGGTCTGAGGGACATGTTCATGTAAAAGAGTCTGAGATGAATATGTACTGTGGGTTCCTTTGAGCTCATGCGCTCAAACTTTTGTACAACAGTGATTAGTTTCAAATGTTTATGCACAACCCCTAGACTTACTAAGGAGAAGTGTCTAAATACATTTGTCACTGCCTAGTTCATTTACTGGTGACTCCACCCATTATTACCTTGCCTTGGTCTGTAAATAGGAAACCCTAAGCAGAGGATCAGAAGACAAACGTTCATGTTCCTGTTTCCTGTCAGAAATCTTCCCTACCTGCAAAGTTTTAAAACGTCCTGTGCTCCACAATGTCTCAACAAAGACCGAATGGCTTGGAATTGGGATTAACCTCTCGGTCACTTGATGGACCGTCGATCTCCACACATTTCTGTCCTTCATCGATGTGATCCATGAAGTGTTTCGGCAGGATAGTGGAGTAGTTTGCATTACTTTCTCCACCCCTCCCCATTTATCTGGGCTTGGGACCGGCGTGTAGCTGTTTATAGTTACACGGCTGGGGTGTTTTGCATACGCAAGTCAGTAACAATTTGGAGACGCCAATTAACCTAACACGCATGTCTTTGGACTGTGGGAGGAAACCGGAGTACCCAGAGTAAACCCACGCAGACACGGGGAGGACATGCAGACTCCACACAAAAAGGACCCAAGCCGCTCCACCCTGGGATTGAACCCGGGCCCTGTCGTTGTGAGGCTGCGGTGATACCCACCGAACCCCCGTGCTGCCCCCGAATGGCTTAGCAATGATCAAAACTAAGCAGAGAGTTAAAAATGGAGGACATAATCAAGGCTGAAACAAAAAACCCAAGCTGGATCAGTTCTGAGAAGAGAAAGAGGAGAAAAATGACACAAATATGGGAGTGTGGTAGCCTAAAGGATAAGGTACTAGACTATGGACCAGAAGGTCCAGGGTTCAAAGCCCGCCTCTGTCAACCCACCAGTGTTTGGTCCACGAGCAAGGACCTTAATACACAACTGCATGGACTTAAATATTGAATAAATTGGAAATCACATAAGAGCATCAGCTAAATATTGTAAATGCTGAATTTTGGCAAAAATAAGTCTATGATTGGGGTCCCCAGACGTAAATTTTCTTGGGGCTCCTAAAATAGCAGTTCCAGGGCGATTGAAAGAGTGAATGTGTGAATCAGTGAGTCATGAGCCACATTAATGGGGTGGAAGTACCGTAAATAAGACTGCGTGTTATGGTGAGGAGAGACCACTGACCTTCGACGCCTGCCTCGTGGGGGGAGAAGATGCGAGCGTCTCCACACGGCGACGTGCTGATGTAGAGGTGGAACTGAACGTTGTCTTTTAAGCGGTAGCCGTGCTTCTCGCACCGTCTGAAAATGGACTTCTCTTGCTCCTCCTTGTTGTTGCTGTTCGCAGAAGAAGGAAACGTGAATGCCTTCTTTATGAACAGCGTCAGAGCTCTGAATAGGACGCGCTCTCGAGAACGTAAGGCCTGCGCCGACTGAACTGCCGCTCAGATGTACCGGAGCTATAATTAGGATCAGGTAATCGAGCCTCTCACCTGAGGAAGTACTCCAGCTGCATATATAGGTACCGTAGGAGCGAGCGGCGGGCGATAATTTCAGCGTGGCAGTCGTTAAGCGCCAGGCCGCGGTCGCTCATGTATTCTCCGTTTATGCACTTGGTTCCCGTGGAAACGCAGATCACTTGAGCCTCTTTCACATCCGTCCCTGAGAACGAACAAACCAGAAACTAAAACACCTAAAGTCATATCGGTCGCTTTATTATGTCCTCGTTGTTCATGTTATCAGTTCCACCGACCATACAACAAGCTCTAAAATTATAGCTCTAAAATGATGGACCATCATCCATTTGTTTCTCTATAAACGTTGTTCGTCCCCTTTAATCTGTTTTCTAATGGTCAGGACCCTCACAAGTCCAGCAAAGATCAGGTCCTGGTTGGGTGCTGGATCATTCTCAGCACAACGTGACCACTGATGTAGTGGTGGCATATTAGTGTGTGTTGGTGTATGCTGGTACAAGTGGATCAGATACAGCAGTGCTGCTGGAGCTTTGAAAATCTCAATCACAATTTTTACTCGCTCTATTAGACACGTCTATAATATTGCACCACAATGTAAATGTAACGTCAGAGACAGTAGCTCATTTGTTGTTGTACAGTTTCTTAGTCATCCTCTAATTTTATGGTTCTAACCGGGGGGTGGACACGCCCCTCAGGGTCAGGCTTTGTCTGCTCTGAGGTGCTCTGAGTTTATCAAACTACAATTCACACATGCTAAATGTATGAGTCTTGTAAGTACTGAAAACATTTACTAAAGATAATCTGCATATGCTTGTTTAGCTTCTTAAAAAGAGAAAAGAACCACAATGAAAAAGGGGAATAAAAGCCATAAATGGAACCTAACAGAAAATGAAAAAAAAACCCCATAATTTATGTTAATTTTTGCCAGTAAAGATTTGCAGTCAATCACTGTACTCTTTCGCTCTCCTTGTGGCTCCAAGGAACAAATTTTGGGAACCAGTACTCTAATCTTTCATTAGTGTATACAATATGCTGCCTACAGGAGGCTGGACATTTTTGGGGCAGGTGGACTATTTTTTAATCCACCAGTGACTCTGGGGTGTTTTAAAACTCCAGCAGCACTGCTGTCTGTTCCACTCGTACCAGCACAACACAAACCAACACCACCATCACGTCAGCTGAGAATAAACCTCCACCTAATTGTTTTTTTTAAGTTAATAAATAACAGTAACTGTATTCCATCTACTAATGGACCGTTTTGTTTATGTGCTGTTTGATGCTAAAACAAACTCACACAATGAAACAAGATCTGCAGGCAACAAACTAACATCAGTACAAAGTGCAAATCAGTTGTTGCCTAAGGCTCAGGTTGGACAAACGCCTGGAAATTATATGGCCTACCTGTTGTCATGACAACTCCAGCCAGCACTTTCCTCCGCGCATGAGGGGACGTGAAGTTGTCCGTCAGCTCGCTGAACTTGTCCACGACTAGACGGGAGACAGCATCCGCCAGAACCTGAGCAAACGTCAGACCAAACAGCTGGTTAGGACATTAAGGTGTGGGGAACCTCAGGTGGACCATGGAGCAGCAATTAGGAGACAGATGTTTTATCTCAGCGGTTTAAGACGCTACGATAAGATTCACAAAAGTGTCCTAAGAAAGACAATCTTCTTAAGTGTGTATTTAACTCTATTTTTAAGAAAAGAAACTTACAAAAAGTGTTATTCCTCAATTAACTGCTTAAGAATAATCTTATTTTAGATTAAGAAACTCTTTTTTAAGAACAATTCTGAGAAAAAGCGGTATTCTTTATTTAAAACATTATGTTATTGGACGCTTTCTTAAACTTCACAAGCGTAATTAGGGTAATAAAGCTGATACACTTTTAATTCAAAAGTTTAAAACCAATTCAGTTATGGTTATACTTAAAATACAAAGGTCTGGTTACATGGTAACGTTATTGCTATAATCTGTGTTTTTTGGCTTTTGGAAAGAAAGCAACATCTACGAAGCCATCTGCAAGATCGAACAGATCAGCGAAATTTCTGCAGTTACATGAAGGCAAGTCTGAAAACATTTGTTTGGTTCTTCTCATGTTCTTAACAGTTCTCACAATAATCTTGGTCACCTTTTCTCCAGTATTAAGTTCTCAGTGAGAAATTTTGGGATGACCTTTGATTTTGTCCTCGAGTTGGATCAGTTCTGACTGCAGTTAGAAGAAAAAAAATGACACAGGGTGGGTGAATATGGGAATGTGGTAGCCTAGAGGATAAGGTACCGGACTATGAGCCAGAAGGTTTAAATCTTGCCTCTGTCAAGCCACCAGTGTTTGGTCCATGACCAAGGACCTTAATACACAACTGCATGGACTGTAATATTAAATAAGTTGAGAAATTTGGGGGTAATCTTTGATTTTGTCATCGAGTATGTGAAGAGTAGAACTTCCAGCTGAAAGACATCACTTAAACCTGTTCTCCGTTTTTCAGATCTAGAGAAAGTTTTTATCCATTCGTTTCCTCTATACTTAACTACTGCAATGTGTCGTGTATTGGAATCAACCAGTTTTTGTAACAGGCGCTATAAAAACAAAACCTATTACACCTGTTGTCACTTTCTTGTGTTGGCTCCTGGTGAAGTTCAGAGTTCATTATGGTACAGAAAGGTACTTCTGTTTGTGTATAAAGCACTTTATGAGTTAGCCACCTCGTATACTACCAGTCTGTTTCTTCTGTGGCTCAGAGATAACTGGGATCTTCATCACAGTATTTACTGGTGCTTCCTAGGGCTCACCTTAAACTGAAAGGGGATCAGACATTTGCCATTTACAGTCCTGGGCTGTGAAATAACCTACCATTTAATACTCGCCAAGCACTTCTGTTTCCTAGGCCTTCAAGACATATTTTAGGATGTGCTTTTATGAATTAGCATTTGAACTGTGCCAGACCTGTGTGTGGTTATATACTGCTCTCAAAAATAAGGGGATTTTTCAAATGAAATACGCCCCTTTATGACATATCCCCTGATTTTTGTCACCTGTGCATTAGGCACTGCAAGGTCTTATTGTGGGTTGATTTTAGTATAGTGTGTGTTCTGTTTGTTTTTTAGTCTTTAAAAGTGACACAGTTTTCAGTTGTGTCTTTTATACTGTGCATGTGGCCTGATCATTTTTGTGCTGTCTCGATTTTACGCAAGGCCCGTTGGGTCATGTTTTGTTTGATAAATATATCGTGTATAAATATGTAAATACATTTTACTTACTTACTCCCTTTCTTCCACATTGATTTCTTCCATCTTCTCCTTTTTTTGTTTGCTAAAATTTGATTATCATTGTTTTTTCCTTCATTCTGCTGTTTTCTGAGCGATTTAAATTAAATAATGAAAATGACAGCATATCAAAATTCAAAACGTCTCTTATCCAGTATGGCCTACATAATAAAACAATGAAGCTTCTTTTGAAAACGTTTGTATATTAAGAACCTTCTTATAAACTTGTTTTATTAGTGTTTGTCTTAAGAACGTTCGCAAGTTTTTTCATAAGAATGCTTTTGTGAATCCGGCCCTTGGATTATGAATTCAAGCCTCTTCAGCGAGGATCATTTGCACGTCGCTATGAAATGTAAATGGTATTAAGATCTAGGTTGAAGGATCCGTATTTTTAAACCATTCCATTAAAAAATAATGAGATCCTGGCTGTGAGTGGAAATCCGTTTTAACTTACATACCAGAAATAAATGTGGTATCACCATCTCCGGCCACTCTTTTTCCTGTCTGACAGTGTCTTTTGTCTCATATCACCATTTTCTTCTGCTAATACGGTGGAAAATGATTATGCCAGAATGAAATCACTGGTTGAATGGGCACAAATTAGAGACATTAGTCCAACAGTGCTTCCCCAGCACTTCAGAATCACTCAGCGGCAGACAGCTAATGTGACCGAGTCACGCCAGAGAGAGGTCTGACTTACTGAGCTTTGAAACAGAATGAGGCCCTTCAAAACTGAAGAAGCGTTTTCACCGAGGCAATCAAGCACACTATTAGGAGTACTTTCCACCAGCAAGCAGCAGGGGAGGCACCTTTTACCGGAACGCACATTAAATAAATCCTAACAGGCAATGGATAATTACCCACGGTCACATCTGGGTGAACTTCATCGGCAGTGACACGAGGATAAGCGCGGAAATGACCAAAGGCTTTTCATTTTGATGGACCATTGATCGAGTTCCTCTGACTCCAGCCCATCCCTTCCAGTCCATCCCTGACGCTGATGCTCATCTGCCTGCGTCTGCTCACACATGCCAAAGGCTGGTACATCGAGCTGGCCAGTGGCAATCCCGACGTTCAAATTTCCCCATGTCCCTCAACCATGAACATCAGAGCCATTGCTTACAGAGCACCACGTTCCTGGCTCGGAGCCTGTCAGGCAAACGACTAACCCGTGAGGCTTGAGTGCCAGAAACATACGCTGATCCTGACAGGCTGCTCGTCAGCAGACAGGCAGCAGGCGTGCTTCAGCTAAACGCTCTTGTTTTGACACGGTTCAGAGCGAGATGTTAATTAAGATTGGGCAGGTTTCAGTTTTCAGGCTTATCTGGAGGCAGGATTAACAAAAAAAGGTTTAGCAAAGGTGTAAATGGCCTTTTTGTCCATAAACACCCGGGACTTTGCTTCTTTAAGCTGCCTCTGTCACACCGTGCCGTTTTATCATACTTCTCCATTTCCATTTAAACCTCCTAATGAAGATGGGGATAAAGTTATGGCACCGTGTTTAAGAATCGATCACAGCACAAAGAAAGTGACAGAGAACTTATCGTGAAGAAAAGGCCTGCAGCATTTATCAAATACTCTGGAGAGCTGACAGACTGATTATTTTCTTCCGATCCGTTAACTAATCTGAAGACATTCAATGTGGGTACACTTTATCTAACAGTCTAATCAGTGAAGCAGCTTAGATTTAGTCCAGGAAAATCTTGTGTCTCCTAATAATAGGCAAATTCTGGGACTTGGTTGCCTAGTGATTAAGGTAATAGACTGTGAACCTGGCTTTAATTTCACACTAAGATATTTCTCTGTTTTAGCTACACTCAAGTTCTTACCTTCATCACCTTAACCAGTCCCACCATGGCCGGGCCCCACCAGAGGGCTGTAACTCTCTCTCCTTATGTTGGCAGGAGACATTGTGCCGTCACAGACTATACCCCTGAGATTTCAAGATCTTAAAGTAACTCTTTGTATTGGGAGAAATAATATTGACATCCATATTTTTATGTTGTTTTATTTAATATTTTATTTCTTAGTTATAATTTTACTTAGTTTATATTATTTGAACTGTTAGTACAAACTTATTTGAGTAGATACATTAGTTTTATTCTTACATTTACATTTAACCTAAGAAGGATCCCTTTTTGTCTTGGTCCTCCCAAGGTTTAGTGAGTTTTTCCTTTCCGCTGTCGCCTTAGGCTTGCTCAGTGGCTCAGGATTGGCCATAGATGACAATCTTATACTGTAAAGCTGCTTTGGGGCAATGCTATATTGTAAACAGCACTATATAAATAGATTGGACTGTCAAAGTGTCACTGTTGGTTCCCTGAGAAAGTCCCTTAAATCACAGTTACTTTGACTGGCAGTTACTCTCTGGTGTGACTGGTCTGTCATATTGCCCATCCCAGTTCACAATTTACTTACCACTGTCAGGAGCCAGGTTTGAGTCTCATAAGCCATGCCATCCAGCTGGGTTGTGCATCATATACACAATCTACAGCGGTCAGCCAAGACGTGATGCTACCAACCGAACCAATCTGGGAATACATGATATACAAAATGGAAGTTCATACCTGTGGCAGGTGGAGTTGTAGACCCTCTCTTGGGATGGGCTGGCGGGAAGGTGTCTGGTCCAGCTGCATGTTGAATAGGGCAGAAAGGGCAGCCTGAGCAGCACGAGCCTTGGCCAGCTTCTTATTCCTCCCTGACCCCTCAAAGGTCTGTGTATCCACGGTCACAGACATGACAAAGTTCTTCGCATGACTCTCTCCACTCTCCGACACAAACTCGTATTTGAGACCTGGCCGCAACTCGTTCAGGATCATGACAGGATTCTTGCCGCTGGACGACGTGCTGAAGGTGGAGGGAGGGGGCAGGGGGGCCTGTACCAAGCTGTTGCTGCCTGATATGAGGGGCATGGGGTACTCTCCCAGAGGATTAATGGAGCCGTTAGTGTTGGATCCTAAGTAGAAGGAGTCTTCTGGTGGCGCGGGCGTTTCAAAACCATTGAAGAGCATGTCGGGGAAGTCGGCCTGGTCTGACGTAAAGTCCGTGTTGACAGTAAGAGTGCGGCCCATGGCCAGATGAGCCTCGGAGGCGTTAGGGAACTGCACAAAGGAGCGGAGGGCTTTCTCTGCGGCATTCAGCTTGGCCTTCTTCTTGGTGGGTCCTGAACCCTCGAAAAGTTGCCCGTTCACTTCCACGGTCATAACAAAGACGGGTGCGTGGACGGGACCGGTCTGAGACAGCAGCTTGTACTGCAAGCCTGGTTTGATCTCATTCAGCTGCATCAGGGCGTTCTTAGGGAGAACCGGCCCAGGCGTTTTCTTGCGTTTCTTGGGCCTAAACTTAGGGTGTGCGTGGCCGTTATTGCCCTCCTCAAGAGGGCGCTTTCGACCCCCTCCACTGCTGCCGTTGGGGAGCTGTTCTGGCATGCCTGTCCCCTCCTTGAGGGAGACGTTGTCCAGGTTGCGGTTTTCCTTGACATCGGTACTGCAGGAACCTGCGATGCCCAGAAAGAGTAGCTTACAACGCCTTCGTTGCAGGATCTTGTAAATGTAAAATTTATAGATTCCTTTAGCTCTCTTTGCAACCAAACACATGATGTGCATTCCTTTTGATTCGGAGTGACTGCCTAATTAAGGATGGCCAATTTATATTCGAACTGGGGTCAACTGGCGCCTGGTGAAGATAAACTCAGCAAGTTTGAAAGAAGATAAGTTTGGCTACTGGATCATCATTACTGACTCTGGTGCATTAAGTTAGTATTATTAGTATTAATAAACTGATTCTAATTGTGCTGATTTTATATGGGTTTATAACGTAACAAACACAAGCATTTGGCCTAATGCATGTCTTTGAATTGAGAAGAAAACCCACCCAGACATGGGAGAACATGCAAACCCTAGGTGGCAGGGCTAACCACTGTGCCACTGTAAGTTGTAGTAAATAATTAATTATTTATACACATCTCTATGGAATGAGAGACCGCTTGGGGCAAGTGTGACCCCTGACGACCCTCCAACAGACTTCTGTCCATCAAGGGTATGAAAATCCCTGCATCCTGTTCCCCCATCAACCACTATATGCAACGATTATGAAATATTCATATAGGTAGGTTTGGGTGGCTTGGTTGCAAGTCCTGGCATTGCTTTTTGTCTGAGGGAGAGGAAGTCAGTCAGGGGATCATCCCTCAGTGCTACCACCTCTGTGATGGACAAGTGGGAGTAAAATCTATATAGTGAGCACTGTTGCTTTCACCTTTACTGGACAGCCCTGTGATTAGGACAAAAATAACAGCAATTATATGATGCCATAGGCAGTCTTTTCATAAAGTAATAATTTCCGCACCTAGGCAAGATGATAAAGTGGTAGATTTTGTAATGTTAAACCCTTAAACAGTAGGTGTGTAAGTCTGCATTTTGAATGAGTGCAGTGGCTCATTCAGCTCCACACAGCTATATAATTAATTTTGATGGGATATTGCTAAAACAGCGCAAAAACTGTGTGTAGTTCACTCTTAGAATTAGAATTAATTATTAGAAAGAGTCTCCAGCCTAATTGAAGCTAGATCCAGAAACAGGCTTAAACCCAATATACAATATATATATATGTAATAAATACGTCTATATGCGTAATGTATATTTGTGTTGTGAAATACTTAGGCATTAATGAGGGCAGTCAAACTGCACAAGAGAGCGATAAAATAAGAGATACTGAGAGGGACTTATTTCGTTTGGTTTAAAAATGTCGCTCTGCAAAATCTCACCTGCATTATTCAAATCTAACGACATTCCATTTAGCGGTGCGCAGCGCTGATTAAATATTGCAGCGGCTCTGAACTAGTGCTGAATCGACCAAATGTAACTTTTTGTTATTGTGCAGTACAGATGAAGAAACACATCATCATGTCCCTGTTGTCAAAGCTGATGGAACTGTGGCTAAATTTTCATTTATAACATCCTGCCACAAAAGCTCGCTAGGTTACTCCTTTCGGCGCTGGCGGAGGGGAGAGAAAAGCTTGTGTAAAGAAGAAAACATGGGTGAGGCTGTGCAGGATAACACGAGGAACAAGGTACAGGATCAAAAACGGGAGCAACGTTTCAGAATCAAATCATCCAACACCTCATGCGCAACCCAAACAGAAATGGTCTAAATCTCATCCAGATCAGATTCTGAGCAAACCGAAAGACTTCCACTATCAGAAGTTCACATTGAAGCAGCCGCCTCAGTAATGCTGAAAGCCGAGGAGATGAAAATCCTCCAGATCCAAAGTCTGCAAATTTCCTTCCAGCTTCATGATCAAACAGTCCAATCAAACCTGTGCATTCTGAAATCACTATTTAGAGTCCAACAGGAAGCAAACAATCAACCTTGGTTCAGGTTTCAGACAATAAAATACATATTTAACACATTTTAAAGAGGAAAACAGAATTCATTTCCATTCTCGTTGATGGAAAGCTCTGGAGTGTAGAGTTCCCAGAGGAAACACCAGATCTGCAGATTTTAAATGATTTTGGGCTATTTTTTCTAGCCTAGCTCTACAATATTGGTAGGTATGGGCTGCAGGTTTTTGGGGCTTGTTTTTAGAGGGCAGTTTCTCGTTTGGGATTGCTCCCTAATCCTGTCTCCTGCTCCAACACTCCTGCAAGTTTGTTTTTGTTCAAGTTCTGCAGGTAAAATTTGAATCTACTTTTTAATATGTACTTTTAGCTGCCAACTCAAGTTGTCACTCTGTCACAGTGTAATAATTTACTAGAAGCTTTTTTTCAAAACTTTTGGGCTTGCTGACTTCTCTCGCAGCATCTGGCAACCCAGATTCTAGATAATAGAAGACTGGAACTGAGACATTTGTAGGTTTAGGACACCTAAATTAAAATATGTTCAGACGGAGAGCAGAAATCTGAATATGTAAACCCAGAGCTTTTTTTTTTTATCTGAATACCCAAGTATATGTAATGTCATTGATTGGATTACAGTTTGTTTAAAATGCATGTGGATACACTCAATGCTTAGTCAACTTGTAAACATTGTTTTGCGACATGAAACCGTGCGAGCACGTAGCCTGGTTGCACGAGGGGCCCACATTAAAGCGGCACGGGCTGATTGTACACGCGGAGCGTTCGCTATTTATTAACGCAATCAAATCTCGAGCACTTCAATTAAATTAATCACTCTTTCATAGTTAATGGTGTGTGCAAACCTGCAAGCAAGACGAGCATGAGCGTCTAAAACGTGCCGATAAACAAAGTCAGAAAGCCCATGAGCTCTGTAAACTCCACAGCTCTTCAATGATCGATAAAAAAGGTTTCATTAAGAGTGTTACGTTATGATGTGTTAAACCCTGCTAATATGACTGCTTATCGAAAAATAAGCAAATCTGAATCAAACCGTCGCCTGTGCTTCAGAGTTGCCAATAAATGACCTTGCTGTCTTCGTAAGCTGCTTTTGGGAGAAGCCGGTAAGTGACAGGGCAATAGAGAGCTTCAATTCAAAGCAGTGCTGGATACGGCTGACAGCCTCAAAGCCTCTGAAAGCGTGTTGTCTTTTCTTGAAGCCTTTTGATCAGTTGTGTGAGAGAAACTGGCTGGTGAGATCACACAGACGTCTGGCCCGTCAAGGATATAGAGGAAGGTTTGAATGTTTAATTAATCTAGCAGTACAGTTAGAGAAACATGTATGCTTTATCCTAACAGGCTGATCCCACAGGCTCTACATGAAATAATCTTTAGTAGTTTTTAGATGATGTTGGATCTCATTTTCACCAAAATCTTGACCACTGATAACATTCACGCTAACCTCACCCATCTGATACAAGTAGACTGAATCCAATCCAATCCAAAGCTTTATAGAATGTTATTTAATCAAAGTGCTACTGTGGTAACTTAAAGGACACGAGTCCTGTCAATATGTAACATAGAGTTAGCAATACTTTCGACATGTTAACCGAGTTTTCACTATCTATTACATCTATCTATCTACAGGGGTTAGACAATGAAACTGAAACACCTGGTTTTAGACAAAGGTTTATCTATAGCAGCCCGGCCGTGTTTAT
>JAVSBV010000121.1:1772377-1782799 GCA_033117975.1 Parotocinclus spilosoma
CCAGGCTGGTCCAATTTAGCCATGAAACCTCCCACACTAAAATGACAGGTGTTTCAGTTTCATTGTCCAATCCCTGTGTGTGTGTATATATATATATATATATATATATATATATATATAAAATATGTATGCACTTTTTAGTTTGAACTAGTGTTTCATATGAACTGATGTTGGTTACAGCCTGTCATAAAAAATCGAAAAGTTCATTTATTCAATGGGGAAACTGCCTTTTACGTGAAAGTGTGACATTTACATTTACGGCATTTAGCAGACGCCCTTATCCAGAGTGACTTACAACTGATACAATCTTACAATTCAAGCAATGGTGGGTTAAGGGCCTTGCTTAAGGTCCCAACTGTGGCAGCTTGGCAGAGGTGGGATTTGAACCCTGGACCATCAGGCCCAGAGTCCAGGAACTTAATAATAATAATAATAATAAGTTTAATTTATATAGCGCCTTTCTCAAACCCAAGGTCGCTTTACAGTAAGTATTAACACGAAAAAAAATAAAATAAATAAAATTAATAATCAACATAATTTACACAACAAGATAAAAAGAAGAGGTAAATAGGAACTCAACTGCTTGGCTACCACAGTCACGTTTCAAATTGTATTATGAGCCAAGCAGGGTTTTTCAGAAGAGTTTCATATAATGCTCTTAAAAATGAGGAAATATCCCATAATGAATTATCCCCTTATTTTTGTAATCTGTGTAGTTCTTTCCCTATGCATTCTTTGACTATTATGATAGTTTTTTGGGTTGCTCTTTTTCCAGTAAGATTGTCACCTGTACCTTACTATTGCTACCTTGAGTTTGACCCCTTCTGCTAAACCTTTTCTTAACTGGGTCCCTGCATTTGTCGCTGTTCTCTGGGCTAGTTCTTTAATCTTTAGGTTCCTGCAGAGGGACAAACTGAAGATATCATGGTGCAAGATCAAACCTCTTTATCCTGATTTTGCTGAGCGACAGGTTTAGTTGCTTTAAGACAGATGTAGCTTAAGTGAAATTCATGCTATTTGGTGATGTAACCCTTTAAGGCTTTAAGGGTGTACTCACACTATGTCCAGTTGCCTTGTACTGTGCCAGGCATGAATGTTGCCCCTCATAATTCAGCGTCATGTGCCCGGGGATAAGATGGTACAATGTAATCACAAACCTTATTAGGAAAGATGGTACTAAATTCATGAACTATTAAATCAGTACTCCAGTCAAAATTTACAGTGTTACTACTCCATTAAAATTATAGCTCGCTAGCCACAACTGCTTATATTTTTTAATGATGTTAAGTGAAACCATGAGCCAGGACTAGCAAGCTCGCAAACATTTACCAAACATTTACCAAACCAGCACGGTGCAGTGAGATGATTTAGAGGTGACAGGACGAGCCTCTGCAGAAATGTTGGTGTGTTATGTACACCTTGTGTAACCTGTGTGTGTGGGACTGTGGCCAAGCGGTTAAGGTACTTGACTATGGACCAGAAGGTCCAGGATTTAAATCCCACCTCTGCCAGGCTGCCACTGTTAGATCATTGAGCAAAACACCTTAATCCACCATTGCTTGGAAGCCGTTCTGAATAAGAGCATCTGCTTAATGACATAAGTGTGTGTGTGTGTGTGTGTGTGTTACTGGGCTCCACAGACACTCACTCTTTTTCTCTTCCTCATCCACATCCATGGTGAAGCGTTTCTGCTGAGCCCGAGCCTGCCGCTCCCCAACTCCACCTGAAAAAAGAAGAAGAACAAGACGACAGGTTAACGTGAGCCACTCATAAAACTGACTTTACACTTAAAGCAGAGCGGCTGCAGAAAGACAGAGAGGAATCCTAAAAGCAACACTGAAGAAGTGCCAAGAGAAGGAACGAAGAAATAAAAGAAGCTGCACTGGCGTTGAGGTTAAACCCACAGCAAGTGCATAAATATTCAGCGGTAGAAACTAGTCTAGTGGAGAGAGAGGCGAGAGAACGGGGCCACAGCTGACAGGTCGTAATAGCCAGCGCAGTCTATTGTGACTTTAATATCCATTCGATTAGACCTCATTTTCAGCTGCCTCGAGGGTAAAATACAGCTATTGGAATCAACAGGCTTTTAGGAACTCGCAACACACACTTTGCATCAGTAACAAAAATGTATTCTCAAAACAGCGCCTTCTGACAAGGGCTCACGGACCATGCTTAATCATTTTTATAAATCACCAAGAACAATAACAAAGCACATTCACTCAACGACTGTATTGAAATACAATTTCAAAATTGTATTTCTATTATTTGATATTTCTTACTTTTACACACTACATTTCAAAATACAATAAATCTGTGCTTGTGGCTCCGTGACATTTATAAAACTCCTGTTGTTACTCATTAGTTTGTTGACCTATCCATTATAGGGCACATGCACTCAAACACACTCACAAACTAGGGGAACTTTTAAAGACACCAATTAACCTAACACACATCTTAGGCCTGTGGGAGGAAATCGGAGCAACAGATCGGAACAGTGTGCCAATGTTAGACACGAACAAAACAAAACACAAAAGAGAAAGAACACACAAAAATGAGAGCGGATTTAAGAGTGAGGACTACCTGGACTAGTGTTGCACTCCGTCCTGGCCTGACCCCTGAAACGGACTAAGTGAGCATAGATAGTTATACAGGTCAAAACGTAGGAATCTGTTTTGACCTTATTGGCCATTGATAATTGGCGAGAAAATCATCCATTCCTCAACTAGATTTTGGGGTTTGTAGTGGATCCAGCAGCAATACCAGAAACACTCAATTTATGGCTCCATTACACCCCTAAACATTGTGCCAGTCCAGTACAGAGCACCATAGGCTCACACACCAAGACATCTGGACAACATACAGGCATGGTTTTGAAACCAGAAACACTGGGACATTAGGGCAAGATGCCAAGAGCACAAAGATAGCCAGATGGCACCAAGACAGTAATTCATAGGGAGATCAGGTGGACTAATGCTACTACTTAGAGGCTAGACCCTTGGTGTGACACATCCTAATTCTAAAGCTCCCATGTTTTGCTTTGGTTGCTGAACAACCTCTTGAATATCTACTTGCATATTTGCATGCCATCGCAGTCTGTTTATTCTACACTCTAATAAGAGGAAATAACAGGTATCTGGGGAGCTGAAACATACAGCGGCAAGAAGCAAATCTGGAACATTTTTATTGCTCTGAATCTATGAAAATGCCTGGAAATAAAATTCATTAATAATAGAACAGTTTTCCACAAGCTCAGAGGCAAAGCTTCGCCCGCCACCTCATTCCTGAAGGGCACACATGGTTGAAGGGCAGAGGCCAGCCCTGCTCCAAACGGGCCAACTAATCACCAGCACTGCTGTCCCTCACTGCCCGAGGCTGTTTTAGTCCGCATACATTTCGAGGTGTGTGAGAGGGAGATTAATCAACACCTCCAGCAGCCTCAACACACAACACCGAGAGCGCGGCCCCCCGAACGTGTCTGCACGCCACTTCATCACAGTCCAACAATGCGGGAAAGTAATTAAATGCAAACCTCAATGGCAATAAACAATCTGCATTTGCGCTGGATGTGGGTTGCTCAAAGCAATCGGCCAGCAACAGCGAGCAAACGCGAGGCGACGCGGCGCCGAGGAGGCCGATATGAACCGCAGCCAGTCTGCGTTTGATAGACTGGCATGTTTTGGTGTGATAGAGGATGACAAACGCTGGCAGGTGGAACGTCACAGCTGGAGAAGAATGTGACAAAACAACAACATTTCACTGAACAAGGAAGAAATCTAGATGCTCTAATACAACAAAAGGCATTTGTGTGGATTCTAAGTGACATTGACAAGAAGGTGAGATAATTCCACTGTCCTGGTTGAGATGAAGAAATCACGCACTGCACTGGCTTCCTAAGAAAAATATCAAGCTACTCACCCGGCCTGAGGGACACACCCTAAATTTAGCTTGATGAAGGTGGCAAGGACAAAGCAAGCCATTTACGCTCACTGTGCTCTTTATTAGGAACACCAGCACACCAACATTCTGGCAAACATCTAAGCAGACAATCATGTAGCAGCGGTGCAATATGGGAAATCATAAAGATCAGGGTCAGAAGCTTTATGTGCAGCATAATGTGACTTAACAAACCAAATCAATGGCATAGAAACACAAAACTTCTTTCCATTACTACTCGTTGTAAGTAATTTCTGCTATAATGACAAACCTGTGGCCTAAAGCAAATAAATCATTTTCAGACTAAGCCTTTTTCTTACATTAGGTTTAATTGGGGAAAAAACTTAAAATTAAGGTAAAAATACTGAACCTACAGATCATTACTTTCTCATTGGATCACAGGTTGCTCATTTTAGCAGTAAAGCGTACTGGTACTACTGTTTAGTGGAGATAGTCGAGATAAGTTTTGTGTTCACAGGAAACTGATTTAGGATGTAAAGTGATGTTAATGTCTCACCTTCTCTCTAACGTAGCATATGGGCAAGAAAAGCAATATCGGTCGAAACCATGTTTGAGGTTCAACCTACTTTACAACAGATCAGCTTTGTCCACATATTTTATAGTCTTTTTATTGTTTTCCATTACAAAAACGGAGCCAAATTTTTGGGCGTCCATCATCCGCTAATACTCTAGCAGAGAGCATGTGATGATGTAAGTGACTACATGATCCAGCGGCCCTGGCAAAAAGTGCTGGCTTACAGACCTTGGCCGTGCACTTCAAGCATAAAAGGCATTAATAGGAACCAAATCTTGGCATTTTGGACTCAAGAAATTTGGTTCCAGTCGGCTTCGCTCCATTTCAACATCCAACCCTAGTCACTATATATATATATATATATATATATATATATTTCAGAAAAGCTAAGTGGCATGGGTTTTATTTTCTAACTTGGAATGAGTGCTGGTGGTTTGAGGGGCCAAGTGATCAGAGCAGCTGGTGCTGATGACAGCTTTCTGCTGTCATATGCACCATTCTTCATGGGCGACACTTTCTTAAGCTAAACTAAATGGCCTAATTAATCTGGCCTAATGGTGGGTGACAACAAATATGCTAGCACAATTATTACCCTATTAAAGATTAATATTCCGATGGAAAATTGAAAAGGCACCCAGCAGGCAGGCTTTTCTCGGGCTGCATCCGAGTGCGTGATACTTTAAGGTATTGCCTGCTTTATGTCTCTCGTCCTAGACGATGTTCTCTCTTTCTCTTATTGGTTAATGGTCTGTGGTGTAATGAGGACGTAGGGCACTGTGACTCTGTCTCGTTTTGGACCTGTCGCGTTTGATTTGGCCCAGTCTGCTATTCTCTTTCTGCCCATGAATCCATAAGCAGCAGTGAGATCAGCTTCAATCTGCACCAGCAAGAGGGACGAGCCTGCTTTGGGCCGCTCCCGGAGGTGAATCGCTTGCTTGAATCATGTTCTCCCGCAAAACGGTGTGGGGTGACATCGTCATGGCATGAAGGTCATGGCGAGCTAGGGTACGCACCATCCCTGATCACGGGACTGAAAATGAGCTCAGTGATACACAGCCATCTGGAACGGTGCACTTTTGGACTGGGGGCTTGGCACGCTTCACCTGGCTTGGCTGGCTTGACGGTGCAGGCTGATCTGGATGGTTGAGCAACATGTTCTGGTGTTAGTACAGCTGTGTTTGGGCAAAGCCACTGTGTAGCTGGCTGATAGGGGTCATACGCTAATGCAAGCCAACACAGGGCCAGGAGAATTAAACCTTCCAGAGTAACCTTTCAGCAGGAGAAACTGATCATGTTTCTGCTTACTAAACCTCTATACAAAGTTTTAACATTATTTAGCATCCTAATATATCCAGAATGATTTATGACTGAGATAAAATAGAAATCAACCAAATCAGGCCAAATAAAGGTACTTTCTGTACCATGCCGAGCAACTTTGAATTCCAAATTCCCTGGTCGTTTGACTAATGCGATCACTCCACGCTAAACCACACTCAGGAGTAGCACTGTACACATGTACATGTGAGCACGGACCACAAAGTCAGCAGCCTCCGTAAAAAATCTTATACGATCAACACAAGAAAGAAAGCTGCAACAATGCATAATCAATGAATGTTAGGCATGCTCCGATCGTAAGTGCCGATCACCAATATCGATCACATGCCTCCTTTGTATTCTTTGCAGCGAGCCTTGAAAATTCACCAAACTCCAGCCAGGGGTTTGTTCTTTAAATTGTGTATTAAATGAGTTGTGTTGAAGCATTTCAATGTGTTTCCCCCGCGAGGTATATTCTCGTTGCATGTATTGCAGTAATGCAAACTTTACATCACTCTCACAGACCGTATAAAAGTTTCACACGGCAGACATGATTTGCTGCCGTCCCGTGCAGTGCAAAGAAAAGGGGGCAGGGACACAAAGATGGACATATGGTGAAACTGATGCCGATCACATGCTTTGTCACAGAAATCGGTGGCAATTGCGTGATGCAATCCAATTGGGATGATGTGAACTTGCTCAAAGTTATGAGTTGTAGAAATCATGCCCTGGCGCGGTACAATGCGACCAAAAATAGTGTGAGTTGCAGAGAGCCGGAGTCTATCCAACAGCACAGAGTGCAAAGCATTAACCATCCCTGGGCCCTGGGCAGGAAGCCAGTCTATTGCCTACACTCACACACTCACTCTGAGATATCAGCTGACACAAATCTTTGGCCTCCACACAGGAAGTAGCTGGACAGAACCTTAAGGCCAGATTGGTGGACCTGTGAGCGGACAGCCATGACCACCAGACCAATGTGACAAAAAGCTGAAACCTGGTGACCTGGGGACTGCGCTAGCCTAGCCGTTATGGTGCTGGAATATGGATCAGAAGGTCCAGGGTTTAAATCTCACCTCTGCTAAGCTGCCACAGTTGGGTCCTTAAGCAAGACCCTTAAACCACCATTGCTTGGATTGTAAGACTGTATTAATTGTAAGTCGCTCTGTTTAAGGGCGTCTGCTAAATAACTAATGATCTCTGAAGCATTTCACAAATGTACACCATCATTTATACTGTCATACAAAGTCAACATTTTTGATTACAGGAGAAACAGGCATTCTCCGGTGGATCTGCCACGCAGGCAGAGTGCCTGAGCTGTTAAACCCCTGAAGCAGCTTAAACCTGACAAGCCCTTGAATGTTGCCTCTATTAGAATAGCGTGACGTTTGAAATGTCAACCTGCTGTCAGGCAAAGGGAAAACAAATCATACAGGTGAAATACTTCACTGAGCAATCTGTCACATGCGTATCTTTTAAGAAGCGATATCCACGAGAAAGTTGGAGGGTTAGAAGAGGCTTCACTTCAATTGCTGTGAGGTTAAACCAGGTGCCGGTGGGACGACCTGCAGATCTAATACAGGCTAATATCACTTATATTATAAAGTATATACAAAATGACGACATACATAAGGGGGTCTAGTCAGTGGCTTAAAGTATCATTTAGAGCATTTCCCAATTTTTCTGCAGTGTCCACCGTTTGTATAGAAGATAATATTCAAACTTTGCTTTCAAACTTTGCTTCCTATTTTAAACATTAAAGCAATTAAAGTAAGCAAAATTAAGTGGCAATAATTGACCTTTGCAGTCAAATTATTATGTCATGCCTTATATAACTTACACTTCGACTTACATTTCATACAAACTTACAATCCAAGCAATTGTGGGCTAAGGGCCTTTCTCAGGGACCCATCTGTGGAAGCTTGGCAGAGGTGGGATTTAAACCTGGTCCTTCTGGACCAAAATTCAGTACCTTAACCAATAATGATGCAATAGCTATTACAGAACAAGCACTAAATAAATCACAAAATTGCTGTTTGTCTAACAAAGTAAAATATTTAATCACAATTGTCATTGGTCTTTTTTTAGTTGTATTTGTATTTCCAGCAGCACAGGGGTTTGGTGGGTAGCACCACTGCCCCACAGCAAGAAGATCCCAGGTTCAATCCCGGGAGTCTGCATATCTTCCCCATGTCTGTGTGGGTTTACTCCAGGTACTCCAGTTTTCTTCCAGAGACATCCGTGTTAGGTTAATTGATGTCTCTAATGTGGCCCTTAGTGTCTGACTGTGTGTGTGCCCTACGGTGGATTGACACCCCATTTAGGGTTGTTCTTGCCCTTGTGCCCAGAGTTGCCAGGTGGGCACTGGCTGGCCCGCGACCCTGTGTGAAATGATCAAGTAATTCCAAGCTCCCAATGTTTAAGTGGACAATGTATATCAATAAAAATGGGATTCAGCATTTCCACTGATCCACCAATCATAATGCAGAAGGTCAGCATCCAGGCCAGCCGAGGCCCGCCCACAGCTCTATTCATCTCCACAGGCGCTGAGCGTCGGAGGGGTGGGGGTGGGGTGGGGGGGGGGTGTCGGGCAAATCGTGGCATTTATGCAATGAAAAAGAAACTGTTCCATGCAGTCCCACTAAAGTCAATGGATGCTCAGTTTCTATGGGCAAATGCATTGACCATAAACTCTATAATAAAACGATTTATTAAAATCAGTGGATGTTTACAAATGAGCCAGTTATTGTAGTTGTTAGTAATTACCACAAACAAATTACCACAGTTATATTCAGAGAATCATCTGATTTCCATAGAAGGACAAACCAAAAAAAAAATTATGTTTGGTTTAATTATTACTTGGAATGGAGCCTTAAGCATCCATTTGTAAAAATGTTTTCATGTTTTAAATGTGGAACACTTTTGGTACCGTACTGGTTTATCCACACATACATGCACACACAGATTATCGAGTTCTCACTGCCTTTGCATCACATTTTTAGACCAAATGCAATGCCTAAGCTCAGCATGGCTGCTTTATGAGCATCTTTGAAGCTTCAGTCAAAGACCCGCAAAATCTCAAAGATGTTCATTACACAAAGAATCTCCTGCCTCCTGTCACTGCACTTCTGGATCCTCTCAGAATAGCACAGAGCATTAAGAACGTCTCCAGCAGCTCAAAACTTTAACGTAACCTCTAAGACTTCAGCTTATATACTTTAATATGACAGGCATATGCACAAAGTGTTCGAACAAAGTCTACACAAGAAAAAAAAAAAAAAAGAGAAAGTTGGAATGTATCTGTGGAAAAATAGGGGTTTTAAAGGATGCAAGTTCACAAGAGCTGGTTTTTTCATGCTGATCAGAGTGTGTGGCTCACTGACAAAAGAAGCAGGGCCCGGGTCCTCGGGCCAGAATTCTGTAAACCTTCCAATACAGAACCACAAATATTACAGCCTAAGTTATGGCTGCATCCCACTGCCTGTCAGGTCTGAAAGTCATGATGATCTAATAGACTTCGAGAGCTCATGCCGTCGTTCAGTCAGCACATGACAGTGCGAGATGAGAGGCGGCTAGTCCCTGCCAGAGTGTTATGGAGAGGTCGAAAAGGTCCAGAAACTAACTCAAATGCCTCGTTTTTCCTTCAGAACCATAAACAGGGGATAAAATCAAAACCAAGGGCAAAAACATAGAAGTGTGCAAATCATACGCAACTTAATCTCATGTATATTAACACATTTCAGACGCCAAATAAAATAAAAAACATTTTCTGTCCCAAACATTCCAAAATAAGTAGTACAGTCATCCAAAACACAATTAGCCAAAAACATTAAAACCACCTGATTTATGAAGATTTCTTAAGAAAAACTTGAAGGATGTTCAGATTTTTCGAGAATGCAAACTTTAATACGTTTATAAGAAAGAATGAAAAGGGATTTTTGAAAAAATGTAAGACATTATTCTTTCAAGAAAATCTGAATTATAAATTAAACATATATATGTATTTTACACACAGCAGTCCTTTAACAGCACTACAACAATATGTAAAAAATGACTAAGCAAATATAGAGCAGCACCATGATCATTAACTATAACTTTAATAAACTATAACATTTTATCATTTAACCTTATAGTTTTTATAAAGAACTTTTTTCTAAGAGTGTTTGTGTGTGTTTGAGCAGTGAAGGGACAGAATTGAAGCAGTAAACTCTAAAGCACTTTCAGAAGTGCTGAATCTTCACTGCAGTTTTCTGACAATCGAAGCTGAGCTTAGCTCGAGGTACTCGAGGTGAGAGACTCTTATTTTGCTGAGGGGGTTTAATATCTGGGGGCTGGCTGTTAATCATGGGCCTGCAGGAGTGAAGGTCTGACCGGCACAGTGTTACACTACGATGGATGTGAATTTTATATTTGACCAGTTCATGATTGCTTTCAGGGAGGACGATGTATGGGAGGTGCTGTGGATGTTTTAGAGAGAAGGAACCCCGGGTTTGTGTCTCTGTGTGTCCAGAACTGAAAAAGATGGAATATACAATACACACACACACACACACACACACACGTACACATATACACTACCGTTCAAAAGTTTGGGGTCACCTAGACAATTTTGTGTTTTCCCTTAAATCTCATACTTTTAT
>JAVSBV010000121.1:1888279-1906160 GCA_033117975.1 Parotocinclus spilosoma
GGTAAGTAACAGTAGTTCTTGTTTGTACGTTCGCTATACGTGTAAATCGTACAATAAAGGTTTAATAAACATTTAATGTTACATAGCACGTCCCGTCTTGTAACATAGGGCATGTTTGTTTAATCGGACCAGCAGGTTATTAGGAGCAAAACGATCATGTCCCGATGTGGTCCCATTAACCGGAATCGACTGTATATATTATTTGTTATGGATGTTTCATTTTGACTAATATATAAGAATTTTTTGTGAGCAAGACAGATTCAGCTGGCTATATTCTTCTGGTTATATGATTTGTCTTTATTTATTTGAAGGCATTCTGGATGAAATGCAGCAGTAAGGTGTGCTAGGTCATGATCTCTTAAGTGTTTAATAATTCAGCACCCTTAATGCATCGAGTTGAGGCAGGTCTGTCTCCGCTGCATGATTGGCTTTTTAAGCTGACCTTTACGCACCTGACCTTCCACCGTTCACCTCCAAATGTCATTGCCATCAATTCACCTGACTTCAGACACCACCTGCTCCTTAAAAATGCAAAGAATGGCTACAGTTGCCTTATTTGTTAGCTAAGGGAATTACTGACGCTAATATGTGAAGGAATATCAAACATTACTTAAATCTGGTGTTATTATAATTATCGCTTGTGAAAGATTCTACACAACTCAAAAGGACAAGCGGTTAATATGTCATTTTCTTTCAATTTGTCCCGTTTTTTGCATTCCTTAGATCGTGTGCTTTGATATTCATGAATTACAGCTTGATAGTCTGGCAGGATTTGATTTAGACTTTGCAGTTACACCTTCTAAATCCCAGTACATTCATTAATAGCTTTTACACCTCACTCGTCTCCAAGTGGTCCATTAGATTTTGGAATATGTCTGTGAGGTCATGCTGGACAACAAACTCTGAAGCACTTGAACCACAGTTTAAGCATTCTGCATCCTCATCTCAAATGTGTCTAATGGAGTTCAGGTCATGGCTTTGTGGAAGCCAGCCTAATTCTCCATCCAAGTTGGGGAACCTGTGTCTGTCCATCCTGCCTGGCTGGGCACCACACAGACACAAATTCCCAGGTGTGAGTGAGGAAGATTATTTCTTAACCACATCCAAACCAGCTGGTGATTGAAATGTTGATGAGGGTGGCAGACATTTCTGCATGTCAAACATCTGGTATAGGGTTGAGATTTGAGCTACCGGAAGGTATGCCATGTCTGATTTACTGTTACAGATCCTATATGTCAGATCATGATTTATTAACTGCTAGTACTGACGGCTTAGGGCTTTAAATTTCACATTAATGTAGAATGGATAGACTACACTCCATAGTACAAGGGGAAAATGTAAACAGCCAGACATCATGCATATGCGCTTCACTCGTTAGCATTTCTATGAAGTTGGCTTCCCTTACAGCCTTCAATTTCTGGGAAGGTTTTTCACTCAGTTTTGGAACATGACTGACAGAAATCTCTCCCATTAAACTGCAAGAACATTAATGTGCTTGTCTAAAGCTTAAAGTTTATAGTTGCAAGTCAAACGAGCAATAACATTCAGCAAAGGAAAGCCTCGATATACCATTCCTCTTCATCCTATTCATTAGCAACACCAACCAAGGCACGTTGCTGCTTTGAAATCTCAGGTGAGACAGGTTTATTGCTAACACTGACACCGTGCAGTTCACTACAGAAAGTCTTCAGCATGCGGATGTCATGACCATCAAGTCAAGTCAAGTCATATTTAGTTCTATAGCGCTTTTTACAATAGAGCTTTTTTTAAAGCAGCTTTACAATTTTAAATCGTCTTCCAATATCTAGGAACAATGGCAAATTGAGCAAGCCTAAGGAAAACTCCCTAAACATTCATTTATAGCCATGGGAAAAACGTTCTAAAACTTTATGAGGGACGAAACCTTGGGAGGACCTAGACTAAAAAAGTGACCCACCCTCCTTGGGTTGCTTAGATGCTAAATGTTAAATATGCGTCGTGTGATCCACAAAAAGAAAAAGGAAAACAGACTAAGCTTCACCTTACAGAATGTTCAGAACAAAGCAATAATTGACCCAAATTGAACCCAAGGTGCTCAGAAAGAACCAGCTTGGTATTCAGTATTCATTATTCAGTATTCAGTATTCGGTATTTAGCTTACCGATTCTCTTGTTACACGACCCTTGGTGCCAGATGAACTTCTGCTGTTTAGACAAACACATAAATAAACGACAAATCACCTAATGAGTTTACCTATCATGGCAAATGGCATTTTTCTGCCCAGTTGCTCAGCATAAACATGTAGTCTCTAAAATGACCAATGCTATCAATCCGAAAATAAATCAGGTACTTGGGAAAAAAGATTTTAAAAATTTCAAACTAAACTGAGACATGTTTGTGTTAGGAAAAATCATATCTATTTAGCATGATATGGTGTTAAGTGGAGTGAGCACACAGCTGGTGAATAAACTGTTTAAAACCAAACTCCTTACTTGTGACTCGTGTGAAAGCTGCTTTCCACGTATCAACGGTAAGTTCAAACCTGACCCTGAAGTTAAGAGAAGAGAACAGAGTAAAGAGGAAGTATGTAGAGAAAGTTATGGACTACAGTCAGTAACTGTAGAACTACAAAGTCTAGTGAACGAAAGAATAAGCAGAATATCTGATAAATATAGAATGCATAAGACTTTCCTCTGGGAGCACGGGGCTTTTGGTTCCATTCCATGAAGAATAAAGGTCAGAGGGGTACGCGCCTTGGATGGGATTCCGATCCTTTACATATCTTGGAATGGGTCTCTGTTGATGATATCCTGACCGATCTAGCCTCCTTCAGACACAAACAACTGTGCCTGCATGTGACGCCCATCCTGATCAGAAGGGACTGGATTTGGCTAATATAAAACCCAACAATGTAAACAGTGTAACTGTTGTGGCTGAGGACGGAGTATATACCTCAGACCCCTCTGTGACAGAATCGAGGAAAACGTAAGAATGTTTGGAATGATAATGATTAAACCCACGTAAACGATGATGAACATTTTCACAGCTCAAAAGACATCAAGATATTTAGGGTGGCCAGCAATGCGAAGAATCTTTATAGGAACAGGGTGTGGATTCATGTCTTTACTTGACTTTGTAGTGAACTTTGTGATTTTACAGGAATGAGCTGTACAACTGATTCTACACTAAGCTCTGGGGCTATGGAGATGTTCTACAGTATCACTCAGATTATATCTTTCTCCTGACTGTACACCTCCTCTGGCTACAGCTGCATTCATCATTAGTTCTTTTAACAAACATAATCAAACGCTTCATTAGAACATGAAAAAACAGTTGTTTGGCTTGGGGATTTTTGCCCTGCCATGCATTCCAGAGTGGCAGATTTGCTGTGCATGTCTGTAGCCTGCAGCATCCAGAGCACATGGTTCAGTTTCCTGGAGCATCAGGGTCTGGTTGCTGCCAATATTTGCCCCTGACATGTAACCACTTGCATAATGCCACTGCTCAGGTCATACAGTGACATTTCTCGGTTATATATGTTGCAAGTTTTCCTTTCACCTGGTGCTGGTAGCAGTATGTAAAACCATTGATGCCAAGGGTGAGATTAAATAAAAACAAATAAACTAAACTAAATGGGATTTAAGAAAAGCAAGACTTGCTTCGTTATTGAGACTATGGACCAGATGGGTTCAAATCCCATCTCTGCCACAGTTGGGTCCCTGAGCAAGGCCCCACAATTGATTGGATTGTAAGACTGTATTGATTGTAAGTCATTCTCGATAAGGGCGTCTGCTAAATGACATAAATGTAAATGTATTGAGTTCTATAGGTCTGGAAATATATAGCCACTGAGTAATACAATACAATCTACATGAGAAATACTGTTGGAAGATGCGTGACATGTTTCAAAAGATGCAGTATTGTGCAAAAAATGCTATTCTAAAACTAAATTTCTTTGAAATAAGTTTAGACACCCCTGCTCTATAGGGTTTAAATCTGAACTCATGAAACAAATGGAAGAAATCGTGAACGTCACTGACTTCTTTGCAGTGTGAGCAGTAACGTTGTCTCGTTGGCATCCGTTCTGTAATATTCTCCTTAACTTTAAAGAATTAATTAATAAATTAATTAATAAAACTTAGTTTTGATAGAGATGCCGTCGATCCTCACCGGAGTATCACCACATAACTCCACTTTTCCAAACGTCTCACCATCAACTAAAACATAGTTTAAAAAAAATATTCACCTAATTGTGTCTGGGAAAGAGTCGATACACAGATCTATTACATAACTTCTCTGTAAGTTATTTATCTATAGATGTGTAAACAAATCCAGAACACAATTCATGAACATGAAAGACAAAGATGGTATAAAAATACAGACAACAATTTGGCAGTATTGCACGTATTAAATATTTATTAAAATATTTTAAAGTGGAACCTGCTCTGTTCTCAGTTCTGCTGCTCTTGTAATAAGGCTGTCCAATTGTGCCACTGGCACTAAATTACAAACCCGGATCTCTTTGCAGGTGAAATGTGCAGCTGCATAATCTTCACTCGACTTCAAAATGAATTCAAGAATTCGTAAAATTTCTTAAAAACAATACATTTTTAGGTCTCATATGCCATAATTCAAATGCACCTGTGGCCTAAAAACACAGCTGTAGTTCCTTCAAGAAAGCAGATCTGGTTCATACTTTTCTCAAAGAAAACATTTGGTTCTAAAGCCATGTCGAACCTGACAGTGTGTATATGAGGTTACGTTACAAAGCAATATAGTTAAATAACTATTAAAAGTGAATGAACTAAATTCACTACTGAACAATCGAGACTCGAGTCACACCCCGGTGATTTACACGTCTGTGTGATTTACTGCTGAATTTACTGCTGAAAAGAGTGTCCGTTTATCAGCAAAGGTTAGGGCTATAAATTATTATTATTATACGACTTCAGAAATTCAGAAGTTCTTTTTCCCCACTTTTACTAAGGATGACATTAAATTGTGAGATTGTCTTGTACGCTGTAAAAGAGCATGAATTCAGTCACATTCTGTACAATCAGGTTCTTTACTTCTGTACTTTAAGTGTTTAATAACTTAAATGATTCCATTTCAGAAAACAGAAAGAGCAGAAAGGTTTATGGGTATGAATGATGATTATTTCTTCACACATAACATACTCCACACCAACACACACAGTATACACAAAAGGCCAAAAGTATTGAGACGCAAAGCCACATGGTGCCAAAATTATTGAGACACAAACTGTGTTGATGTGTAGAACAGAAAGTATGTGCAAATAAATTCCCTTGTGATTGTTTAAAATCACATTAAACTAGTGACAAAGTGCAAGTTGCATGAACGCTGTAATTAAATTTTCTTAAGTTGAAACACTATTGCTTTGTTAAAAAATGAATATAAACTTATCTGTGTATTATAGTTTGTATTATTAATCATGGTCTGAAAACTGTGTTGTTTTGACCCCTTGTCATATACAGAAAATAAATGCTCTAGTCATTGCCACAAATAACTATTTTTATCAGGAATATGTCAGTAATTAATGTGGGAAACTGATCGTTTTGCAGTGACTTCTTATTTTTTCCAGGGTTGTATTAAATGTGAATGAAATCTTTAATGATAAAAAAAGCTATGTGTCAGTCAATGTCGTTTTTTTCGGACTCCTCCTCTGCTTCTGTAGCCCTGGGGCTGAGTGGGAGTTTCGGATGAGTCCATGTGGAGGTCCCTCCTCTCATTAAAAGAGGGTTGAATAGGAGCAGAGTCAAATTCACTTTCAGGATGCCCACTGCTTGAGCACACTCAGGGAACTAACTTGAACTGACCCTGGATCTTGATAAACCCACACACAGTGATTCAGAAAACACCTGGACAGGTAAATCATGAAGCTTTGCAGAAAGACTTCAATTCTATAAAAAAATCATTATGATTCGTACGTTTTGTTTTTGCCTGTTTATAATCCTGTTTACAGATGTGACCTTGCATGTCTTAACGATGGCATGGTATTTAATTAATTAGTAGGTGTTTAAAGTTGTTTAATTCCTGTTCTGGACGGTCTGTGTTGCTGCAGGTGCCTGAGCCATGTGTCAGCACCTATTCTGGCTGCTCCTGCTGACTGGACTGCTTGGGGTCAACACGCAAATTTACGAGGACAAGACAGGAGACAAGAGGAACAGGGTTAGAGCTAAACCTGGAAACTTACACGACGGACAAGGTACAACACAAACTCTAGTGTTTATATTAAATTGTATTATTTACTTAATTGGTCCTCCTAAGGTTTTTTCCTTCTTTATGCAGGGAGTTTTTCCTTGCCACTGTCGCTAGGCTTGCTCAGTTTGGGATTGAGACAATGTACCATTGTAAAAAGCACTATATAAATAAATTTGACTTGATTTGACTAGTGTACAGGTGCTTAAAAGTTTAGAATTTTCTGGTTTTTTTTTTTAAATGAATGTGCCCTAAAACATTATCAGAAGTTTACAGGAATCCTTATAACATGAAAAAGTATAAACGTATTATACGTGTGCATTTATTTATTAAGGGGAAGTGGTATGATGTATCTGTGAGTGGATAAATTATCTGAACCTCTGGGATTGGGTCTTCATTTAAAGGTGAAATTAGAGTCAGGCATTTTTAATCAATGGGAAGACAATATTATTGGGCAATTCTTAATTATTTGGGTTGTTCATTGTATGAATGCATCATTTGTAAGTCAACCAAATGAAACCTAAAATAATGAAGTTACACAGCTGCAACAGAGAGTATAAGATTGTTCATTTGGACTTTTTGCCAGCCATTTTGGATGAAGACTGTGGCCTTGAGCTGGCTTTCCTTGTGGACAGCTCAGAGAATGCAAAGGGCCACCACCAGCAGGAAAAGAAGTTTGCCATGGACATCATAGAAGGTCTGCCGAGCATCCGCTTGGAGACGGGTCGCAAACTGAGCTGGAGAGCATCCCTCCTCCAGTACAGTAGCCACGTCATCATTGAACAAAACTTCAGGCAATGGAGGGGCGTGGAGAACTTCAAAAGCAGCATCAACCCCATGGGCTACATCGGCCACGGCACCTACACCACCTACGCCATTACCAACATGACAAAGATCTTTTCTGAGGAGTCCAATCCAAACAGCATCAAGATCTCACTGCTATTTACAGACGGTGTCTACCACCCGAGGAATCCTGACATCTTCTCAGCCACGGCTGATGCCAAAAACCAGGGTGTGAAGTTGTTTATTATTGGCATCACCCATGCTGCAAACGAGGCAGCCAACACTGCCCGTCTGAGGCTGCTTGCCAGCACACCTGCCTCCCAGTTCCTTCATAACCTGCAGGACATACATATTAATGAGAAGATCCTCTCTGAGATTGTAAGTATGGTCTTACTGGGGCTCAGAGAATTGTTTAGAAAATACTTGTGCTAAAATACAACAAAACAATTTATTTTACCATGAAAGGGACACATACATGTAATTTCATCTTATAAAGCCCAAGAGCTTTAGATAACGTTTATATCAAATATCAGAAGAAAGAAATTGTGACCTACACGTCCCGGTCATGTTACGGTCACATGGGTCAGACATGGTGGTTTTAAGGAATATCAGTCCAGGTTTATACAAAATGATACAAAAAAATCCACATCATCCAGAGCAGCAGTTCTAATTTTTAAAAACAATTTGATTATAAGACAGATCAGGGTCTGAAAACTGGATATTGGAAACTGGATCAATTTCAGATTCTGTTCTGGTGAATGTAGATGGTTGGACTCCATCTGTGTTGGTTTTCTCCAGATCCTCCGCTTCCTCCTACTTCCCAAAGACGTGTGCTAGGTTAACTGGTCTCTCAAAATTGGCCCAGTATGCGTTTGTTTAAAGTGCATGATGAGAGCAATTTTTGTAATGAACCTTTTTGTGGTTTTTTGGATAAATATTATGAGGTTAAAGCTTTCAAAGCTGTGTCTGCTACCTTTTTTCTGAGCTATTAATATGGTAGCAAATATTGTCCAAATTAACAAAGGTTTGGGGAAACTGGTCACACAAATTTCAGAATGTTTCAACCAGTTATGCAGAATGATTTAAATACAGATGAGATGCAACATTTTAGAGTTTTAATTATAGATGTTGTGTTATCAAGCCTGGGATCACTAGCTTTTTGTAGTTATGATCAAAATAAACCAGAATACAGAATTCCATTGCAGGAAGATTTGGTCAAGTTTTGGGAAAGAAATAAACTATTTGACTGTTCTGTAAGAATGGTAAGGGGATCTTTCATACGATACAATATACACTGCTCACAAAAATTGGGGGATATTTCAAAATAAATCGAATAAAAGGTCAAATAAAGTTGTTCGATTACACAAATGAGATGCACAAGAACTCAATTATTGTTATTGAGTAGTAAGTGATATATTTATGGGGGAGAACAGAAGCATGGCAAACTGGACCAGAGTGCCCCCACATTAACTGTTCAGTATGGTGTATTGTCACCCAGGAGTGTTAAAACACCCTGACAGTGATGGGGCCTGGACAGGATCAGATTATCCATCAGTTCTTATGTATGGGATTCTCTTCATATTGACTCTGAAATATCCTATCATTTATGTGAGCAGTGTACAAACCAACAAATAATGTGAAAACAGACGAACAAATTACTGTTTACCCAGATCACAACTCTATGATACTATATAAATATGTGCCTATATATATATAGTTCTAATCTTGCATGGCATATGACTTGTGTTTGTGTTTAATCCTCCATACAGGCTGAAATAGCTGAAGAAGGGGTAAGTAGTTCTCAGACTATTCATATCAGTCTCTATATAATAAAATTGCACTGCAGTACAATAAAGCAAAGCCATACATTTGAACTTAAACCCCCTTCTTTTCTTTAAAGTGCCCTGTGGCTCAGAAATGTGCATGTGAGAAGGGTGAGAAAGGACCCAGTGGCCCAGCGGTGAGTAATTTCTCTCCCTAAGGCATGGGAATTTTATTGTGCCACACATTTTCACTTTTTTTTGGCTGAGAGCAAACAAAGTTAAGCACTTAACAATTGTTTGGTATTTAAAATAAACACTTTGGTTTATGGGAGTAAGGATAATTGCAGTTTTGTGGGGTTTTCTCTGCCTTAATCCAGATAATACAGTTGCAAAAGAGGGCTTGTGAAATAATGATGAAGTTTCCTTTAACAGCTGAAGTGCAACATATTTTTTGCAGACAAAGTCATATGTCTTATCTGGTAATAAGACCGCGTTCATGAATAGGATCTAATCCAAAACAATTACAGTAATATATCAAAGAAGGTCTTATGCTTACATGGCGCCTGTCCAGCTGGTCCTCCCATTAAATGTCTCCCAGCTTTATAGAACAGGCTTTTGTTGCGCCATAAATAAAACCAAGCCTCGCCCCCTTTGTTTATTCTTTATCCACAGTCACAGAGTGGGAAATATATTTGCATTAAGCTGTCAGCAGACTTGTGATTGAACATAATACTTATTTGCCCAGCTTGTTATTGAAGCTCAAGCAGAGCACCTTTTCCTGCTCAGATCATAGGGCAGAGGTTTTCAGTAAAGCCCCTCATCATTATCCAGGTGCTTTCACCTCACGGAGATTCCACACATTCTAACTTCAGTCATGGCTGTCATTAGTTTAACAGCTGCACAGCAGAAATCGTCCAAACACACACGTGGACCAGGAGTTGTTATTTCACACTATCTCTATCTCTATGTATTTTATGTACAGGGAAAGAAAGGTCGCCCTGGTGAAGATGGAGCCCCTGGAGCCAAAGGCCAAAAGGTAATCATATTGCATGTCTTATTTAATAAAGTTGTTATTACATGTACATATACTGTAGAACTGGACAGAACTACATCCACTGTAAATATTATAACTGTACAGAGTAATATGGGACTAAGGTGGCATAGCAGGTAAGGTAGTGACCTATGGTGCTGAAGGTCCATGTTTTAAATCCTATCTCCCCCTAAGCTGCCACTGTTGGGTCCCTGAGCAAGGCCCTCTAAGCACAATCGCTCTAGATAAGAGCATCTGCTAAATGACATAAATGTAAATGCGTACAAGTGTTAAACAAAAGCTCATTCGCTTTTGCTTTTGGTAATCAGTGGTTGAATCGTTAAATCAGCATAGACTATGGGTTTAAAAGATGATTAACAACGGTCGGTGCATTTTCAGATCACCATAAGTGCACAGGGAGAGCACTAGTGATAAAGCTTGTTTGCATCTTTGTGGAGAAAGGTTCAGATTCAGATTCCGAAACCTTTATTCATCCCCTAGGGGCAATTGAAAGTTCGTACTGGTGCAGGATATCACAAACCAAAGCTTTGCAACAACTACTTAAAGACCAAAGAAGAATAAGTAGTGCTGACCCTTAATGACTTTCCCCCATGGCCAGTCAGGAACATCTCAAGGAATCTCTGGAATATTTAAATAATATTAAATTCCAGAAGCATTTTTATTAGTGGTCTCAGACTTTTGTACATCACACTTTTGTATATAAACTATACGGACATAACTTAAGTATTTGTGACTTTACAAGGAAGCACGTTTAATGTCTTACACCCTACTTTCAAGAAACCATGTCCTCTGTCCCCTGGCTTTTAACGTACTTTTACACCAGTTAAGTGCAGCTTCCACGTCTTTATTTTAGTTTGCACTTTTTAAAATGCCATCCATTCTGATGTTTGGCCACAATCCCTGTTTCCACTGGCTGATGGTCCATCTAAGATGCTTCTGAGCCCTGGGAAGTCGATGGTGCTTTTGGACCTGGTTAGCATGAAGCTTCTTTTTGTACTGTAAAGTTTTAGGTGTTATTTGTGAATATAAATTTGTATTGTAGCGCTTGATAAAGGTTTACTAAAGTAGTCTTTTGCCCATGTGGTTCTATCAGCTATTTATGAACAACAGTACTTGATGCAGTGCCGTCTGATGTTTCGGAGGTCAGGCCTTCCCATTTTAGGCTTGTACCCTCGCCCCTTTGTGCACTGAAATTTTTCCAGGTTCCTTGAATTGTTTAATTATATTATGCACTGTAGATGTATAAATATTTGAATCTCTTTGACTTTGAGGACCATTTTTTTTAAAGATATCATTATTTTCTTTCACATATTTCTTGACACACTAGAGATCCTCTGTCTGGATGCTGCTTTTGTACCAAATCATGATTACAGACACCTGTTCGAAATCACATCATTATTATTTTTACCTCATTACGAGCTACATTGCCCCCATCCCAACTTTTTGGAATGTGTTGCAGGCCTAAAATGCATCAACGGAATAAAGTTGACGAAATAAAGTTTACTAGAAAAAAAAACTTAGGTTCCTACTGTCTGCAATGAAATAAAAGTCAAAGTAAATGTAAGACACATTGCATTTATTTAGTTCTTTGCATTTTTCATAGCATCTCAACCTTCTCTTATTTGGAGTTGTAAAGCGATTAAACTAAAGTGGCTTAAATGTCCTTTTGATATGTAGTGCCCTTAAAAGGGCAGAGACGCCACAGCTGGTGTTAAGCTCGATTTGATCCCATACCGAGACTCTCCCAATGTTTAATTTACATGTCCTAATCGTCCAACATGGCTTTTCTCCAGGTCCTCTGCTTTCTTCCCACATTCCAAAGACATATTAGGATAATTGGTTGTTCTAATCTGTCCTACTGTTTGATTCGTTTCATTGTGACGCAGCTCCTGTCATGAGCAGCCCTTGATGCTAAAGGCATCATTCCAAGTTGCACATAGCGCATACAGGATTCTATTTTAACTTTGTTTTTAATATTTGCTTCATTTGTTTTGAGCCAGTCCTGTGTATCCACTTCAAACCAAGCACTGATAATCATGTCCTTCCAGGGTGACGGTGGGCTGAGTGGACTTCCTGGACGTGATGGTGCAGAGGTGAGCAACAAATCACAAGATGTCCTGTAGCGTTTGCAGCTAATTAAACGTATATAGTGGTAAATTAAAATAAACTTTCGATTCTGCTTGCAGGGGAAACCTGGCTACAAGGGAGACAAGGTAGGTCAATGAGTTGTGTTGGTAATTTGACTTCTATTCTGCAGTTTCTTTGATTCTTTCTTTGGCCTGTTTTCAGGGAGACAGAGGTGAATGTGGCACACCAGGAATCAAGGGTGACAGGGTGAGGAGGAACACAGTACAGCACTTGAAATTCTTCAACATTTCAACCTTGTCCTTGCTAATCTATTATTACATTTTGACTTGCCAGGGTCCAGAGGGCCCTGTGGGTACAAGAGGCTCCAGAGGATTGCAGGTGGGTGAAAACACTTATATTTTTTTTGAGTGTCTCACACAAATTCTTTCCTGCTTAGTTTTTAGGGCATTGCGATTTCTACCTCTGTCGTATAGTACTGTACGTTATATAATGCAGCACACTTGCCTGTCCTTCACCTTCAGGGTTTACCAGGACCACAGGGTGACATCGGACCAGAGGGCCCACAGGGAACAAAGGTCCGTATCTTGAGATCTCCTACAGGATACAAATGTTACCTGTGTTACCCCACATGCACACAGCTGCGGAAGGTTTACCGATAACACAGGAAGCCCCACAATCACAATTTTACATGCTTCTGTTTAAAGGTATGCCTTCGTGTTTAATTTAACTACCCGAGACGTCCCGGAGACATTTCCTGTCACACAAAATGCTTTTGCTGTATATTTGAATGCTGTCTTTTTAACAACCATTCGAAATGACAGTCATGACAGTTAATAACACGCGTGTTTCTCACAAAAGAGCGAACCCAAACGACTTTCCTCCGTGTAACAACATGCAGACGGTATGAACAACATAAAAGCACGACGTGTGTGATCCATACGGTAGCCAAATGGGATTGTGAAGCTAATACCCGCTTATTTAAATGTCTGTCCTCTATTTTAACATTTAAACAGCAGCTTTGTGCTTTATAACCTAACACTAAATAAGGCATTGAAACAGGACAAAGCTTGTCCACATTCTGCTCGTTGTGCTTCTTATTATTACAGACGATATGAATGTCTTTAGGATTAGAACAAACGACTGGGCTGTGTTGAGGCAATGCTCCTGTCAGATGGATAAAAACTGCAATCTTGCTAACCACAATGTACACATTGAGGTTAAATGCATAAATATAATGGATGAAGAGAAGCAGCCACGGGCAGACTAAGGGGGGAAAACTGTCTGTGAAACGTTTAAATGTGTAGTTTTTGAATGCACAACATTTGAACAAGCCTTTTCATCCGAAATCAGACGATGTGGTTATGGAAGCTAGGGTCTTGTCTACAGCCTTGTGAATTTTGCTGTCTAAATTACTTTTGTTTTATGTATGACTGAGCTCAGAGGCGTTGTGTCTAATGGTGATGTGCTCTAACTTGTTCAGATCTGCAAAGCCAAATACCTGCCAGGTCGGGAGCAGAGAGTTTGAAGCTGATTTAAGACACGGCCTTGCATACGCATGACATTTACACACGTCATTTCTTTTTAAGTTTTAACTCTGCACTTGGCTGGTGCTTTATATCTTACACTGAAATTTGCAGTGTTTTTGAAGATTTCCTTGTCCAGAGTTCCACAGGGCACAGCGTCATGTCCAGGGGGCTCAGTCGCCAATCCCAGTAGGACACATACTGTATCATGGAAGTAAGCATGCCCTGGACAACGTGTCAACATGGTGACAATCATGGAGGCTGCTGGAGGATGCTGCTGCAGGGGGCTAATCTCCTGGCTGGACCTATTCCACTAAGACACATCCAGTTGTGCTTAAATGCGACCTGGCTGAGAGGCAGCACCGGGACTCAACTAGGGTCTGAAGTATTAGACCAGTGCACCACAGTGCTGCACAACCATAAAGTCTGATCAATTCTATTTAAAGGTGTACAGACCCTCAGTCATTCACTTTTCATACCTCACGTGTGATGGAGAGAAACTCATCCATGTGTTTGTTTTAAACAGAATACATTTATATTATTTAGCAGATGTTCTGATCCAGAGCAGCTTGGTAATGTTGGGATTTGAACCCTGGATCTTCTGGTTCATAGTCTAGTTCTCTATCCAGTAGGTTACAACAGTCCCTGGTGGACACATGGTGATTCACAGGGCTGAACAGGGCCCAATCAGTTCTCTAGTCTGGGACATCCCAGCCCCTGGTCCCACCACGGACCTTTGTTGTCTGTAATCACCTCACCTGGGCATTTAGAAGAACTGAGAAATTTCTCGAACAATAATAGTCAAAATAATTTATGCAATAATTTATTCTGTTAAATTAAATGCGCAGTTTCAGGACAAAATATATATATATATCGCATCCTAGACCTGAGCTGAGTGAAACACTGATACGTGAAATATCATATGGTTCTGATATTCTTTGCTTGATGCTTTCTGACAGGGTGAGCGTGGTCCACATGGACCTCCTGGTCCGCAGGGTGACACTGGAATTGGACTCCCAGGACCAAAGGTCAGTATCTTCTAGAAAACCATGATTTCCAAACCATAGGCTAGCCTTGTGTAAGAAAATAGCATCAATTAATTACACTTCTACATACCAGAATTCATGTGTAGATTAATGACTGTTCCCAAGTTTTAAGTTCAGCTATTTATATTTAAGTCTAATGTTTAAATTGAAGAATTATATTTACTCTACAGTTACTCTGAAGGGAGGCTCATTAAAAAATAGAGCTTAGTCATTTTATTATTCTTCTTTTTTGCAGGGTGATATCGGATTTCAGGGCAGATCTGGCCCTCCTGGTCCACCAGGAATTGGAGAATCAGGACCCCCTGTAAGTGCACAGTCAGTCCAGCTCCAAATACAGCTGTCTACAAGCACCAAGTACAGTATATTATCAGGACAGTAACGATGATCTCTGTTTGACAAATCAGCTTCTATAGGTTACAGTGGTAAGTATTTAGTATGTTCTCCCCTTAAAGTTGAGCAATAGCACATTTGGGAGCTTCACTGAGATGCCAAATTGAGCCTTCTACAGCCCGAAGATAAGGAATGGTCTTTTTGGAAGGACAGCAGCCATTAAAATACTTTTTTTCAGAAGGGGAACAGGGTGAAAAGGTTATGATATGCTAAAGCTCACAATTACTGCAATGAAGATCAGTTAAAAAACATTCTGGAGTGATGAATGCAAGTTTAAAATCCAATTTTGGGTCCAGTTGTCGACTCTATGTTATATACAGTATGGTCATTGCTAAAACAACAAATCTATTGGTGGCCTAACATTTTTGACCTGTACTGTATGATGATAAAAAAGGCTCTAACAATCTGATAACCCCCAAAATATATTTTACGTCCAGGGACCTCAAGGTCCACAGGGAGTTCAAGGCGAGAAAGGGCCACAAGGAGAAGGATTACCTGGACCTAAGGTAAGCGTGGCCAACCAACATGTAGGTCAAATGTAGAGACAGAGTGGTGACTATAAATACTTGTTTTAGCTGAAATTGAGAAAGCAAAGATGCTCAAGATTTAAGGTCATTTCAGGCGATGCCGCTGCTGTGTAGTTAGTTGTCATATTCTTTACCTGGAAATGTTTTTCTCCATGCTGCAACATGCACAGATAATTAGATGTGCTTATTAGACACTTGCTGCACATAATAACCACTTGTACAATACAAATAGAGCAAGAATGAGAACGCTCAGTTTGCTTACCGTCATAGAAACCCACAGTAACCCTATGGGTTAAAAACACAAGAACAGTGCCTGTTAAAGAGCGTCACACCCCGTTTGGGTTTGATGATGCCCTGGTGATCACTTTCATCTACTTTCACATTCCTCGGCTTTAGTTGCTGTACTTTTTCATTTTTAGACATTTTTAGAACTGCTTTGTCCTGTTATCGAATGTACAAATAGATTTGAAAAATGTTTTTTTTATTTTAGTTGCTTTCAGTTGAGTGAATGAAAAAGTGAACTGGACTGCGGTAGGCTAGAGCTTAAGGTACTGGACTCTGGACCTGATGGTCCAGGGTTCAAATCCCACCTCGGTCAAGCTGCCACAGTTGGGTCCTTAAGCAAGGCCAGTAACCCATGATTGCTTGAATTGTAAGACTGTATGAGTCGCTCTGAATAAGGGCGTCTGCTAAATGCTGTAAATGTAATAGATTTTTGTTTTGGATTCAGATAAAAGACGAATATTTTAAAGGTGTATTTTGTTTTTCTGTAAGCGCTGTAGCTAAGAAGCACACAGTACAAATCAATAGTGATGTATCTTTAAAGGACTGTGCATTCGTCAGTGATTAATGACTATGTGAGTCTCCAGTTCAGCCTGTTATCAGAGTTTTCCTGCTTTTTCCGAACCAATAGGTCTCCAGTGATATGACTAAAATGATGAATATGAGGGAAGTTGTCTGTTCTTAATATGTCTCAGCATCCAAACCCACCCAGGTGTAGTGGACGGAGAGTTTAGTTGGAGTATAAAAAGCATAGATAAAAGAGCAAATGATCTAAAGTGTGCTGCTAGGAATTCCATATGTTTCTGTATTTTTCTAGATGCTGACATACTAGTAGCTTTCCATGTGTCAGTGTGTTAAGCATATCTCAGGCAACGCAAGTCTGCATCTGATCAGTTCCAGCCTGCTGTTCCATATTATCCCAGGATTGTCACTTAGCCACAGCTAACTCAGACGCACTGTATCAGGCCCAGTCATGTTAGTGCTGATGGGGGTAGGGGATTCAGACGAAGGCATTTCAGTCAGAGTTGATGACTTTGCTTTTATTTGGCAGGGTGACCGGGGGCCGGAGGGTCCGAGGGGGCCAAGGGGACAACCAGGCGCTGGAATCAAAGGAGAAAAGGTGGGCTGTAAATATATCAGCTAATGAATGGGGTCCACACAAACACACCATGCCTGTCACACAAAAGGTTTAATGAAGGATATAAAAGATGGGCGACACTCCATTGAGGCTGCAGTTGTCATGCTGGGAAGCATGAGAGTGAAAAATGGCAGATGGGTTGGTAGAGTGTCTTGGTTACCGTGGGAAAAGCTAGACAGATTTAACAGGCAAAAACATTCATTTTGATCTCACCATGGAAATCCAAAACATGCCTTTCAACACCATGTGTGTGTGGCTAAAGTGGACTAAGACCAACCAATATATGTTATTTATTCAGAATAATTTACTGAATCATGACACATTCTCTTAAACTTTGTTATGTTTAGGGTGAACTTGGGCTTCCAGGTCTGCCAGGTCCAGTTGGGCTTCCTGGGATTGGCATTCAAGGAGAAAAGGTAGGTATGGTTTGGCAATTTCAAATTAATATCGCAACATGTTAAAACTGGACTAGTGATTAAGGTACTGGACTGTGGACCAGAAGGTCAAGGGTTCAAGTCCCACCTGGATAATGGTGTCTGCTAAATGATGTAAATGTCAATTCAAGGTAAAATATTTTGAGTATCCTGATAAGTCTTATTGTTTGTTACTGCATTATGAACACCTGAGTGTTTCTGCTGGATGGGTGCAATTTGCTTGTTTTAAACTATATTGTAAACAATATTTCCTTCAAAACTAAATCTAACAGCATTCGTATTTAAGTCATATACAGTCGATTCCAGTTAATGGGACCAGCCGCTTATTCCGGCCAAATCCTAAAGTACCGAAGCAAATCCTATTATATATTATTTGGGCCAAAATTCCGCTTAATCGGACCAGAGAACGTGAGAACGAATAAGAAAAAGAAGCCACAAGTCGCCACCCAAGCGGATGCAAAACAGATCAGAGATTTATGGGAGGAGCTTTGGGATTCCCGGGAGAATTTATGCTTTTACCGAAGGTCAGGAAATCCGAAAAGTTGTGTCAACAAGAGCAAAACCAGCGGGAGGTGACCACGCCCACCACTTTCTCGATTTTGTTCAAGTGCAGTCCGTCAAGAGAACGCGTCAGATCACACTGGATAAGTTCTTCAAA
>JAVSBV010000121.1:1911502-1924996 GCA_033117975.1 Parotocinclus spilosoma
CTGCATACTTGCATACTTAAAGAGCGTACTGCTTTAACGGTTGAGCAGTGCGTACTTAATCGAATCTAGTGCGTACTATTAAAGTAAGCGGACGCAGCCAGTGTAAATGTTTTGAACAAATGGAACGTTTTAGCCTTAAGGCAGAGAAAAAGGAAAAACAAACAGTTTGGGGGCCGAGACACTAAAAGATCTGCCCCCTGTAGGAGGTGTACATTAAATGAGCAGTGTTTTTGGAACGTCTAAAGCTGTGATGTTGCCCTAGCCTCAGCCGTTGGAGGAGCTAACAGTAGAGCAGCCTCCTGACGATGTGGAGATCGAGCCAGATGAACAGACTGATGCTTTCACAGTGAGCATGTTACACTAATACACCATAGAGTCAGCAGGAAGCTCTCTCTCTCTCTCACACACACACACACACACACACACTAACAATAGCAGCACTTCTAATCCAGCTATCTCAAAAGCTCATCAGCTCTGACTTCTGTCTCCTGCGCCCGGGCATGTTTACACTTTAGTTTATTCACTTTCAATTTAAATTAAATATTCATATTTAATAACAGTATTTATTGTGATCTTTCATTTCAAGGCCTACTTTGCTGATGGAAACAAGGTAGAATGACAATTTGACTGTCTAAATCATTGTTAATCATTTTTAGTTTTATTATGTCATAATAGTTTTCATTCTCTGTAATGCCTTATTCTTTTAAAGCAACAAGACCGGGAGCCAGTATTCTCTGAAGAGCTTGGTTTAGCGGTGGAGAAGTTAAAAGACGGTTTCACACTGCAAGGACTTTGGGAAGTCATGGGTTAAATATGTGGGGGGGAAAAAAACATTTGGTTAAATTGTCAACCATTGTTTACATTCGAAAACATTTTTTTTTTAATGTAAAACGAATTATTTAAATATAGTTTAATTTATAAAGAGTTTACCTGATATGAAATGAGTCACAAACTAAATTAATGTACATCACGGGCGTCAGTTTTCCTGCGCCCCACTAAAATTACAAGGGGAAAAAGTTCTCCTGGATTTTTGCTGAACAGAACTACAAGACACGCCATGTAAATTCTCTACAGGCACTACATTTCCCACAATGCCCCACCAACAATTATGGTATATGGTAAATATATTTTTTCTTCGCAAATATTTTAACGTAAGTCAGTCGTTTTGCAGATAAGGTAACGATAGCTCAATGATTAGTTATTGCAATTAATAAAAAAATATTATCTGTTCTTCATGTGATTCCCAGATTCTCAGATTTTCAACCAGAGGGGTAAAGCTTTAATTTATGTGTGTTCAAGTACAAGAAGTATTCTAGGAACACCCTGTATATGGTGTATATGTTATAATAAATCTGTATTATGTCAGTTTAAGGCAAAAATAAATGCTTTAACGTTGTCTTCAGAGCCAGCTATACTACTAAAAAATAAACATGAATATAAAAGGGAAATTTAAAAAGTGAATTACTTCTGCTAGTACTAATAATGATACCTTTTGATTTATGATTGATCATTTTCACGTTTATCACATTAAGCAGAGTTGACGGAAGTAAGCCATGCTGTGTGAGTGTTAAGCTGCGAGTCGTTTGAAACAATGCCCATCATCAGACTATTTTCAGATTTGTCAGTGAGGTGAAGGAATTTAGCAAACAGCCGTGCAGCACAGATTAACAGCAGCTGCTCCTCCCTGACCTGTCAAGTTCTAACGCTATGGAAAGTTTTCTTACCTGTAAAGCTCCAGTACTTTAGCACATACGGAAATGTAATGCTTGACATCTGGATAAAGTTCACCAATGACTCATGAGCATTTGGAAAACTCAGTGAACCAAGTGCTTTGAGACCATGACACACGCATGCATGGCTCATAAAAAAGTCACTCCTTTACATCTTGTACTTAATATACATTATGCATAACGTCGAAATCCAACCATCCACAAGATAAGGGGGTTAAATTGTTCTTCTTATTAGGTGATCTAAACTTGCATCTCACTATAGAAATATTCTACTACATAGTTTACAATTGCAAATGTTACAAACGTGAATAGCCCAGTCATTGGTGACCTCATGACACACTCAAGGTCCACAGTTGCTTCTTTCCATCTACGACAGCTGCCTAATGTGACTGTTTTCTAATCTGGCCCCTGCCCCTCTGAATTCTTTCTGTCTGCGATGGGCGCTATAAATAGAGCGGTGGGCTTAAACAGCACCAACTTCTACCAGTGCTCTGTGATCATTCGAACAGAGCAAGAGACGGGAGAACCTCAGTCGCACCATCCCTACCGTTAGGCACACCTCGTCCGAGATGGAAGCGGAGACTGTGAGGGACGACCTAAAGCTCTTTCAGAGCACCCTGCTTCAGGATGGCCTCAAGGAACTCCTGAAAGAGAACAAATTCATTGACTGCGTTCTGAAAATTGGGGACAGGAGCCTTCCCTGTCACAAACTCATCATGGCAGCATGCAGCCCTTACTTCAGAGAGATTTACTTCACCGAGGACGGGAAAGAGAAAAGCATCCCAAACAAGGAGGTGACACTGGAGAACGTGGATCCAGAAGTCATGGACATGGTCGTGAACTATCTGTACTCTGCAGAAATAGATATCACAGACGAGAACGTGCAGGACATCCTGGCTGTAGCTAACCGCTTTCAGATACCATCCGTGTACACGGTGTGCGTCAACTACCTACAGAAGAAACTCTCTCCAGCAAACTGTCTGGCCATCTTCAGACTGGGGCTGGTGCTCGACTGTCCCAGGCTAGCCGTGGCGGCGAGGGACCACATAGCTGAACGTTTCGAGATGCTCAGCAAAGAGCAAGACTTTCTGGAGTTCAACCCTCCCGAGCTGTTCGCCATCATAGGAGGTGACTCGCTCAACGTGGAGAAAGAGGAAGTGGTTTTCGAGCTCTTAATGAAGTGGGTCAGGAAGGACAAAGAGAACAGGGCGAAGCATTTAGGCGACGCTTTTGAACACATCCGCTTCCGGCTGCTTCCGGAAAAGTACTTTAAGGAGAAGGTGGAGAAGGACGACATCATCAAAGCTGATCCTGAGCTCGTCAAGAAACTGAAGGTCATCAAAGATGCTTTTGCTGGAAAACTTCCAGTACAGAAGGAAGCAGGGCAAGAGGGTGAAGAAAAGTCGCTGCCTGGTTATCTGAACAACAACCGGAGGCTTGGCATGTACACCTCCGAACTGATCCTGATGGTTAACGACACGGCCGCCGTGGTCTACGATCCCGCCGAGAACGAATGTGCACTAGCAGCGATGGCCGAACAGATCCCCAGGAATCACGTCAGCATCGCCACCAAGAAGAATCAACTTTACGTCATAGGTGGACTCTTTGTGGATGAAGATAATAAAGAAGCACCACTGCAGTGCTACTGCTATCAGGTAAATAATCACATAACACCCGTCATAGCCACACGACAGATTTTATCTTCAGACCTCATTCATTTTTTTATACCATTCCTACCCTTTTTTTAATATCTGCAAAAAGTGGATCTCCTGTACCAGAGTTTCTGTTGAATATATCCCAGCATTCTATGTCAGACTGCACTTTCAGGACCTCCCACACACCTAGGTTTTCATACAGTTATCTAATTGGCCAATCGTAAGACTTCAGTGCAGTGCATTAAATCATGCAGCCATCATGTAGGGGGAAAATGTGATCTCAGTGATTTTGACCATGGTATAAATGTTAGTGCCAAAAGGGCAGGTAAGTATTTCTTTTAATGCTAATATTTCAAACAGTATCTTACCTTCCCACCGCCCGACCCCATAACGCCCCTCATAATACAAACATAGCACATATAGTTACAGAATGTTGTTGATTATATTACAAAATTTGTAATTATATTACAAAAAATAGTTCCAGGTATTAGTCCTTGCATTTTTCCAAAAGTTTGGGAAGTTAATTTTTTATTATGTTCATACAAGTAAGAATCCGATATGGATTCGAAATGGAGGCTGCCAAGGCAAATCCAGAATATTATTAGCAGCTACAAGAGCACCCAAGCAAATCTGCTTTTTTTTTTCAGATGTAATACATTTTTTTAAACGGAGTATTGTATATAAGGCACAAGGGAAAAAAATATTTAAAGAATGATATAATTAGATTATAACAATGTATAATAACGTCGATTATCAGCCCACATTTAAAGGCCTTTATACACGGCATGCGACTTGCTTCGATACTATGTACACCCGACGCGGCGCAATTGTTTAATTGAATTTCGTCGTCTGGTTTAAACGTTTTCTCAGCAAACGAAGGTCAAGATGAACAATTGTGGGACGGTGGTAGCCTAGTGGTTAAGTCACTAGACTCTGGACCTGATGGTCCTGGGTTTAAATCCCACCTCTGCCAAGCTGCCACAGTTGGGTCCTTAAGGAAGGCCCTTAACCCACCATTGCTTGCTAAGTCGCTCTGGATAAGGGCGTCTGCTAAATGATTTCTCAACGTTTTCCAAAAGTGATTTTACTACTTACCAAAGAAAAATGCAAACACAGAGAATTGAATACAAGAAAAAAAGAAAGCAGTCTGGAGAGTTTTACTGTCTCATTATAGCTAACTGGTTAATATATGGCTCGTTTGGTGAAAATACCGTTTTTAAAAACCACCTGGTCCTGATACGCAACGTGCAATTAGGACGATCGGCCATCCCGGTTATTGCTATGCTCACAGAAGAAGCTTTGAATTGTTAGTAAGTATTTGTCTTACAGAGAAAGTTTGCAAATTTGAATTTGCTGTTCAAAGAATCCTGTTTGGTGTAGGAGATGCCAGCATTATACACCAGCTCAAAAACTGAGGAATGTTTATGTTTGAGGAACGTGCTTCAGTATCTTAGGTCAGACTTTTGTAATTGCTTGTTCCTCGGATGTCCCTACTTAAGAATCTACAGAGGAGGGAGGGGAAAAAAATACAAAATAAAAAAAGATTTTTCAGCACTTTTCAATTTCTCGAGGACTATGTGGAATATGTGGAAGGAGGAAGAAATAAAAATAAAGTTTATTTAACCTACAATTAAATTAAAGTGAATCTGGAAAAAAATTAAATGAACAGAAGAAAACCGTTGGCTCTCCAGGTGCGGAAAATTCGTTGGCGAATCCGCGAACCAAGCAATAAAAAAAAGTCTGGCCTTAATGGTGAATGATGTGGCTCTTCTTCACATCACACGTTTGAACTGAACAACACAATATAACCAACATTATTACATTAGGATGTGTTTAGGGTTAACAAAACTGTATTAAATACCCAGTTTGTTTTCATGTCTGTTACAGCTGGACCCTATCAATGCAGACTGGATTGCGAGGCCCCCTTTACCGTCCCCAAGGTGTCTCTTTGGTCTGGGAGAATTTGAGAATCTCCTGTTCACTGTTGCTGGCAAGGACTTGCAGACCAACGAGCCTCTGGACTCGGTGATGTGTTATGATACTGAGTAAGTGTCCGATTGTCTGTGCCTGCATTTCAACCTTCAGATCAGCTCAACAGTTACAAACCTGACCATTTTTTGTGGTTTGACAGGAAAATGAAATGGACAGAGACTAAAAAGCTTCCCCTGAGGTTACACGGACACAGTGTGATCTCTCAGAACGGGCTGGTGTACTGTATAGGAGGGAAGACGGATGAAACGTAAGACGCGTGTTGTTAAAGCACCGCTGAATGAATCTGTACCTGCTTCATGTGGTTTCATCATGTTTATGTTCATTTAAACAGCAAAACCATCAACAAGATGTTCGCTTACAACCACAAGAAGGCAGAATGGAAGGAGCTTGCGGCAATGAAAACACCACGGTCTATGTTTGGGGCCGTCGTCCACAAAGGAAAGATCATTGTGGTTGGAGGAGCCAATGAGGACGGCCTGCTAGCATCGTGTGAAGCCTATGATTTTGGAACCAACAAGTGGGTGCCATTATAGTGCTCTAATTATTGGTTACGACCGAAAGTGTTTTTGGCCATAAACATAGGCCTCGGGGTTAAGGTGCATTTTTTAAGGTGCATTTTTTAAGGTGCATTACAGCCTGTTATTACGAAGAGCAGCGTTGTAGTTTATAACTTTATTTCTTCCTTAACTGGTCCTGTGAAAACCTAGGTGAAAATACTCTTCGGATCAAAAGAAGAGCATCAATACTGCAACATCTTACATTTACATTTATGTTATTTAGCAGGCGTCCTTATCCAGAGCGACTTACAATCCAAGCAATTGTGGGTTAAGGGCCTCGCTCAGGGACCCAACTGTAGCAGAGGTGGGATTTAAATCCAGGACCTTCTGGACCCACTAGGCCACCACAGTCCACATCTTAGCATTAAACTCCTAGTTTTACTGCCTATTTTTGCGTAATTTGTATTTATCATTTTTATGCCATATGCTTGTTTGATGTTTGCTCTGCTTGGTTTTACTGTAACTTGATTATTCTTCAAATGCAATCCTGTTACTTTAATTCTCTGCTAATTACAGATGGAGAAAGATGAGGTGTGATTTAGGGATTTGTAAAGAAAGGTGTTAACTTACATTTACATTTATTTAGCAGACACCCTTATCCAGAGCGACTTACAATTAATTTATTAATTTACTTTTTACAATCCAAGCAATTGTGGGTTAAGGGCCTCGCTCAGGGACCCAACTGTGGCAGAGGTGGGATTTGAACCCTGGACCTTCTGGTCCATAGTCAATTTCCTTAACTACTAGGCCACCACAGTCCCACTTCTCGTGCAGATTACAGAACAGGTTACAGAAGCAAGAATAAACAGACAACATTACAACGCACCGTTGTTTAAGAAAACCCTAACCCTGTATAAAACATTATTAAGTAACACAGCATGACCGAAAGTTTGTGTCCTGTAGGATATAGGATCTTAAAATGGGTATTTATATCACAGTCTCTAACTCTTTACGTCTTGTAGGTGGGAAGCTTTCCCTGAATTTGCCCAGGAGAGGAGCTCAGTGAACACTGTCAGTGTCGGTGGGGTGCTTTATGTGGTGGGCGGCTTCACGATGGTGGAAACGGAGGATAAGGAATGCATGCCGTCCGAGATCATAGACATCTGGCAGTAAGTAAACGGCTTTACAACAAAGTCTTCGAACATGCCATCAGATCGAATCTGTACTCTGCCCTTTAACCACAGATACGAAGAGGACAAAAAGCAGTGGGCCGGGATCGTGAGAGAGATGCGTTACGCCAGTGGGGCCTCCTGCGTTTCCATGCGACTAAACGCCGTAAAAATGCCCAAACTGTAAGAACAGCGCCGTCGAGTTCAGCTGTGGGTAATTAAGCATGAAACACTACTGATGAGAGTTTGGGCTGATTCAGAAGAAACACTTTGCAAACAGTCGAATATTCGTAGTTACTCTTTTTTTTTTTAAATAAATGTTTTAATTAAAATACGTGTATCATTTATATCATTTATTATATCAAACTGTATGACAAATACAGGCAAAATATACAATGTATAGACAGCAGGAAGTGTTGTGACATTTCTTTATAAAGAAAACAAAAAGAAATCCTATTAAAGTCAGTTCTCCAGATGGACTTGCTGACATCGAGCGATGAGTTTTCCAGCGTTCAGTTTAAACGTTCGGCCCGGATCTGTTCTGTAAATAATTTGGTTCTTAAATACTCCTTCCAAGCATCTGGTGTAGAGAGCTCCATGGAGTTCCACTCAAAGTGAGGAATCTGTGATTAAACAGGAGCAAAAATTTTCTGGACGTTAGCTGAACAATTAAATATACTTAAGTGCAATTTTCAATATAATACGAAATGATTTCTAAATACTGAGATCGTGTAAAGCAGGGGTTTGTTAGATCAGATTCTGTGTTCTGACTCCATCTGGCATCAAGACTGAAAGGGTTAAGAGCCGACCTCACACTGAACATCACCGGAAATACATTTTAAATATTTTCCCACTTTTATTACCATTATTTTTATTACATTTTAGGCTTCCAGCCTTCTTTTCTAGCCAAATGTTTTCAGTCTTATACACCCCTGACGATGCCCTGAATATTTCTTCCTCTCACCTATCCTGGATTTCCTTAATTACTTAATCTTCTATTCTAATATTGAAACTCGTTAACTAATGCAGTGGACGCCACTCTGTGTTTATTTGATCTGTAAGCGCTGTTGATCAGTGTTTGTCTCTGCTCCCAGGCCCAGCCTAACATCTCTGACATTTCAATTCAATTCAATTTTATTTCTATAGCGCTTTTTACAACGGTACATTGTCTAAAAAAGGCCAATCCCAAGTTGAGCAAGCCTAAGGCGACAGTGGCGAAGAAAAATTCCCCGAAATTAGTAGGAAGAAACCTCGCGAGGACCAAGACTCAACAGGGGACCTGCTGGTTGTCCAAGTGGTGCTCTAAAAACAATGTGGGCTTTATAGACAACTGGACTAGTTTTGAGGGTAAGCCTGGCCTCTTAGGACGGGACGGTGTCCATCCCACCCGGGAAGGAGCACTTAACTCCTGTAGTATTGCCCATAGTGTTAGGACAGGATTTGTTAGGGGCTGACTATCCAGAGCAGGGGTCAGGCAGCAGAGAGACTCCTTACTTGGTACAAAATGTCACTCTTTTCTTTCAGCTTAAAAGTCAGAAGTGTTTTGTTTTTTTTATTTCCAGCTGAAAATGATCAGTGTCTGGAATTCTGTTGTATCACACATTTGTTCTCACTGACCAGAGCATCCTGACTCACCTGTAGAACGTGATATCCTAAAATCTCCAGGTGTCTCTTTCTCATTAGCACTTCTCCTTTTATGTGCTGGGAGTTTCTGCAAAACGATCTGGAATCCAGGAACTCTAATGCAATGCTGACAAAACAGGGGACAAAAACGGTTATTTAACCTTAAACAGGACACATGCATTTTGGTATCGAAAGTGCTTATTAGTCCATAAACTGCAGCATTCTGGTCTCCTGTGTTTGCATTAAAAAGGGGCTTATTAAAATGACATCGACCTCATCCAAGTTTCTCCATCTGCCTAGAAGTACGTATATCTGGGGCAAACATTACACACTACACAGCAGCACAGTAATACACTTCTGATGCGCTTCTGAATCTGTGACTTCAACAATTCCTCGATTTCCTCCCTGGGATCCAACCCTCAAAATGTGTGTTTATAAGTAAAGAAATTGGCAGGAGATTTTTTTTTTGTGGCCTGTACATCGTATATATCATTTGTACATTCATTAGTTTAGAATAGTAACAGGTAGAGATGATTTCATAAAAATAATGCTTTACATACTGCATGGATTATTAGGATATTTTACTATCGTAAAATGAGATACAAACAGAGTTCATGTGCCTTTTGCTTCCGTCCAAAATTTGTCTAGGGTCGCAACCCCTGCAAATTTTGGGGTAGTAATTTAAATTTAACAGCATTAAGCAGAAATGCCAACATATAATTGGTTCAAACTTGGGGCAAATTTTTTAAAGCGGTTTATCAGAGTTATTCTAAAATGACCTGGCAGATATCCGGTATCGGTAAATCATTTACACACTGTAACATCATACAGTTTAACATGCTTTAATATATATTGTATAATATTCACACAGGTCGCTGAGGTCTGGCAATGGAAGTGTCTGTGGAACAGACGAGGGAAGTGTAAAAATGTCATGAATAACTACGCTATCACTAACATGCAGAATCATATATTTACATTTACGAAATTTAGCAGAGCGACTTGCTTAAGGACCCAACTGTGGCAGCTTGGCAGAGGTGGGATTTGAACCCAGGACCTTCAGGTCCAGAGTCCAGTGCCTTAACCGCCAAGCTACGGATCCGCCGACGATCATATTTTAAGAATACGAAGAAAAAAAAATAAAATAGAAAATGGTGGAGATCCAACGGTATTGTTCTGTCCATAAATTTTTTTTCCAGATTCACTTTAACTTAATTGTAGGTTAAATTCATTTTATTTTTAAATAAAAATGTATTTGTATTTCTTCCTCCTTCCTTGTATTGATTCCATATTCCACATAGTCCTCGAGAAATTGAAAAGTGCTGAAAAATAAAGATTTATTTTTATATTTTTCCCTCCCTCCTCAGTAGATTCTTAAGTAGGAACATCCGAGGAACAAGCAATTAAAAAAAGTCTGACCTTAGATGTATTTCGTCATGATAAATAAGTTGATTTGCTGTAAATCTTTAAGGGGGTGGAGCAAGCAGTGTCTCATTATCATTTAAAGGACCAGGGACTCAAAAAAAAACGTTCTAAAAAAGCCATAGTCATGAAAAGGGAACTGCAGTGCCAGGATGTTTTGCCCTGTTTTGACTGAGGCATGTTACAGATGCTTCATTAAGACCCCTGAAAGATGGGATAACTTGTGGAAAAGGGGTGTGACGTGTCACCTTTAAATATGTGCATGAGCAAATTCTACACATCAATCCAAAACGGGGCAGAACGCAGGCCGTTATACTGACCGGCGGGAGCCTGGAGGTAACTCCCTTCTCTCTGTCCTAGATGACCCGGTGTCCCACTGCACCTTTCCATCCTCGCTGATCTGCAGGCAGCTCGGTTCACTGTAGGGTATCGCCTGCTGCTTGTGATCCAGGATGCACTCAAAGTCTGTCGAATTCATACAAACATTCACCTTTTATTTACAGTCTGGGAACAATGCAGACGAAACACAACCCGTAAGGGACAGACCTCACTGGGTAGATCACAGGTTCTCAGTGTTTGTGTGGCATCTGTGCTGGTCTTTTCTCTTAGGCCCAGCCTGACATTAACCTTATTCTGTCAATATAAATAATAATAATTTGAATAAACTGTATAATAATATAATTTCATTCTTTTCTTTCAGCAAAAATTGTTTTTTATCTGTTTCCCTCTGAAAATGAACAGTAGCACAACTTCTGTTGCATCACTAATTTGATCTCACTGACCACAATCTTTCAGTCCCAATGGAGCCCAGTGGTTCAGCTGTACTGTCTGTCGGTTATGACGTTAAGATCAGCTCTGGGTTCACTGGTCCTGTTTAAGTCCAGAACGCAGGTCCAGGAGCGACTCTCCTCGCACCCTATGTGTTGGTTAGCGATCTCACCGGGTGCCGTAAACGTAAACAACAATGCATTTAGGATTTAAATTGTGGCGTGTGCACCCTGCAGGTCAGCATGCATAACGAGAATACTGGAGTCTCTATTTCTGCTCCGTTTAAGAGCAAAATGCGACGTGCATTTATTTATCTGGTCCTATTAATGCTTTTATGCTTCAAATAAAAATTAAATCTGCATTAAGGAGGGGCCCACGAGCCAGGGTCGGTGTGTAATCATGTCTTTATTTGGAGCATCAGCGGAAATTGGATTCTCAAAAGTTCGGCTTCACTTTGAGGGAAAATGAAGAGCTAAATGTAATATGTATGGAAAGCCGATCAGTTCTACAGAAGGCTGCATCTCCAACAGGGCAAAACATTTAACGTACCAGTAAGATACTGAGCTTCAGCAGGGTACCGGGTTCCACCTGCACCCTCCTACTGCACTGCACTGAGAGTCTAAAACGCTTAATATGGCTTCATGAACTAAAACAACCAAACTTCTCTCAATTATTAGAGGTAAAAAGTAAATAATCCATCCTGCTAAAACGATGAACCTGTGATATAAAAGGAAAGGGATCATTTGTTACGTTAAGCTTTTTTCTTCTATTTAAACCTATTAAGTTTTAAAAAAGTGTAACATAAAAATGATTCCTTGCCCTTTGACCTCGCATTTGTCATTTTAGCAGTAGATTACCTATGAGAAGTGGAAACAGAGAGAAGTCTGGCGTTACTAGGTCCTTGTGTCACGGCTTTTTACTTATAATGGGTTTAATTGGAACACTCAGTTCATTCAATTAAAGGCATTTACATCACAGCCATCTCCACTCACTTCAGGTGTTCCTTAAGGTTCGGTTCTAGGTCCTATTCTTTTCATAATCTAGCTGCTCCCTTTAGGTCATATCTTTCATAAGTACAACATCCAGTTTCATTGTTATGCAGACGACACCCAGCTCACGACACCTTTCGAGCAAACCTACTTCCACTCTTCCTCCGTCCTCCCTTTGTAATTGTTTACAGGAAGTCCGGTTTTGGTTTTCCTTCGATTTCCTCAAACTTAACAGTGATAAAACAGAGGTTCTCCTCATTGGTTCCAAATCAGTCCTTGCAAAAGTAAATAGTTTCTCCATTCCTATTGCCAATTCTCCTCAGGTAAAGAGTCTGGCTGTCGTCCTCGACAGCACTTTGTCTTTTCATACCCATATAAATAACATTACTCGGTCTGCATACTTCCATCTTCGTCACATTAATCGTCTTCGTCCTTCCTTCACTCCCATAAATACTGCTATTTTGGTTCATTCCTTGGTCACATCACGCCTGGATTATTGCAATTCTCTTTTTTTTGGTCTTCCTCTAAAATCCCTTCATAAGTTACAACTGGTTCAGAATACTGCTGCCCGTCTTATCTGTAGAGCTCCATCTATTTATCACATTACCTCCGTTCTTCAACAGCTCCACTGGCTTCCTGTTAAGTTTCACATTGATTATAAACTTTTACTGCTCATTTTTAAGGCTATTTATCACCTCACCCCCCCCATACCTCACCAATCTCCTTCATATAAACAGACCCAGCCGGACTCTCAGATCTTCATCATCCATTACTCTCACTGTTCCCCTAAACCAGTTGACCCACCATGGGTTCCAGAGTTTTCAGCCGCTCAGGCCCTCGTCTCTGGAACACTCTTCCTCCTGATATCTGCAATATTGACTTACTGGCCTTTTTCAAATCATGCATCAAAACTCATCTGTTTAGGACAGCATATAGTCTTTAGTCTGCTCCCTTGATTATATGTCTTTTAAATTTGCTTAACTGTTTTAGTAATGTTTTATATTGTATGTAGATGCATCTTGTTCTGATTTAATTATTTTATGTACGGTGACCTGAGTCCTGAAAGGCGCCCATAAATAAAATGTATTATTATTATTATTAGAAAAAGGTTTAACCTAAATATTAAAAAAGCTATTTTTTATACTGAAACACCTGGTAATTTTTTCCATTTTGGAACTGATAAGCACAATCGGACGTACATTGTGAGCAAACCTACCGTCTCCCGGACTCAACTTACCTACGGTGTAGTAGTAGGGAGTCAGAACCGCCACCCTGGCACAGTTAATCCCACCGAGCACTTCACCCAGCATCCTGTGGATCTGCTGCTGGATTGGACTGGCTGAACTGTGGCCTGTGTGATTCACAGAGCGACGGTGCTACAGTTATTACACTCATGTGGTAAACTATCGTATAAAACAGTTAGTTCCAACCTCACAATCTGATTGGTTGAGAAGTGTTCTAACCGTGCTGATATACGTGATAACAGCGCGGCTTTCTCACACTAAAGCTGTATCACTCCGCGGGCGCGATGTCTAGTAACGGCATATACACACAAACGGTTTTGTATCTGTGCTTATACAACCTGCAAAAATGAATCAAATGGATTCCTTTAACATAACATTGGACAGACTCTGAAGAAGAGTGTGACTCCA
>JAVSBV010000121.1:1930282-1940354 GCA_033117975.1 Parotocinclus spilosoma
GGTGCTACCCACCGAGCCCCTGTGCTGCCCTGTGAAATATATTGTTCGATAATTTGATATAAATATTTTTTGCATTGAGTTTTTTACATGCAAATTGTATTTTCACAAACACAGAGCAATTCAGTGCAGACACCCATATCAGCAGTACATGCACTCATTTTTTAAAACCAAAATTTAGTGTGCCAAAGGGCACAGAGCAGAGTGGGGTGCAAGGCAGGAACCAGACTGGACAGTGGGCCAAGGGGCCAGGGTTGGTTGTCCCAGGAACAACACTCACACTCACACTCACACTTAGACATACACACTTTACTTTACTCATGTAATGCATATTTTTGGATGGCAATCAAGTATCCCATGTAACCATGTAGATATGGGGAGAACATTCAAAATTTACACACACAGCATGCAGGCCAGGCAAAGGCACATTATAACTAGATGCATAGTGAATTTCCCCACTGTGGGACTAATAAAGGAGTATCTTATCTTATCTTATCTTATCTTATTTGTTTGTTGGACCGTATGTGGTTTGTACTTGTGCTCCGATGGGCAAAATGTATACTATAAATATTCAAAATTTTAATTTACACCCATACAACCTAGCAGAGAGTCCATTGACCCTAAGGACAGCATTTCACATGATTTATTAGCAATACCTGGACAGTTTCTGTGAGTTACATCCAGTGTTGGGATTCGGGGAAGCCTGTTGACAAATTAAGACGTGCCATTTCAGTTTAAAGTGCCCTGCATGGAGTACAGCAAGCATTCCTTGAGCACACAGCAACACATATGCACACAGGCTCAGCGCATAATAAGCACTGTCCCAACTGTGTGGTTTGCGTTTCCCCATGCACAATCGTAGAGAAGCCACATGAAAAGCTCTCGGTATTAAAGGACAAGCCTTGGTTGGGAGGGATTTTGTCATGCAACAAGACTGTGTTTTTCACTTTTTTTTCTCAGCGTTTTTGAGAAATTCAGCCACTACTGCATTAGTCAGGCAAACCACACTTCTCTCTGCTTTAAAGACCCTCACCACCATCATTTTACTGCCCACTGCTTTCAATTAAGGGTAAATTGGGTATAGATGTTTAGTTATTAACAGTCAACCACCTGCTTGGAGCTAAATATAATAATGGGAAACGTATGCAGGCACATTAACATGCCAGATATTTGGCTGTTGTAAATTCAAATAAGTCTTCGGAGAAAGAGGTACGTATATTTGTTGTTCTTATTCATTAAAAGACTTACTTCTGAACTTACTTTTGCAGTTTTGGTATTCATCCTAACATAATTTTTAAATATCAGACCTCCAATCCTTAAACATAATTCACAATATTACGCATTCAGGTCTGATTTGATTTAAATTAGCCCTTGCTCTTCTTATTTCTTCTGTATATCTATTAATCTGTCCAACTAGTGATCAAACTGTCTGTCCATCCACCCATAGACCCGTAGATCCATTTATCGATCCTCACCTGCTGCCTATTCCATCAAGCAGGAGCACATGACAGCAGTGCGTGAAGACAGGAAGAATCCATTATTACAGAGAATCCCAGAATAGACATCTTTTTATTACAAGCCGGTCCAGTGGTAGTGGTGAGGAAATTACAGGGTGCTCTTCTCACACATAAAACGGTTGCAATGCTGAAACCAGGAACCTCAATAAAGGCTGGATTAGAAAATCTTTAGTTTTTGACTCCCCTTATTTTTCAAAAAAAAAAAAAAAGTCTTAATTTTTCCCCTTTATTTTGAGTTTTGTTTTATGTTGAGCTTCAGCATGCTGTTTGTGGCTTCTCTCACAAGCCTGTGGTAGGAAAATACGCACAGTTGTGGCCGGTTGGGATGCCTCTTCTGGACCTAACATCTGTTCAGAGGAAGATGTTGAAAGGGGTAAGAGAAGGAATGAAAAAAAGCTGCGAAGCTCATGTTCGGATTTTCAAATTTGTGTCATGTGTTGAGCTGGAGCGCATAAACAGCAACCTTGAGAGGATCCAGAATGAGAAAAGATCTCTGGTCCTTTAGATCTTTAAGACCTCTTTATGGTTCCATCTTTCGCTAGTAAACATGCGTACATCAAAGATGGGGAAGGAAATGAACTTCTGAGTGGTTACTAATTCAAGATACATGACTTGTCATTGATTGGACGTTTAATTGCTTCTTTAAGTGCTTGTGAAGTGTCTGCGTGAAATAATACGCCACATGTGGTGCTTAAAGCGCTTCAGTGAGGACGACGATTGTACGTGCATTATTTTAGTCCAATAACAACTTCCATATTATAAGCGCAGCAGGGTTTCTTTCCATTGAGCAGCACTGCCGCAGTGGTGGGTGACAACCAGCGCTGCTGGTGGTACTGGGTATTGTGGGCCACTCCCTACATGCTGCTAATTGGTGTAATCACTGCAGTAATGAAGTATAGTGGTTTCTCCAAGTGTGATTACAGGTCGTCAGCTCGCTGAGGAAATGAGGGGTTGGGGTGTAGAGGAATTCTCTGCAATATGGGTGTTGTTTGGTTTTTACAGGCTTTTGCTGATAGTAGCTGCTGTCAGACCTTCTGCAAGGAAGTAAACAACCTCGACTGCACAGGCGCTGATAGCCTTTGATATCCACCGGCTTTATCTCAGGCTCACATTCGACATATTGTGTGACTTGTGTGTGATATTTTGACTGAATAAGGAAACAGGAACTGCCATCCCAAACTATTTCTGATTTAATTAGGCCCGTTTGAGATCATAAGTGATACTACGCATTCTTCACGAATCTTGTATGAATCGCCACTAAACGTTTTTCCTAATAATAAAAACAAGTGTGTTACTATTTAGAGGTAATAAAGGCAGGCTATAAAGGTGACAAGTGAACCGCTAGATCAGTGACTCCTCATAAAGAGTGTAATTGGAGCCTGGTGCTCAAATCAATGCATTTATGACTTTAATCTGCTCTGCATTCTTTGTTCAATAATGTTTAATTTGAGTGTGTGTACGTGCGTGTAAGGTTTATATATCATCATGGGACCAAATGTCCCCATAAGGGCAATAAGCTTATGGGGACATTTTGCAGTTCTGCACAAAGAACGCTCCTCATTTTCCGAGGTAACACATACTCCATGCAATCATTGCTTCTTTATTGTAATGTATTTACTTGAACAAATAATCCTTACCATTAGAATTGATTTCGTCTTAATTTTATTGAGATCAATTCCTCAACAATGGCATCATAAGAGCTCAAAGTGAAACAATTGCTGGAAGAAATGCAGATGTGCACAAAATCCCCGCTTAATAACAGAACAAAAGAAGTGGCCCAATATCCTTACCCAATACACAGTGACTCGGGTTCAAGTTCTGGCGGTGCCTTTTTCCCTGGTGAGGCGTTGTATGCACACATGATTGGCCAAGGCTGCTTTCGGGGATTGTTCCACAGTGCTGTGACGGCGACCCCCACTGAGACCTGAGAGTCCATGTGACCAGGACCAAGAGGAAGCAGAGTTAAAACATTAAATAAAGTACAGTACTAATATAAAACTATAAGCTTTTTCACTAATAGCAATAATAATATTTAAAAAAATGACAGAATTGTTATCCTTAAACCACACTGTGAGGTAAAACAATAATTTAAATTGGTAATTCTTATAATAATAGTTATTCAATTAAATTTAATTACATTTTATTTGTATAGCGCTTTTTACAACATAGCATTGTCTCAAAGCAGCTTCACAATATTACACTGTCTTTAAATCCCAATCCCAAGTTGAGCAAGCCTAGGGCGACAGTGGCAAGGAAAAACTCCCTAAAATGGTAGGAAGAAACCTTGGGAGGACCAAGACTCAACAGAGGACCCGTCCTCCATGGGTGGCCTAGATGTTAATTCAATAAATACTAAAAGTATATTAAATCATAGCAAAATTAGGTTAATAAATAAATAACAAATTAATAATAAAAGTTAAATTAAGTAAGTTACGTTAAGTTAAATTATTAATAGAAAAATGTGAAAATAAACTAAATTATAAAACAAAATAGATGATAAAATGAGTCCTCAGTGGGAGGTCCTTGAAGGCACATCGTCTCCTAATGTCCAACCGATGGAGGGAGTTCCTGCACTCTGGTGATACCTGCCTCCGGTGTTGAAGACAATCAGAGCAAGGCTGAGCCAGAAGAACATCCGAGTGTGTGCAGCCAAAACCAGCACCAGAACATCAGCTCTGAGAGAAAAGAGAAAATGTAGTTAGTGATGATATCCATTACTGATGCCTTGTGCAGCATGAGAACTCCAGCAGCACAAGGCACTTATATATTTTGGTAACACTATTTGAATTGAAATTGAAAATAAAATGCTTAATTCTGTTTTTCTATTTATTGTCATGTTATTCTTCTTCTTATTTTTTATTAAAAGAGGTCATTAAAAGATCTTGCTCAAGGGCCCGTGATGTTTGTCAGCATATCATATAATAAATGCCTTGAATAAATCCACTAGCGTGCTATAATATCATATAATATCATATAATATCAAATCAAACAGCAGTTGAATGCACGTAACAACCTGATAACTGCAGAAAATCACACTTTGTCAGTAAACCGAGTTTAAATGCATTGTCATCAGATAATGGGAAACCTCAGAGTTCACATGGCTCAGACAATATTTGGATTTCTTATTTCCAATCAGCCAAAAAATGTGACATAAATTCGAACCTTTATAGAGACCATCAAATTATTAATGCTCTTTTGTATATACTGTGTTTCAGATTCTTCACTAAACCCTCAATTTCATTTTGGCTGCCTTTAGTTCCGTGGCTCGTTTAATTACAGGGTTGCCAGATCCAGTGAGAAAAAACCTGCTACAGTCAATGGAAAAATAGTCCAAATAAAGTCAAGTCTATGAAAATAACTCTATAATAATCTTTACAATGCAGAAATTGAAGTATGATCGGATAATTAAGTGCATGTAAACACACTCTTGGACAAAGGAAGACCCAAGACCACTGGGTTGTGTGCTCAGCAAGGAGATCATGAAATCAAGCACATCTAAGAAAACGTGAGCACCAAACACACACATTTGAAGGATAAACCTGTAGACTCGGCTAAATATCCCTACTGTGAATGAGACTCTTAGGTACTGGAAGGTTTGGGTTTGATTTAAACACGTTTTTAGCTACTCCTGAGTTACTTTTAAACTGGGTGAAGCTTACAATGCTAATGTTGACTCTCTTTTCTCTGAAGATAAATGATATTCTCTACTAGGTGTTTTGCTCATCATTTGCTGTCAAGACCACTAAAAGTTTAATGTTTCGATATTTAGCTCTAGGCCCATTTTTACGCCCGGGAGTGGGCATGATGAGAGAAGAGAGGATGTTTGTATAAAAAAAGAAGATAGAAGCATTTATTCAGCTTAAGCCCTACAGAAGTTCAAACCAGCTAACACCTCTGTGGCACACGCTCTGTCTCTTGTCACCTTTACTTGCAGTCACTGACAGAAACATGGATGTTATTTTGGGCAGCTCACTGTATATTTTGGCTTTCCTGGCCTCTACTTAGAGATACTGGTTTCATTTTAACCTAGATAAATGGTCTCCATTTACAGTAGCAGGCTAACTAGTGAAAATGTCTGGAAGCTATAGTTACTGAATGTTTAACAGACTGAAATTGGCAAGCTGTATTTAATAATTAAAGCCATTTAAAATCCAAATTCAAGACTTTAAACACAGATGTCCTTATCTTTGTGACAACTGAAATCAAGGGTCTTGCTCATTGAACCACTGGGGGCAGCAACCTCTGATTAGCGGTATAGCATTTTATCCTCTAAGCCAACCCGGTGTAAAATATTAAAACATTTATTCATATAATGACCTGGAATGATTTCCTAGTCGCTTTATAATAAAAATAATATAATAACATTTTACCTGGAATTAAGGCCTGACCTGTAATGATTTCTTAGTCGCTTTATAATAAAAATAATATAATAAAATTGTATTTATAAGCGCCTTTCATGACACCCAAGGCCACTTTACAATGCAAACAAAAACATAATCGAACAAAGTACACCACAGAAACAAATAAGAAATAAATATAGAATACATTTGGAAATAAATAAATAATCAAAAAGAAACAATTAACCTTTAAATAGCTTATAAAGTTAAAACGATGAATTTGGAAACAAGTATGTTTTCAAGTGCCTCTTAAAAGGGGTTACTGATGAAATCAAAAGTTGGTTGATTTATCAAAATACAACCAAACAATACAGGACACTTACTGTATATGCTGTGTCAAGTATTTAGGTGACCCTCTCTTGAGCATCTGGCAGCTTCATCGGGTGCCAAGTTAACCCTTTTAAAGTCTGAAGATGCTTAATCAGAAATTGTCTTTTTGGAAATACAGCAGCCAAGACTTTTCAATATTTTAGGATGTTAACGTTAACCTTCTTACGCATGGTGATTAATAATAAATGTAAAAAGCACAAGAAAGTTTACAGCAGATTTTAGCAAGAGCTATTGCAAGTCTGATGTGCTCCTATGTTTGGGCTGAAGTTCTAATACACGTTTTTGTAAGTGTGCCGAGTTCTGAACAAACAGCAAGTGCAGAGACAGTTGTTTGTCGTCAAAAGGCGCCGAGAACTGAATTCGATGAGTTGCAAAGCGGGCGAGTGCAGAAGTATGACTGTGCAATTTAAACATTTAAGGGTTATGGGACATACTTAAAGCCCCAAAAGGGGCAGATGTGCATAACAAGGATTAAAACTGACAAGCCTCTGTTAAGCAGTCCAGAGCAACCACAGATCAGCTGATGATTTCACAGAGTGTTGTTCATAGTTCATTATCACACACGTTATTACTTGTCCCGCTGAACATCTCACCATCTTAACTACATTCCAATATAAAATCCATTGAAGTCTTTATCAAAGGGACTTCCATTTCATTTGACCATTTTCCCCGCAATGAAACGACCTTTTTCTGAGTAACGAGTGATTCACAGTTTAGAGATCTATTTTAATTCCCTGTAATGTGGCGTCGTTTGCTTAGCTTATTTTTCTGAGTCGCTCCTTCCTTGGGTTTCTCTGAATCACCTTTTTTAATACGGACGATAAACGTCGCCTCATCCTACAGCCCTTAACACAAACACCTAGCTACATTTAGGACTGCCTATTGGCCTGTGTTTTTACTCGTCGATGATGAAATAGGACATTCACCATCAAAGTCCACTGTGTGGTATTTCTGGAGAATAATTTTCCTCCATCTGAAACGTGTAAAAAAGGAGTCTTGTTTTTGGCTTGTTTGCTATGGTCAGCTTGTCCTTAGGTGAAGAAGAACGAGCTAAGTCTTCGGTGTCGTCCTGACCAACCCCAGAGTCAACTCCAGACTTCATCTGCCGCCACACTGTGGGCTTAAATAGGACAGTATGGGGCTTTAGTGCGAGTTACTGGAGGAGAAAGAGAGGGAGTGTTGTCAAGGTGGGAAAGCTGTAATTAATGCTGTTTATAGTGGTTGGATGTGTTTACGAAGACAGAACTATGCAGAGCTCACTCGGACTGTAATTGTCTGATAAAGCAGTTATAAGGTAGCACTGACTCAAGGATGGTCAACAATAAAAGGCCTTCCAGCAAATTTAAACCCACAAAACGAAGCACTTATTGACTTTATGATGATAAGACTTATTCCAAACCGCTTCAGCGAGCCTGCTTTGCTTTAATAGCTTTCCTGTTTGCCACTTTAATGAAAGTCAGGTTGAGGTCTTTCTTGAAATCATCTTAAATCACCAACCACACCAGCCATGGCTCATTCATAATTAAACATTAAAATCCAAGTAACAATACTCTCGTTCTGTGTACTTGCCCAGCACGGTCAGTTGAAACAAAGTAGCACCAATGTCTGACCCAGATTCTTTTCAAGCATTATCTCAAAATATCTGTATTATTACGCTGGTCAATTAGCCTGCATTAGATTTTTGTCGTTCTGCCTCATTGCTGTGTTTTCCTCTTAACGTCCCAACATACCATGTTAAATAAATAAAGTGTATTTACATTTTCAGTGCATGTTTGTCGTGTAGGAATAGATTTTCAGGAAACGGTGCTCAGTGTCTGAGTTAATCCAGACAGTACTAACACTTCTTGGTGCATAAATCAATATTGACCCACGGAGTAATTATAACTCCCTCAGCATGACTGACCCCAGTCTGTCAGCAGCTAGGCTTTCTGATTTGTACCACCTGATCAAGGTAGGTTTAGTTTTGTTCCTTTAATATTGACGTCTTGCTTTTGCACTGCTGACCTCTGCTGTGCTTTGGCTGAACAGTAACACATTCAAATAAGTCTCAGTGCTACTTTCTTATAGAGTACTGCACGTGGGCTCGTGACTTGTCCTTTTCGTCTGTGCAATAATCATCTGGGAGATATTAATGGACTTGTTCTCAGATGAATAGTCTGTGTAAAAGCTTTCTTTCTGTTCTTTCTGCCTTGTTGTCAATCAGTGAGGGAAAAGTGGTTAAATCTCTCTGTTAGCCATACATGTAATTACAGCTTGCCAAAATGTTACTAAATATGCTCGCACTGGCTTTCTGGTTTTGTTTTTTCCTCCCCTTTCCCCTTTTGAAGGACTTCTAATTGGTGGAGACAGTGTGTCAGGATTAGAGGCTGGGAGTTTTATATTCCAACACCCCCAAAACCGCATGGCTCCCCCCTGCCCTCTGAGCTCCTGGTCGTATCATTGTGAGCTTTGTACAGGCCCGTTTGTTTACTGTGGCCTGCCTCAGTCCCTCTGCTCCGTCCCCAGCTCGCACCTACAAACCCATCGCTGCTGCACACACACACAATGTGGGCAGGTACAAAGACAGCCTTGCTGCCCTTTAGACCAGACTTTTGCTTGCTTCTTCACTGCCTAGTCTTTCTGATGGGTGCACAAGAGCAATTCCGCTCCAGGCTGTTTATTGTACAGTATGCAGGAGTTACACTTTAACTACTTATGATAATTAGAGGAAAAGCAGAATGGAGTCTTGATCGTTCACTGATGTGATGTGGCCATGTGTATATGGGTAATGTAGGTATAGGTATTTCAACATATTCCGGGAAGGAACAAAGATTTAATTGCCATTATGGATATAGCAAAATATTCCATTACCATAGTTGAATTCCATATAGGGAGCCTGTGAACCATTTGTGGCTTGCGACACATGGTAGTGTAACCCCTGCTTCTCTAGATTAGGTCTATTATTGCCATAAATTAATTGTGTACGCAGCCCGCAGAGTGTGTTTTTGACATATGCTGCAGCTCTGTTGATAAAAACAAGTCCTGAACAACTGGAATACAGCTTAAACCTGGTAACTTTTTTCCGATACAACATTGAAAGGTGATGTTTAAAAAAGGACTCATAATTCCAGTTTTCATCATCTAACCATTATAATACTTAAAACTAGTTATAATTGGATTTAAGAATAAAAGAACAAATATTGATAGTCTCATAATAATCTATAGAGGTAAACACTGTCCGTTTGCTTTAACGACCAAGGTCTTAATGATTATAGCAAATTATAATACGAAATAAAAAAATCTGTCTGGATAAAAACTCTGGAAGTTGTGGCGTAAAAACCTGATCAAATGTTAAAAAAAAGTTTAGCGTGTGACAATACATACTGATCACGAAAATGAAATATCTATAATTTTGTAAATAGAATATTATTTATGTTATACTTCGATGTTTGATTTACATATCATCAAATTAAATTGAGAAGTTTGTACCTGGTAGTGCAGATCTTCTGTCATTTCACATCTGTGTCTGTGATTTACCTGCTTAAAGGTTTAAAGTGGTTAAAAGGTGATTTTACATTGCCTGTTCTGGAACTTAGTGTATCTTCAATGGGACTCATTCCCTCCTGGTTGTGTGCAGCCAACAAGGAATATACAGTGTTCCCTCGTTTATGGTGGGGGTTACGTTCCAGGACCATAACGATAAACAAAAATCCACGAAGTAGGGACGCTATATCTATTTAATTATTTCTACACTATTTTAGCGGTAGAGCTTGCTGAACGTTTGGGTAACATCGTAGGGCTTAAATGAATTCAGTCTATAATGAAACTTTCACAAACAGCGAACACAAAACC
>JAVSBV010000121.1:1949544-1964167 GCA_033117975.1 Parotocinclus spilosoma
CTGATGCACACATATTCAATACTGCATTTTATTAAATGTTTTATTTATATACACTATTGTGTATACTGTGTATACTGTTTTAGTTCATTTTGTTTATTTGCTAGTCTATTTGTCTAGACTACACTTATTTCTACAGCACTTTTTACAATGGCGCCTTTTTCTCAAAGAAGGTTTGCAACACTATCTTATCTAATAAGGCCAATCCCAAATTGAGCAAGCCTAGGGTGACAGTGGAGAGGAAAAACTCCTAAATGTTGTAAGGAAGAAACCTTGGGTAAATCAAGACTCAAAACAGGACCCAACCTTCTTGGGTGGCTTGGGTTGTTAATTGAGTTAAGTTGATATTAATAGTAAAATTAAGTCAATAATAACAGATCAATAAAATAATGTAAAAAAATGCATTTCTGCAAATATTTTGTTCGATACACAGAGTCACTTTAGGAGAGTTTATGAAGATATTTATTGCTTTCTGGTGTAGACAGGGTATGGTGGGACTGGTTTCTGTTGATAAAAACCAGTAGAGTGATGCTGCAGTGGAGGAACATTGTGTCATGGGCTGGAACTGGTACTGGAACATAAGCTTGGAGAGAAAAGAGAAAAGGTAGTTACTTATTGATAAAGAGCACAGAGTCTCCAGAAGTTAACACAGCCAACAGGGATCGTGTAAGACATTAGCAACACAACCTCAGCAATAAACAAACCTGAGTGATCACACCAAGGTTGGTAAGAAGACACCAAACCAAAATCCCAGATCACCATAAATCTTATTGACTGGGAACCAATGCTTTTGTCCTTAGTCTAAGGCAAGGGTGCACAAATTAAGATCAGAAGTACCAAAGCCTGGCTCAGCAAGACTGTCGACCAGACACTTCCGGACAAAGGTCAGGCTATGAAAAGGCAGGCAGGCAGGCCAGACGTGACCTCCAGTAACCTGGGCCATGCAGCCCAGTCTAAATCTCACCAAATGCCTGCGTGAATAAGAAAGTGTTTAGCCTATACTTAAAAATTCGGAGAGTGTCTGAATCTCAAACTAAAATGGGGAATTTATGCCTGGTTGGGAACCATGTATAAACAAGCTTTTCCCCCTGTTTAGACTTTTTTTAGTTCTAGGAACTAAAAGAGGACCTTGCGAAAAAGTAGACGAGCTGGATTGTAAGATTCTAAGAGTTCACTGAAATAATGTTGGGCCAGACTATGCAGAGCATTATATGTTACAAAAGTATTTTGTAATCAATGCGACATTTAATTGGTAACCAGTGTAGAGACAACAGAACAGAACTGATATGATCAAATTGTCTAGTTCTAGTTATTACTCGAGCTGCTGCATTCTGCACTAGTTGTAGTTGATTTAGACATTTACTAGAACATCCGTCGAGTAAACCATTACAGTAATCCAACATTAAGGTTATAAATGCATGAACCAGTTTCTCAGCATCTTGAAAAGAAAGGATATTTCCAAGTTTAGCAAAAGTACGTAACTGAAAGAAAGCAATTTGTGTAACGTTGTTAATGTGCGCGTCAAGGGAGTGTTTTTAATCAACAGCCATCTAGATTTAGGTAAGAAGTAGCCAACCTGTTTTTCATAGTCTTGCGTCCAACTAATTAAACCTGTGTTTTAGCTTAGTGAAATAAAAATAAATTAAATGACGTCCAATTTGTTTCCTTTCACAATTCTCAATTTTGTTGATTGCAAAGCCAGCATTTGATTCAGCTGATACGTACAGCTGTGTAGCATCTGCATAGCGGTGAAAACTAATACCATGCTTACAGATAATTAGGACATAAAGTAGCATGTACATGGAGAATAATAGTGGGCCAAGCACAGACCCCTGAGGGACACCGCTCACTTTTGAGAGCTTAGAGCTAGGTTAGGGATGAAAATAATAAGCAATGGTTCTATAATACTGGGTATTAATTCTTTGAGTAAATATGGGCCAATGCATAATGTTGTACTCTGTTTAATTTACTTTAAGTATTTATTTTATATTACAATTTTTTCTGTTATTTTGTACTAAGATTAGGCTTATTTAAACAATTATTATAATCCTACTAATTAGGTAGCTTAGTTTAATTCTTAACCTAAACCACCCAAGGAGGTTGGGCCTCTTATTGAGTCTTGGTTTCTCCCTTATAATGTTTTTACGATCTGCACTGAACGAAAGCTCCTGTGAAACTCACTACACATTGTGTAGCTACAACAGCTATTTACTGTAAATCATCAGATATTATCATTTAGAACATTAATATATTGTTAGAATTAATATTTTTAATATATTTCTAAAATAAATTTTGTGATTTTTTAAAATGTAAAAGCAAAAACCCGGGAAACAGCGAAAATCCGCTATATTTTTTCCATTAATATTTTTTGAAAACCCGCGATGCACCGAGTCCGCGAAAGGTCAACTGTGAAGTGGCAAGGGAACACTGTATAAATATATCACGTATTTAATGCATTATCTGTAATGTATATAAACTCGAAATACATGTCTCTTCTTTAACAGCATGATGGAGATAATGGAGAAAATAATCTTAACAGAATCTAGTCGTGATCTTGCAATTAGTGACCATGAACGACTTTACAAAAATACTTTGTAGAGTAAGAGGGCATCAGGCTGTTCCTAAAATCTTTTCAGAATCTAGTGTATGGTCAGTTTAAGTGGAAGGTTATAAAATCTCCACTCTCAGTTTGCCCCCGATACTTAACCTTATACTAATCAGTGAGTCACTGGAGAAGCTCAGAAGCTCTGCTAAATGCAGTAAACGTTAATGAATTAATCATTAATGAATCCATTGGGTTGTGTAACTACATGTTTTTGTTTTGTGGGTATATGTGACTCTCTGGTTGTGAACACATGCGTTGGGAGAGGAAAAAGTCAAATAAAATATAAATCATAAAAAGTATATTTATCTGGCCTTATATTTAGCCGAGACTAAACAGAATTTAGCGGAGATCTGTGAGCTTTGTGGGTAATGAGGGGAAAAAGTGAAGGTGGCGCTGAAGGTATATCAACAGAAAGAGAAAGAGAAAGAGAAAGAGAGGGGGCAGCTTCCACAGGATGCCATTGATGCATTGAGTTATTCAGGGCTCTGGGCTTTGGGCCTCAATTACAGCCATTTTGGCAGGAGCACTAACGCGAGAGAGACGCGGCTGCGGCAAGTCCGGTCCACGCTGCCCGACCCTTCGCTCGTCCCCTGGGCAGCGTTTTGTTTTTTTAGCAGGCCACTAGCTCGGGCTGCTTTTAGCTTCTGCGTTTAGACGTCGCTGGTATTATTTTTTCTCCACACACTTCAACTACGATGGCCTTAACCACTCGAGCGCTTGCACAGGGAACCAAAGGACCCATCACTAACATTATGTGCTGTGGATGTGTTTTAGAACATCGGCCCCATCTCCTCTTTCTGTCCCAAACAAAACAACTACATTTCTAGAGAATTCACCTGAAAGGTCTGGGAAGGGATAAGAGAGTTTAATAGATTACCAGGACTTGTCCTTAGCGTCTTCATGCTCTTTTGGATTCAGCACCTACAACTTTCACGAGAAGGAGAGAAATCCCACCACAAATCCCACCACATTCTGCAAGGATGCCAGTCCCGGAGCTGGTAAAAACATCTAAAAACAGAGCTGTTTACCAGTTAATACGAGGAAAACATTGCCTATGCTTTCTCCTCCCTTTCCCCTCCCTCTCCCCTCATTCTCCCTCTTATATCGTTTGGTGGATAGTTCTGTGGGGCGCTTTCCTAGCCATGTGTAAGTCCCGTGAGTCCAGCCTATACCCCGTATGGTGACAGACACCCATCTCCCTTGGTTTAGCCCTGACATGCTCTTATTTAGGAGCAGTAAATTAATAACTACATCAGTGGGAGTGTGCTAAACGAGCCAAGTTCCTTGCCTGCTGCAGCACTGAAGGGAATCCTGACTGGATGTGACCACTACTGCAGTGTCAGATTCAATAGGCAGGCCTGCAGGCAGCCATGTCTTTATTTACAACCCACAAACTCAAGACGACACACTCACACAGTCTGTAATCGGGTCTCTGTGATCTCCAAATACGATCTGCAAGGAAAGCCCGTCCGTCACATTGCACGAAATAGTGCTCTCGCTTCACCAAAACCTTCCTCCTTGTCCGACTTCACCGTTTTGTAATGGCACATCCTCTCAACCGGCCGATCCCGAAGCGCTAAGTAACAAAAACGCAAGGGGCGAGCAAACGTGAACGACGGAGCAGCCTTTTCCTTACCTGCTCTATCCCAGAGAAGAACACACAAGCCTTTCCAGACCGAAAATACTTTATTATTTAGTGTGTCCTGGACTAAAATACTTTATCCACACAAATAATAAAAATATAATTCAATGCCAGGCCACAAATGTCAGTCGAATTTGCTTTTGAAATAGCCACAAAACCACGAGCTTCTTTTTGGCAAATATTTGAGGAGCTAATTCAGAAGACGTCAGGCTGTTTTTCTTTCTTTTTTAAGACAGAACTAACAGAGTGCAAGTGTCACAGATCTAGCGTTTCTCCAGGCTTGTGCTTCTGGCTGACCGACAGGCAGACTCATCGACGAAAGCACACAGTCCTCCATCTGTGTAAGTGGAGCATCCTCTCTCTCTCTCTCTCTCTCTCCCTCTCTCTCTTTTGCAGTGTGTTAAAATAAGAGCCGCGCCTGTAAAAGCTTGCTCCTAATTATACTGTCCTCTCTCCTTACCTGCTCCATCTGCAATTAGAACAGTGCAAGTCTCAGGAGACTCGCACCACTGCCCATCACCTGAGCGTAGCCTGGCACCGTTTATGCTATAGGTACAGAAAAACTAGGCTCTGTGTAAAGCCAAAAAAAAACAACCCTCAGCTGTACCGCACGCAGTAACTGCTGATTTTAAGCAACGACCGGTGCTGTTTGGTGCTAGCCATGGTTTTCTGTCATATGAGATAAAAAGCTAGTTCTCATTTCATTAAAAAACCTGTTGTTTCTATAAATCGTAGAAAGAAATTGTGTCAGATGTTATACTTGGCTATCATGCAAGAAAAGACTGTTTTAAATGTAGCTTTAACTCATAATGAGAGGTTGGAGCTTCTCAGGATGAGTAGTAATTCAGGAGTGGCTCTTGGATTTGGCCAATGTGGCCTAAGACTTTCTTTTAGCTTTTTTAAAAGGATGGAGAAATAGTGCAGTAAGTGCTGAATATTTTTTCATATTTCTTGCTGTAGAAATACAGAATCTCAGGAAAGTACAATGAAGGCACGATTATAGATATTTAATGTAAAGTTTATCACAACAGGATATTTTGGAATTTAATCATTTATTATTTGTCTTCATCCTGACCAGTGAAAGCAGAGCCTGTACTGGGAAATTTGGGAGGAAGACAGGGATAAACTTTTATTTACCCTGTAGTAAAAAAGAGTGTTGGTTTTCTGCCCTGATTGTTCACTGACTAGATGTGTCCTGTTAATATGCTCAACTCTTCAAACGTGGATATTTCTTGAATAAAAGAGTGCATATGATTGCGTTGGAAACTGAATGGACTGAATACTGAACTATTTAAAATGTAGTAAGATATGAGTTGTTTTATTTCTTTACATTTTCCTTAACCCTTTTCCTATTGTGTAGTGTTTGAAATGCTTGTGTTATTGAGGAGGCCCTTGTTGCTTTGCTCTCATCAGTTTTTTTTGTAAGCTGTGCACTGTTTTATGTGATTGTGCTCCACGTATTAAAAGAGATCAGCACCAATAGCGTCGATAAAACCTTTTGCGCAAGTGTGTACATCTCTAAAGAAAAAGCGTGTTCATACAATGGACACAGCTGCTCTGTGACTGGGCTGAGTCATGTGACTAAACACAGGGTAGGATGTTTTTAAGTGGACAGAACATGTACACAGTGGGCAATGTATTGAGAAAAGTCTTAACAATGTTTTTTTTATCGAAATAGTCAACATGGGCAAATTTACTTTGGTTACCAGTTATGTTTGTTCTATTAAATAAAAATGAAAATGGACTATAGTTACATATCACCTTCTTCATGTTGTAATTGTTTTTATCTTATTTGACCTTGACCTTATTTTTATGTCACCCTGGATCTAGTTTTCTATCTGTGCATGAGTTACTGTTATGACACGACTTAACATGAAAGAAACGAATAATTGTAAATAACGAAAAAGCATCTGTATCTGGACACAAGTGCTAGCTTTACTCAGTACAATCGATATTGTGAGGATACATGTGTGTGTTTGTGCACGGGAAGTGTTTTTTTTTCCAAGTTTGCATTTACAGCATTTAGCAGAGACTCTTACAAAGACCAACTGACAACCCAAGTTCATAGCCTTCCTGAGCAGTAGCAGTAGGGACCCAACAGTAGCAGCTTGGCAGAGGTGTGACTTGAACCCTATGGCTTTCTGTCCAATAATACATAACTGGCTTAAAATAACTCAACCACAAATAAGTTGTTGGGATTAAAAGATACTTTACATTTGTGTATATAAAAATGATATATGGAAATGATTACAGTAGATTGAATGGATTACTTTATTGGGGTAAACTGTCCAATCGAAAGGAGGCTCTAGTTACCCTGTAATGCCACCTCTAGACTGGATAGGAACAAGATTATGGTTGAGCATGAAGGCAAACAGGTTCTGTATGGCATCCTGTTGCAAATTTGCCCACAGAGGTTGCAGCTGGGACTGTAGGGACCCGTACACTCATGTGTTGCCGTTCATAATAAATGTTTGATTGGTGAGCTTGCTGTGTGGGTGAGCATTATCCTGCTGAAAAATGCAGGATGCCCTGCACATATATATGAGTTGTTAGTGTACCTCATATCACTACTAGGAATGACCGACTGTCATGTGCGATGCCTCCCCAGATCATCACACCAGCAATTGGTGCAATGTGTACTTGAACCCAACCAAGGCAGGATTGAATCACTCACCACGAGGCCTCCATACTCGAACCCGACCAAGGTCAGATCCCATAGAAAACCTAAATGCATCGCTAAAGACAGTACGGTTCCTAGCCATAGCGGTACAGGTTTCTCGTTCATGAGACCGTAGCAAACGAAGGCAGCAACCCTACACATCTATCTGGGTGAATTGTTATGTCAATAAGTATATAATACATTTGTTTATCAATGTGGGGATCAAATGTTCCTAGTAATATGATATTTTATAGCTTTTGGGCATTTTATTCTAGTTATTCTGCTGAAAACCAAAAAAGCCAAAAGATTTGTTGTAGGTTAGTGAAGTTAGAGTTAGGGATAAGGTTAGGGCTATGTGGAGTGCTAGTCTAAATGAGGAGTGAGTTAATTAATTCATCCTTTTAATGTCCACAATGCACATTTGGATATAAAGTAATTGGCCCCTACAACATAGCCACTGGTCCCAGCCTGTCCCCACAATGTTAAAAAGACACACTCTGTGTGTGTGTGTGTGTGTGTGCGTGTGTGTGTGTGTGTGTGTGTGTGTGTGTGTGTGTGTGTTCATGCGCGTTTATATATCTACTCACGTGTGCGCACTCACCGGTTTGGTGAAGGAGGAGGAAGTGTGGGCTGCTGTTAGTCTGAGGTTTGAGGTGACTCAGGGCCACAAAACCGCTTCAGTAATCAATGTAGAGGTTGGAAAAACTCTGGTAGCTAGGCTATAGTACACAAAGTGTGCTGAGAAACAGTTACAGTCCTGAGCAGTGGGTGCATCGGCCTGTGTGTTTGTGTGTGCATGATAGACCGAGGCGGCGGTCGGTAGGAGAGCCGGTGTGTATGGCGAGGGAGGAGTGGCGCAGGCGGGCAGGATTGGGGTAGAAGTGCAGGAGCGCCAGGGCGCGGTCTTTACTGCTCTCCCAGATCACTGCAGACTCCAGAGACGAGTGGACGAAGTGCGCACGGCAGAGGGCTAAGACTTGGCGCAGAACATGAGGATTCTCATTCACATCAGCCAGCTCTCACCTTCTTCTCTATTCGGTCTGTGCTGTCAGTGTGTCCGTGCGCACCGAGGCTTTCAGACTGTCTGTCAGCGCTGATGAAATAAACGGACTGGGCTGGACTCTGTGTTTAATCCCATTTTCTCCTCCGTGCATATGGAGAGTGCCTTCGGGCACCACTGGATGTTGTTTTGCAGTCCCTCGCGACGCATGACAGCTCGCACAGTTGACCGCGCGTCCCTTTTACGCACTGACAATGACAAGGATAAAGGCAGTCCAGAATTGCATATCCTTCTGTCTTTAAGGAGCTGAAGGAGACGACGGTGGGAAGGGGGACAGCTTGAGTTTCCTTGACCCGTGTCGCCCGTAAACTCCGCACTATATTTCTGAGAGGGAGGGTAATGCGTGTCCCCGCGGTGCTGGGGCTCCTGGTCGCCTGCGCGCTGATCTGCGCTCCGGTAAGTGAAGCGTGCGGCCCGGGCAGGGGCTACGGCAAGCGGCGGCCTCCCAAGAAACTCACGCCGCTCAACTACAAGCAGTTCAGCCCGAACGTAGCCGAGAAGACGCTGGGCGCAAGCGGCAGACTCGAGGGCAAGATCACCAGGAACTCGGAGCGCTTCAAGGAGCTCACGCCCAACTACAACCCCGACATCATCTTCAAGGATGAGGAGAACACGGGCGCGGACCGGCTCATGACCCAGGTGAGCGATTCGATTACGGGTCCATTAGGAGAGGCGCTCGGCGCCTGGGATCCGGTTACGCACTCCGCTCCGCGTGTCTCTCTGTCCTCGGCCTTTGCTCCGCGTTTAAGGCTTTAGTGAGGCGCTGCTATCGATCGCCACTGCTTTCATCTGCGCGCCTAGAGGGGGATCAATGGCTTCTCCTGCACATCCCATAGCTTCAGTGATGAAATCACTCACGCGTGTGAACGTGTGTCCAAGCAAGACCTGAATGAACATCTACACTCTTTTTTTTACTCCACTTTGTATATGGCACTCCTAGGTGCTATTTAACGTGGGCGACCCTTAAAGGTTCTGTTTGTTAACCATACAACAGTGAGCTGAAGTTATTTTGATACCCTTCAACAAGAAAACGTTTGTAGACATGTATCAGTTATTAACCTTGCCCGCAGCTTCTTGTCACTGTGCCAGCTAGGCCAAAAATAGTAAAGTTCTGAATATAACTTCCTTGTATGCACCACAAATGTGACCTCCATTAAATTTCAGTGGCAGCACTGTATAAATAAGTCACCCTCTGTCCCCTCTCCAGGTAGGTGAGGATGGAGGGTTACAGGAAGGACAGGTTTCAGAAAAAAAAGCTCTAAACTAGTACTCCTTTGGACCGTGGCTATTGCCAAAGAGCATTTATTATTTTTAAGAACCCGTGGAGCGAGAAAGAACCTTTAAATCTTTCAGACCTTTGAGGAACCTGTTTTGCTAAGAGTGCACCCACTGAGCACCAACTGTCCAGAAAACCAATTCAGCAGACTAACTCGACTTATACTGGCCCACACAAAGGTCTATTTCAGGACGGTCCTGCACTGCCTTGATCTGGCTTCTTAACATACATCATTTTTGCTTCATTTAGTTTACCATATCATACACACTTCTAAAGAAAACGATTCTTCTGGGATTATTTGGACAGTCGAGCCTCCTGAAAGAGACCTGTAAAAATCTATACAGGCCAAACGCCCAATCTGGTTTTCGTGCACTCCAAATCAGACTACATTTGGGCCCGTTTTCCCTTGAAGGAATCACCGTGCTCACTGCAATGCAGTGTTTATTCAGGCTGTAGGTGTTCGTTTGGGATTGTAGGTGTTCATTCAGCACTTGCACTGTTCATTCAGGACTGCGGCAATTCATTCAGCACTTACAGGGCTCATTCAGGACCGCAGGCTTTAAATCAGCACTGCAAGCTTCGGTTCTGCACTGTAAACCTTAATTTAGGTCTGTGTTAATTTAGCACTGCACGCTTTAATTCTGGCTTCTCTACGTCTTCATTTTCAGACTGAGAGTGTTGAATTGGCAGTGAATTGGCAGGTTTTAATTCGCTGCTGCAGAGCTTCATTCAGGAGTGCAGCTGTCAAATTGGCACCACAGGCTTTAATTCAGTATGTGCAGGCTTTATTCAGGACTGGAAACTCTTTTATTCAGCACTGAAGGTCTTCCATCAAGTGTTAGATTGGCACCACAAGCTTTCTTTCAGCACTTCATAGGGTTCAGTTCAGCACTTTAGACATTCACTTAGGGCTGGAGGTATTGAGTTATGATTGTAAGTATTAATTAAGCACTTTCAGTGTTCATACAGTATTCAGTAAGCAATGCTGGTGATTATTAGTTCAGCACTGGGTTTTCTGCTGAGTAGTCCTGTATGAGATTTACACCGATTTATACTGACCTATTTTGTTTGCATGTACACACATCATGGTTTGTTAGTGTGGAATTTGCACTTTGACTGTTGGCAGTGTTAGTAGGGTATTGTTGATAATCAATCATAATGACCTGCAACCATCTGATACTGACTGTTGGTATCTGTATTGATACTGGCTTCACAGAACCCAAAAAACCCTTACAGGCAGTCGTGTTGGGTTTTGTGGATCAACCGATGAGCTCTGTGTTTGGGAGAAACTAAAATGCATTTGAATTTGATTTGAATTCAAAGTAATGCTTTTTAAGGTTTCCCCTAAAGCCAGGACCAAAGAAAATGTCTTAAATCACTTTTTAAAAACGTTTACCTTACGTAGTTTGTATATAATACAAAAGTCACTTAACATTTTTTGAAGAGTAAATAACACAAGATTTTATTGCCCTTTTGGACAAATATAGCCAAAAACAAAATAAAATAAAGGCTGTAGCATTTATGTCTTGTTTCTGTTATGAAAATGAAAACATTGTCGAGACACATGGAATGAAAACCTGTACGAAATGATGAACGAAAGAAGAGGCATCAGTGATGTTTATTACCCAAAAAAGGACGGGTTTCAATTCTGAGTCTGGTTCCTCTCAAGGTTTCTTCCTCTTAATTTCAGGGAGTTTTGCCCTGCCACTGTCACCATTGGCTTGCTCATTAGGGAATTCATTTTGTGACACTTATTTATATATCAATGTAAAGCTGCTTTGTGACAATGTCTATTATAAAAAGCGCTATAGAAATAAAATTGAATTGAAAAATTGAAATGAATTGATGGACATGTACAGTGGGAGCCAGTGTGAGACCATTGGTGAAGATGCTCCTCTTTTTTTTTAAATCTTTCGATTTGTCTTACGTCACAAATAATATAAATAGCAAAACAATTAGAATTTCTTTTAGCTCGCAAATTGACCCCCTCCATTTGCTCAAGTTGGTGTCAACTGTGAGATTGTGTTTTCTATCTCGCCGTTTTCTATCTTCAAGTGCAACCAGAAACCTGAACGCGGTTTTATTTGGGGAGGGGGGGGCATAACAAACGTGGAACTTTATGAAGCTTCACAGTTGAAGGAGCTAAAGATTCAAAGTTTAACCAAAATTGTTATGATAATTATATGACTTGTGATAATGTAGGAACTTTGAGAAAAATGCAATATTAGAAGCATTTTCACCAGGGCGGTCAGACTTTGGCCCTCGCTTTACCTAACAACAAGGACATCAGACATGGTACATAAACCTGTGCGGCTCTGTAGTCATTAATCTCTGACACATATCACATGCTGTAAAATGTCATGTATGTCTCTTCCTTTGACCGTTGTCAAAGACCTTTGTGCTTTACTGATCAGGGTTTGATTGTGTCTCTTTGTATACTCACTGACCATTTTATTAGATACACCCCCTTGTTTTTGTCCATTTTATCAGTTCCACTTACCATAAAGGAACACTTTGTAGTTCTATAATTACAGACTGTAGTCCGTCTGTTTCGCATGCTTTGTTTGTCCCCTTTACCCTGTTCTCATATGGTCAGACCCCACACAGCACCAGCACAGATCAGGTACTATTTGGGTGGTGGATTATGAGCTAATAAGACTGGATCAGACATAGCAGTGCTGCTGAAGTTCTTAAACACTGCTAACTCTATTTCGCACATCTATCGTATCGTATCCACCTTGATATAAAGTCAGATACATCTATTGCTGCACAATTAGTGTTTGTCATCCTCTAAGCCTTCATTGGTGTTAACAGGATGCTGGTGGTGCACATATTTGGCTGGTGGACTATTTTCAGTCCATCAGCGATGCTGACGTGTTTAAAGCATTAAAGGACAGAGTAAAGGGGACAAAACATCCACTTACAAGCTGGCATGCGCTTCATTTTCTTTAACCCCTGTGTTTGTGCAGCTATATTTTCCCGATGCATAACCCTGATCTAAATGTCTGATTTTGTAGCGTTGTAAGGACAAGCTGAACTCCCTGGCAATCTCTGTCATGAACCTGTGGCCGGGTGTGAAGCTAAGGGTCACTGAGGGCTGGGACGAAGATGGCAATCACCCAGAGGAATCTCTGCACTATGAAGGCAGAGCCGTGGATATCACGACCTCCGACAGAGACCGAAACAAGTACGGCATGCTGGCTCGGCTGGCGGTAGAGGCCGGTTTTGACTGGGTCTACTACGAGTCAAAAGCACACGTCCACTGCAGTGTGAAATCAGGTAAGAACCTCCAAATGTATTAGCTTAATTAGGGGGTGCTTGTGTAATCAGATCTCTTTTCTGTACTATTTTATTACTATTAATATGTAATAGCCTACCTGATAAAGTAAATAAAGTAGATAAAGAAATAGCTATTTTGTACTGGAAATAGGTCAAAGTTGTTTAATCTTGAGAATACTGTAAGTCATTCTGGTTATTGAATAGATATAAAACTTAAGTACACTTTAAAACAGCTGTAATATGTATGTATCTCTTTTTATTTTCAAGTCCTGGAGTGCATTATCTATATTAGGAACCCAGATTAAACTCATCCAGAGGCAGTAAATGGTTTACACCTCTCCGTTGACTCTGACCGTTATACCTATTGAACTTGTAATTGCCTCTAATTTACTAATGCCTGGGCACTAAATAGTGATGATTAGTTAATTATATGTTCTCTCAAGCTGTGCAGGACTAAACAAAGGGCTGAATGAGTTGCTGTACATCTACCACAGTGTATATTTTGGCTCATGATGCCCAACGAAACGGTTCTTTTAAGGTTAGGTCTTTAGGTGTGACTGGGTACGCAGTGCTCAGGTGTGTCTGGCTCTGGATAGCGGCCCGCTCTCATTAGCAGGTGAGATAAGTGAGAGACTTGAGCTGCAGGTGATGAACAGATAACAGACCACATCATTAGGTTGTAAAAACTCACCTCTAGCCGTGTCATCAGGGGAGCAAATTACTGTTCGGATCATCAGGAAAGAGATTGGAATTTTTTTGCTGTTATCAAAAGGCACCTTAATCATCTTTTGTACACCGTGAGTGATGTTTTATTTAAGCAACAGGTTTATTCAAGGTGCAAATACAAACAAAAATGTCATTTGGCACGTTTCACGTAGTTCTGTTACTCTGGAATGTGGGATTTCTTTGCCGTTTCTTACGGAGACTTTGTTGCATTCGTAGTTTCAACCAGACACAAAAGCTGACCCTGTGTCCTGTGACTTTCCTGTCTCACTGCAACACTTGAGTCTGAAAAGTGTCAGTTTTGGGCCCCTGGTGAGGAATGAGACTAATGTGTGCGGACGTTTATGAAGCACTCCCTATCACTCTGATAGGGAGAGCAAACACAGACAAGCCCTGTTGTCTGCACCTGCCTTATCAAAGTCCTTTAAAGGTGTGTTCTGCTACTCAGGCCGTAGCAGCGCTGCGTATTTGTGTGTGCGATTGAGTCATTGGTATGAACACGAAATGCAGATTTAAGGAATCGAGCTGGAGATCTGAGCTAAGTGGATGAACTGTTGTATGCTAAAGATAAAAGAGATACATAGCTCGTGTGTGTTAATCCTTTTCTTTGTAATTGGCAGAGTGTCTAACTGCAGAGATAAGGTGGTGATGCCACGTGATAAGAACATAATATATGAAAAACTTTGTGTCCTTTTTGCAAAAGTACATTCCTGCGATCTAGTGGGTACCTAGAATGTAGGTGTGAATAGGGAAGAGAGTTTTTGAGAGAGAGAAAGAGAGAGAGCGAGAGAGAGAGAGACCGATTGCTCAGAAGTAGAGCAGGTTACCAAAGCACTGTGAGATGATTAACCCACTCTTTTGTTTTCTAGATGGTTATTCCGTTATACTTTTCTCTCAGATCTCTTATCTCAGCTATGTCTTATCACCTGGCCTTGGTCCTCACCTTTCCCAAATATTTGTGCTCGACTTGACGGAGACTTGAGACTCTCCTTGCAAGCCCCGTAGAGTCTCATAGGGCCTGACCCAGGAACTCCTGCAGGAGAAAAGTCCAGCTTGCCTTCATACTTAAGGTTATTTATTAGCTTATATTGTATATTACGCACTGACTTAAGTCGAGGGAAAAGAGAAATCGAATAGTTTAAAATGTTTGCTTGCTCACAAAGTTGTTTTCGCACTGCAGCTGCCTTTCGTTTTATTGGTGTTTTCATGTGTCGGACGTGTATGGATCAAAGAGACGAGAGAGAGAGAGAGAGAGAGAGAGAGAGAGAGAGAGAGACAGACAGACAGACAGACAGACAGAGAAAGAGAGAGAGAGAGAGAGAGAGACAGAGAGAGAGAGAGAGAGAAAGAGAGAGAGAGAGAGAAAGGGGTCAGAGAACATG
>JAVSBV010000121.1:1972661-1983293 GCA_033117975.1 Parotocinclus spilosoma
ATGTTACATAGCACGTCCCGTCTTGTAACATAGGGCATGTTTGTTTAATCGGACCAGACGGTTATTAGGACCAAAACCATCGCGTCCCGATGTGGTCCCATGAACCGGATTCGACTGTATATAGATTTCATATGGCATGACACATATTTAATGTCTATACACAGTTGCCAGGATTTAATTATAAAAATGCATCCGTCCCATAGTATAACACCACCCTTGCGGTGTGTGTGTGTGTGTTTGCTAACTCCCTTCATTTACTGATAAATATTTGTATTTTGGAAAAAGGTTTTGATGGTAGGCATGGCAACTGGACTAAGCACCCATACCTCCTCGTGGATCTTCTTGAGGAAAGCAATCTCCTCCTGAAGGCTCTCGATGCGTCTCTCCAGGTCCAGCCTGGCCAAAGTAGCAGCATCAACGTCCTGCAGAGAGGAAGCAACGATGCAGTTCAGCATTAAACTCAGATCGAATCACTTTAAATCCCACCTTATATTATGGGATTTAGGCAGCAGATGTTTTATTTTGTTGCAGATAAATGATTGGATTTACAGATCGAAAAGCAGAGAGGTTGTTCTCAGCTTCTTCTTTCTGGTGGATCTCCTCTTGAAGTCTGTAAAAGAAGAAAAAGGAGGTCAGTGTCATATTTGTTAAACCTTAACACTTTAAAACATTTGAAAAGATTTTTTAATGCTGCTTCTGATCACTAGTGGTTCTGTAGAGGCCTATACAAAACTGTGTTCATTTGATCCCGAGGTTTCACTGTAAGTGGTTCTGGAAGTCTGTTTGATCAGATTAGTTTGAAGTTGGAATTGAATTAATTCCAGACACACAAACACATCCTGAGGCAGGGCAATATTTTTTACTCATTTTTGAATGAAGTCTGGCTTTTTGTTTGAATTCGGGGGCAAAAACATTTCAGTTGGACCGTACCATGTGCAAATTGATGTTTTCTATATAGGAAGCCCTTTTCCCAAAAAGCATATTTGCAGAAAAATCATTGTTTTATGGGCTGAACACTGTGTAAAAGCTTATTGTAAAACCACATTGGATCCCTTTAAGACTAATCCTGACTTACATTTTTTGTTCTTGTTCCATGACTTTTTTGAAAGTGATTTTCAAAGTTTAAAAGCTAGCATTTAACATCCCACATACACACATTTATGCTCAGTAAATAGCTCTGTTCCTTTGTTGTATTTTGGTCGTGTAGGAATCTCCACCTACAGGGACGATCTCTCCTCTAATCGACACTCATCCCATGAGCAGCTGTTTGCCATTTATAGAGCAAAGGCACAAAAATGGACGGGACCCTGTTCTGGTGTCACCTTACCATACATTCACAACGAAAGATGCCAGGTGACGATGGCGAATTTAGCCAGCGTGGAAACAAGAGTCTGATTAACATTTGCACCCTGACTCCTTTTGAAATATCTGCACATAGCATGTGTTGCATGCGTGCGATTGTTGGCAGGCCGATTTTAACCGATTCGAGAGTCACACCATGTTTGTGACTGATCGCTCAATTACATGCTATGCTGTACATGCTACGGGAAACTTCAAATACCACATGGTGACACCAAACACAGACACTTCACGTTCTCCTCATTTGGTAGTCTTTTAAATCCATTCATCACTTACACAGAAATAGTCTTCCATAAACACCCTACAAATAATTATAGCGTGTCTTTAGTGTTAGTGTGGAGCAGTTATGCCCTAATGCCTACAATCTCTGGAGTGCTGTATGCTCCCCCCACATCCCACACCCCTCCCACATGAGCACACACACAAACACACACAGATAAGGGTATTTTAGGAGATGAGAATTCTCCACAGTGCTTCTGGTGGGTATATTGGGGAGGATAATAATAGCTTTCTAATCTGGGAGCCATGATATACGACACTGGAACGGCTTGCATCTGAAAATGCAACTCAAGAACGATCAAACTTTACTCTCTCTTGCAAGTACAGCATGAGACACTTTCACTCATTCATTCTACGTCTCGGAATAAATGAGAACTATTTGTTTTCATATGTGGTCCAAATAAATTCTTGCCAGAAGGACTTCAGGTTAACATAACGACATACTGTAGCTAAAACAGTCAAATTAATCCCCTTTACAGCTGCTCTACTTTTTATACCCTGTTACCTCCCTCGGTGACTCATGAGATCATCCTGCTTTAATCTCAACAAGATTTTTTTCACACTTTGCATGATTTGGATTTCGAAGATTCAATAATAACTAATTCAATACTTTGTGGAAAAAGAGCAAAAGGGTCAAATCAGTTGAATATGTTGAAAAGGTTATTACAGCTCTTTCTGGAGGTCCTTTTGAAACGTAATATGGTTAATAATAACTGCACTTTTTTGTGTTTATCCCAGGAATCTGACCTTGAGTTTCCTTAAAGATATGTGCTAATATTCCAGTGTTATTAGTATGCAAGTTCAGAGTATCCCTATGTATAAACCATAACTATAATAATCACTTCCAGGTGATTCAGTTATGCACATGCAGGTAGTGGACAAGTTACTGTATGTGAACAACCAGGCTCGTTCTTTTCTAGGCTACAAAATCAAAAATGGCTCATCCAACGTTCAAATATGTTAAACATAATTCTGTAATATCCTGTTTAAAAACTGATAGGAACAGGTTACTGTGTATACACTGATTTACCCCCACATACACTTTCAAAAAAGGTACTAAACTGCAGAACAAATGCTTGTCTCTTGGGTGGTCCATGGACTGCCATAGACATTTTGTCTATAATTAGTCAAAGTCAAAGCAGCAAAAGCAGCTTTACAATTGTATATTGTTTTGTAATACCCGAGGTAAATCCCAATCCACAAGCCTGGGGTGGCAGTGGCAAGACAAAAACTCCCTAAATAATATAGGAGCGAAACCATGAGAGAACCAAGGCTCAAAAAGGGACCATTCTTACTTCAAAAATATAATTAAAACATGTTTCTTGTATTTCATTCAGCATTCTTTGCCTCAACCCGAACTCAACCCCCGAACAGCCCCATGCGCCCCACTTGGGCCACTACTGTAATGCATTCACCTTTAAGGGTTAAATCTTGATCTTCTTTATACTAAGATGCTTGTACCTTCTACAAGGACATGTCAGTCCTCCAGTTGGCTTAGCTCTGTACATTTGTAGCGACCGTCATGATTTCTCACCTGAGTTTGAGTTTCTGAAGGTCGTCGGCCAGGTTGTCCCGTTCCACCTCGACACGAGCCCTTTGATTGGTGATGGCGTCGACCTGCCTGCGGAGCTCCCTCATCTCCTCCTCGTACATCTCAGAGATGCGAGTGGGTTCACGGCCCCGCAGCCGCTCAATCTCGACGGACAAAGCCTGGTTCTGCTGCTCCAGGAAGCGGACCTTCTCAATGTAGCTGGCGAAGCGGTCGTTCAGGTGCTGCAGCTCTGCCTTTTCGTTGGTGCGTGTGTGCAGGAAGTCCTGGTTCATGGCATCGGCTAGGCTGAAGTCCAGCTTCTCTCCCAGGCCTGCATAGGAACGGGTCACGGGTCCAACACCGAAGGAGGAACGGTGGCTGGAGTACAAGGGGGAGGCACCGGAGGAGGACTTGGTGACTTCGTAGACCCTGGAGGAAACATGTGAGGAGCCAGTAGAACCTCGGCCAAACAGGGAGCTGGACATGGACGAGCCCAGACCTGAGCCAAAGGTTCGGCGATAGGATGAGGCCGTCTCGGCAGAGGATGCGTAGGACTTGCTCATGGTTAGGAAGCTGTTAGGTGAGGGCTGGTGTGGTCTGAAAGACTTGGACAGAATGAGGGGCAGCTGACACAAAAGTTGCTATATGTAGCCTTGATCACATTTTACCCCCTCCCACATATTCATCACCTCTCCCCTTAGCCCATCCTGTTCCCTCAGCTGTCATGGGGTTTCCAGTAGCTTGGTGGGGCAAATGCCAGAAAGGGTGAGAGACAGCAGGGGTGTGTTGGGTGGCCTAGACTGGCTTTAGCCTTGATGTCTTGAAGTCTAAAAAAAGGCGAGCAGTGACTGTCATATCTTTACAAACGCATCCAGGAATTGAATTTTATTTTATCCTTCCGTGTGAAAGGTTGCCAGATATTTTAGCTTTTTTAGGAAGTCTGTGGGCTGTTCAGATGAATGAAACATGTCATTGGCAAAGATGGAGAACAGAAGCCTAAGATTTGTGATTCATTGCGTTGCTCTTGTTTGGCTTGAAGCCCCCGCCTATTAGCTGATTTGCATGAGTGGGAAGCAAACAGGATTTCTCATCTCGCTATTGATACCGCTGCCAAGTGTTGCTTCTGACGTCTGCAGTGTCCTAATTAACTGGTGAATAATTAGCAATTACACTGAAACTGGCAATTTGGGTGATGAGTTTAAGTGTCTGCAATCCGAGAGCAACTTACTGCAATCATATGACTGGATTTTTACGAGGTATTTAGTGATATTAGAGTTTAATACAAATTGAGTACTGGAGACACATTTTAGGAGGTCTACATAACGTCCCATGGTTTCTTCCTTATAACATTTAGGGCGTTTTTCCCTGCCACTGTTGCCCCAGCTTCGCTCAGTTAAGGCTTTGGATCTGGATATTTGTAAAGTTGGTTTGAGACAATGCTTCGTTTTAACTGTCGACTTTAATTTTGCCTCGCGAGGTCTTCAATAAGCAAATGGTGCAGATTTTTTGAAGATTCATTTTGACAGTTTGTTCTAGCGAAGCATCCAGGATACATCCTTCCTTTGTTACTTCGATCTGATTCGTTTCTTTATTCACCTCTGCCATAACACTTGAGAAATGAAGATGACGGTACATTGTATGAAGCAAACATGAAGCCTTATAAGAGCCCTGGCATGTGTCCCTACCCCCTCCTACTGAAGTACTGTTCTTCTGGGTGAATGGTCTGTGTTACTCCACAGCTGTTCCTGTCATTGCTATTAATAGGCCTCTACTCTGAACCCCGTCCTTTTAACATGTTCCTGAGGGCCTCTCAGTGAGCGAGAGAGGCTGAACCTGACAAGGAAGAAAGCCAATAAACTTTGAACAAACAAATTCTTAAGCATCTACACTAGATCTGAAATTGATAAAGAACAATTTCATATAGACTCACATCGGGTGGTTAAAGGTGTGATAGAAAGTACATCCAGGCTACCATATACAGTACCAATGGGTCAACAACAACAACAACAACATATATACCCAATGCAACAGTACAGAAAAGGAGACTTTAGTATAAAGTGTGCTATAGCAAAATACTTTCTAGCTTTTCAAATGTTACATTTTTGCTGAATAAACATGTTAATTTTACGTTCGAGATCATTATCTCAGTACCTTTGTTACTACGTCACATTACACTTATAGCTACAGCGAGTCTTATGATCAACAGTCCACTACTCTAGTATTAACACACACACACACACATAGAGCATTGCTACTTGCACTGTTCCTTGTACTGTATTATAAAAATAAGAATAACTCGAGTTATATCCTCTCCAGTTTTATGTAAAATGTCCTTATTATTACAATTCCTGCATTTGTTACATTTCCTCTTTTAATTGCCAGTTGACGCAGAATTAAACAGGTTCTTTACTTAAGTAAAAACTAATGATCTGAAAAGTATAGTTGAAGTTTAAATGTATGTGCATCTAGAGTTTTAGAAGTTTTAAATTATACAAATGCCATTATAATCTTTAATTCACCTCAGAAAGAACAGAATCAAAACATTTTCAAACATGAGCAACCAAATCAAGCTTATGATTTTTTTTTAAACACTGTTAAATCTTTCATTTCTACACATAATATTTAGTAATGAAATCAACCTATATTTAACCTAAACAATAGTTACTATTGGCTCTTCGAAACATCATCTTTTTGAACCTTGCAGTTCCTCCGTTTTTAGAGCAGTTAATAAAAGATATTTGTAATTACCTGTACTTGTAAAACTTTTAGTGACTTAAGGTGTAACGTCTTCAAAAATTAACAATAAATCTGGTTTACTTTAAACTCTACACCCAAGTGTACCATGACGGGATGACTGAGAACTTCTAATAGTAATCATATAAATTAAATTCACCTTCCTAGGGTCATGGGGAAGAGTCTCTGATCTGGAGTATGCGATTAATAAAACCACTGTAATGTGTATAAAGTTATTTTATGAGTAGAATGCATTATGCTGAACATTTATACTTTCATAACGTCACACACGACTCTTGGGCATTGCCTCCGTTGTTGCAGCATTCTCCAAAATCTTGAGTCATCTGATTCTCCATGAAGGCACTGAGACAAGAGGCGTCTATGTACATTTGGTTATATATTGTATACAGTGCAAAAATGCCATTAAATAAGTTAATTCCTTGAAAAAGCTACGTTGCTGATGTGTAAAGGCTGGTATGGTGTACAGTATTGGGGTCACCCCCTAGTGAGAGCTTTTACCCAGGCACACTTGCGACACAGAAAACCTGGGCTGGGTGCCAAGGCTGTAAATGAGCTGCCTGATGTGATTTCATGTTTATAGCAACTGTGTGATAGAAACAGGTGTGCTTTTCAGATACGGAAAATCCCATTTCCGATTAAAATATCTGCTGAATAGGTTATGGGGCAGTTTTTAAGTGTGCCACGATAAGATACACTGAGTCATCTGACATTACAGAAACTCTAAAGTAGCTCCATGACAAAGCATTTGGCTGCATCTGATACTACATCATAAATATAAATACAGAACATATGAGTTACATATTTGTTCAGATTCAGGTTTAAGGAACTGACGGGGTAAAATGATTTATTATGAGGTCAGGTGATACTAGATCTTTGTTTCCTGGCAACCACAAAAACACCTCTGAACTGTACTCAAGAAATTGGCGTGACTGACGATGTCGGATGTCCTATTATGGTTTTACAACATAGTTATATATTATGCTGTTGTGATAGTTACTGCTGCTATGCTACTTTAAAAATGTCAGTTTATCCTCTATCCTGTTTTGTGTCTAATCTCCCTCCATATACTCTGTCTTGCCTGGATCTTTCCCTTGCTGGTATCCATATTACTGTGCCTAACCTTATTGTGCTTTTTTGTATCAAGAGCTCGTGACCAGATTCAACCCGTAGATGAAGTCTAAAGAGGGTATATATGTATAAGTAAAACTTAACAGGACGTAATTAAACAGTCTGCTGTGGGAGAAGAAAGGACTGGGGTGGCCTAGTGGGTATGACACTGGACTCTGGACCTGAATGTCCTGGGTTCAAATCCCACCTCTGACACAGTTGGGTCCCTGAGCAAGGCCCTTAATCCTCCATTGCTTGAATTGTAAGATTATATAAGTTGTAAGTCGCTCTGGATAAGGGCGTCTGCTAAATGATGTAAATGATGTAAATGTAAAGGATCAGAAGGGAGCCGTGTGGGATGATATAGCTACCAGGCTGCTCCCAGTACTCCTCATCCTTACAAATGTTAAGAAGGAAAACACAGATCAGAGCAGAAATGAATTCACTGAGCATCTTCTGTAAGGGCTTTAAATTCTATTTTATGTTTCTTCACCCCGTGTTTTGTCAGTGTGTCATTTTCCTGTTCCTTGTCTGGGAGAAAACTAGTGTTTTGTATTTAACTTTTGTGTTCAGTAAACGTTTAGCCCATAGCTGCCAGCCTTGCCAGGCTTTCTTAGCCACACTGCATTTCCTTTCTCCCCTAACCTTTCCTTGTGTGGCACTAAGACACAGAAAGGAACAATTGATTCAACTGAGAAACACAAAATAATCTAACTTACTGACTGCAAATAGCTCTGTTTTAAACTTAGACTCATCCAAATTTAAGACACAATTTATTAGTCCATGACCAGACTGGCCTGGGCCTTTCTGACCCGTTCAGAACACTAGCATATGAAGGACTGACTCTGACCTTGAATACGGGGTGACATATAAGAAACAAACTTTGTTCATGACCCTTAACTTTTACAATTGCTTTGATTGTGGATTGTAAAAATTGTCTGTTAAATGTAAACATAAAGTAACTGTAATCCTGGCTGTGACCCTAAAGGTGACCTTCTGTCAATGACCCAGTGTCAGTGTGTAACCAGGCCATGCAGGAATGAGACCAAAGAGTCCAGATCAGTATTATATACCACGCTATTCAGCTCAAACAATAACCCCTGATTCAGCGGTGTTTGACTGATTATCTGTCCGTTTGCTCCGTGCGGGGGTTAGATGAAACTCTCATGAAGTACTGTGTCTGTTTTTTTCAAAGGGAATCTGTCATTCTGACCCAGTCTGTCCGGCATGTGCTGAGGCTGAAATGCCATGACATGTGAGTCTGAATATAGGCAGGGGGTCAGAGGAAGGCGTGGATGACACAGCAGCAGGTTGGCTTTCAAACACCAAGCAGCAGCTGCCCTGGCAACCCCAAAACATGCATAAACAGACTTCTAGGAGGGAGAAGATACATGAAGGGCACAGTTTGTCACAAATTAGTATAGCTATACATCATCGAAAAGCAAGTCAATTTGCAATGTTAATCCTAGTTATTGCACGTAATAAAGGAATATTTTTCTTTTACATGAATAAAGCAGGCTAGATTGGGACATATTTAATCACAGTTTGGTAGATAGGAATTGCCTTACAGACCATACACTTTTAGCGTGTGCACAATAGGGGGCGCTGCTACTTTAGATTCATTAGTAGTTGGAGTGAAAGTACCAGAACCTCCATACAAAGGGCATGGGGAGGTGTTGCTTAACTGTTTTTTAAAACCCATTTATTTAGTTAAACCCTTTAATATTGTTTAATGTAAGTTTTGTATTTAAATTTGTTCTTTTTATTTTCATTGTTTAATATGTATTTATTCTTATTTCTACTTGCCTAATGTTTTATATGTATGGGTTGGATAGTTATATTTTTGATCAATCACATTCATTTGCATTTATCTACCTATGAAGGTTTTAGATAAATACATGAATCATAAATCAAAATATAAATCATACAGACAACATAAAAAACTCTCCATAGACAAACCCTGGTAGCAGAATGGGTTGTACTTAACACCTCTGTGCCTCTCAGTAGGACTCTGCCCTCCGAAAGTCCAGATAATAGTTTGCCAGCTTTGATGGAGAACTTGGCTGGCATTCACACAACCCTGACCTGAACTCTATAACACATCTAGATTAATTGGAACAGGAACAGTAAACCATATTTTCGTGCATACGCCAAATTATTATGAAAAGCAGGTTCACCAAGGTTCAGGTCCACTGATGCAATTTTTGTTCCTATTGAGCTCTAAGACTCGATATTCTTTTACTATGGTGAGCCAAGATGTGAACATGAATCCAGGGCGCAGATGGAGACTTATGCCTGGTCCTTCTTGACGTCACTGCGGGAGGTTGGAGGGAGGACGGAGCGACACTGGAGGGGATGGAGCTGACGGAAGGAAAGCGGGAGCGGCCCGGAGCACGACTCCTGATCCAGATCCTGATCCGCGCCGCGCATTACGCGCTCTCCATCCTCTCCGTGTCTCCGTGTCTCTGCGTGTTTGATCTCCTAACAAAATCACGCTCGCTTTGGGTCTGATCGCCGCGCTCGTGAGCCGGATTCTGCGCAATCCGGACCAAAATGCGGAGTTAAACCTGCAGTGGTTCGCGTTGCTCTCCGGTTCTGAACTCGGGGATCGTTTGGAACGATGCGTCCACGGTTATGGAGAGCCGTGCTGGGCATGAGCGTGCTCTACCAGCTTGTCATGGCAGGAAAATACGGTGAGTGAATACAAGGAGGCAGAAAGAAGAGCCAACATAAGATGGTCCCAGTTCGATTGTAGGTTATTTGAACAGCTGTTAATTCCACAATCCATTTCAAAATCCAAGTTGCTTATATAGTTAGTAGGATGTTGTTGTTTTGTAGATCATAAGATTAAATGTTTGGTAGTAAGGGGATGGTAATAAAGGGAGAGACTCGATCTGCGCTCAATGTCTTCCATCTTCCAGCAAACCTTATAAAACAAACACATTCTGTCCTGGCCCAAAGCCAGCTTGAACCCAGATTGAATTTTATAGTCCATCTTATATTTATGGAGCAACTGGTGGGAAACTGGGTGAAAGCTTTCAGGACCACGGACAGCACCACATTACTGCCTGCGTGTAAACACATCTTATAATTGATAACCACGGACAACAATTAATCCATGTAAGCTTTTAATGAGAGAAAAAGTTTGTAATGTTAAGACTAACGAGTGAGAAAGCTCTTCAAAAATGATTGATATAACAGATTGTCCTTAATAGCCATGGGCTATTTTCCGAACAGGAATGAATGTGCTTTACTGGCAGACATTATGTGTTTGAATGATGCTCTCTATCTGAATGATGTCGCTCATCCCTTCATATTTCCTCTTAATGTTTCCCTTTAATGATTTTTCTCCGAGCAGTGTCTGTAACTAGAATAATGACAGCCATGTTTGCATAGCAAATAAGACCACCTTTTATAAACGAAAGGTCAGTAATTATGATTATGCTTGATAAATCACGATTGGGAGAATGTTAGAGTCTTTGTGCAACATCTGACGCTTTTAAAAGGAAGATAAATGAGTTGATAATGAGGCAAGTGGGCAAAAAATAGCAAAAATCCTTTCGGTCTCGTTCTAGTCATTAATAGCTTTACATATATATATA
>JAVSBV010000121.1:1985324-1999764 GCA_033117975.1 Parotocinclus spilosoma
TTGTAGTTTTAACACCTTCACTATATTGATAAAAAAAACAGATGAAAACTGCATTTAAGTGCTCTTTTAAGAAGAGATTGAGAATAACAAAGTATTTGAACTTTTAAACAGTCTGAGTCTAGAGCTAAAGGCTTACAGTCATCTGTGTGCTAACAAGTGGAAACAAGCCTGACATTTAAATAATGACATTTCCATAAAGCAAAAAAGGTACTATCTAAAAAATATAGGTCTCATACATGTTTATTGCATAAACCAGAAGACCTTAGATACAGATAGTAGTTATCAGAGCTGGTTCCAGATGTGAGCTGAGAGATGTTATTCAGTACGGGAAAATGGCCAAATTAGTATGTATATCAAGGGCAAATTAGAGTATAGAGTATATATACGTATATATATATATTTCAACTAAAAAAACAGCTTTTTGAGTGTAATTTGATACAATACTGTACTTAATGTAGAGCAAAATATACATATATCTAATAATAATGTTATGACAACTTTAGAATGTATTTTAAATGCTTTAAAGAGCAGTGATTAGTAAATCCAAATCGAACAGATATTTGCGATTTTTATAGCATGTTAAACATCGGTCGCAATTCTCCTTACTTAGTTATTTAATAACACAAAGTTACATTTTGGAAGATAAGCCCCTATCCAGAGGTACACATATACATATAACACAAAATAAAAATAACAAACAAGTTGTACATGCTGTAGTGCACGTGAAAATATTGCAGTAGTTGACATTATTAAAGTTGATGCAATTGCACAATTCTTCTTTTTTTATACATAAAACATGCTAAGCTGTGCTTGTGTGTGATCTTTAGCCCTTTGAGCTTGTATGATGGGGTGAAGCTCCTAGAAACACTGGCGGAAAGGATCCACCTCGCAACGAGCAGCTTTATCAACATCAGGTATGGTCAGTATGAGTGGGTTCTGGTGTGTCTGTGACATTATGGGTATCAAAACAGGAGCGAAGAAAGACACTGTGTAAAACATCGAGTGTAATCTGAGCTCTGTGTGTGTGTGCAGCATGGTTGGGCCTGCGCTCACGTTCAGGATCAGACAGAACTCTCTGAACCTCAGCGCTGAGGACGTGGCCAATAAAGCTGGTGAGTGACAGGCTCGCTCGCTCGCAATCACCTCTCCACTCTCATTCCCTTTGTAATTTGTAAGCAATTTAGCCCACAGTCTGAGAGAGAGGGAGCTAGCCAGCATCACAAACCCCAGCTCTAATTATTTCAAATGTCAGCTCTCATACGTCTCACAAAAGCACTGGACTAATTTTTGTAATTCTCTCTAAAAGGAAGCTTGAGATTTGGATATATTAGCCGTACCTCAGCCGCTTCCGATGTGACTGACACGTATTTGTTCATGAGATATAATACAGCTCGGCTCATCAGAGCGCTGGTACAATTGATTGCAGAGTGGTTCACGCTTTCTCTCCACTCTGCAGTGGCTGAGAAGAATTTCCTGGAGGGAGAGACGGGACTGAAGATCATTCAGACCGGAGTTGGTGAGGTGGGTTCCTTCCCTCAACCTTCTCTCCCTTTATCAGCATGAACCAGTCATTCGTGGCGTATATATTTACAGTTTTTGCTAATTAGTTTGTTTATCGTCCTCTTTCATGTTTATCGGTTGCTCATGGAGTCATTAGCCAGGGAAATTTTGGCACCAACCAACCAGGGAGCATCCTAATTAGGATTTACAACTTTGAGGCGACGCCATGCAAAAGTCAACTGTTAAATAAAGTCAAGCGAGAACAGGAAAGAATTGATTGTTTAAGTTTATTCCGTGTCAATTTTTAAGCTTCGGTTTCTTACCTTAGACTGTACAGATCTTTAGCAGCCCCTAATTTACAGTACGTTGCTTTTAATTTGGTATTAGTGTTGCACACAGGTAGTAAAATATCTTCCACAACAGCAAGACTTTTCACCCAAAAAATCCCATTTAACACTTTTTCACAGTAAATGGTATATTATGTTTTTGTCTAGCAATGATAATGGCTTTTGTGCCTAAGGGTAATTTAGAGGTGGATCATGTATTATAGACTGCTCACAAAAATAAGGAGATATTTCATAAATAAAAGTGAGCAGTATATTTATAGTTTATCTCTCCTTACAGCGTCCTTGGCTGTTAAGAAAGTGCAGCAAAGTGATAACAACGTTAGACACAATTTCTCTTCTTGACCATTTGTGTCACAAATTTCTTAAGGGCTGTGTCCTAAACGGTGTATTGATGCCTGTTCCCTACATTCTCCATGCCCCTCTGAACATATAACAGAAGTCTTACTAATTTCAGACATACGGCTTTGCTCATTACTGTGTGACAGCAGATTCAAGCGGTTTGTCAAAGTGTCTTGCACACAAACTGTTCGTAATAGACAGCGCCATGTTAGCACTGATGTCTGAATCCATGACAGGAGCAAGGTTATAACTGCTATCCTCAATCACACTCATACTGGGGCAATTTAGAGAGGCCAATTAACCTATTGCGTGTCTCTGAAGACTCTAAAACCCAAATACCTGGAGAAAGCCCATGCAGACTTGAAGTGAAAATGCAAACTCCATCCAAGAGGAATGCAGGGTCTGAATCTGAGCATCACTGCTCAAAGATTTATAAGAAAGATGCATCATCAATTTATTCATTTGTGTTCAAATTGTATTGTTCTGGTTATTACGGGTGGGTTTTTATATTTAGAAAGTAATAAAAGTGGCCTTTTTAAAAGAAAATATAAATCACGACTGACATGAGAAAATTGGTAGAATTAACACAACTAACTATTTTAATATTATGACTAATTTTGATATAGTCCCAGTTTTGTTTGTTTTTGTGATTTTCTACAGTCTTTAAATTTCTGAATGTTATTACCCTGCCTTTTGTATCTAATATCTTATTCATAGTGCTGATAATGTGTCTGTCACACTGCTGTTTGGTTTTTTATTCTGATTTGTTCCGAATGTGTTCCAACATGTAAATCACAGGAAAGTGCTATATAAGTGCTTGTATAGTTGTACAATTTCCATAGTGGCAATCATATTAGAGGCTTGTTTTGTTTTGCAGAATGGACAATTGCTTATAGCATCTATAATGAAAATATGACTTACTTGTCCTATTGCAATCTTTTGTTTAGGCCTAATGTAATTTATTAATATCTCAATTGTTTTGTAGGAATGATTATATATTACCATATTTTATTGGATTCCCTTTTAAAACATGAATCTCAATTTGCTATATGGAAAAGCTGCAGGTAAAGTCGACAAAACCCAATTTCCCAAACGGTTGCATAAAACTGTTATTGTATTAACAGCATTAAAATATTTGAACTTGTTAATGACAACATTTATATTATGGTAATCAAATTTAATTGCAAACATAATGCATTTATGACCTTTTCTTAATTCAGTAAACATAATAGAGCTTGCCAGAATGACACATTTTTAATTCATCATTTTATGATGCACGTTTTGTAAGAAACACTTTTTTGTGCAAACTGTTTTCTTGTCTTCCAGGCACGACGTCAAAGCATGCACTGACATTTTGTGCTTGCAGTAAAACGCGTAAAGAGGTTTTCTAAAAAGTTCACAACCCTCACAATAGGTTACTAGTGCTACATATTGTATGTAGAAAATATGGGCACCATTTGAGACAGAACCCTTAGTTATGGTTTGGTTAGAACAGTGTTAAGTCTGTAACTTTGAGTGGGTAGTTAGTAATTCACTTGTACATCCTTATTTATGTAAAATGGACTGGATTTAGGGTTTAGACACCAGTGTGTGCAAACTGGTTTCACTGGTTTTCCAAACCAATATGAAATATTGTGGCATCCATACACTTTTTGTTTGTCCTACATCGTAAATCTCCATAAAGTTCTGTGAGTTTCTATAGCAGCACAGTTTAGTAGTAGTAGGAGTATTTGAATAATCATATTAACAGGTATTTGTATACATTTTTAGCAAAATGGACAAAGAAAAAGTTATTTTTTAATAAAAATGGGATTTACTTCTTTTGGGCATTAAAAATATTTTTTTTAATAATATGCTTTGCAAGGTTTAATAAATAAATACATTTCTAGGAATATACCATTATTAAATCATACCGCATTTTGCTGCATATAATGAAAAAAAAAAAAACATTTTCTGTTTGAAAAAGTTTGATCACCTTTCCATGTGATGCATTAGAGTCTGTGACTGTTATCACGTCGTAAGTTAGTACGTCCAGTCAGGAGAAAAGAATGAACTTCAGGGTGGGACCAGTTGCTGTTTTGATTATCGTGACTGATATCGTCTCTGTGATCGAAATCCCACCGTGCATCGTCATTTATGTGACAGGATTTGAGCTTTATCTGACCGTTTGCACAAACTGGTTCCACTGGTTTTCCAAGCCAGTATGAATTCACTGTGGCATCCCTGAACATTGTGTTGTCCTACATCATAAATCACACGTTGGGACATAATTTGAGTCTAAATTGTATGGATTCCACCCTTGTGCGTACGTGTATCCACTTGTATGCACTGTACCGTCAGATATTTCAGCTTCTTCCTCCTGCTGCTCCTCAGTTTTCTCGCTCTCGCTCTCTCTCTGTTCTCTGCATCCCATGCCATTCTCCCCTCTGACGCTCTTTTCAGCACTTCTCTTTTTGTTACCTCTGGCATTGACCCCTCCCCTGCTCTTGCCCCCTCATCCCCCTTCTCTCTCTCTCTCTCTCTCTCTCTCTTTCTCTCTCTCTCGGCCTTTGTGCAAGCCGTGCATATTCAAGCATTTGTCTCTCCTTCACTCTCCTTTCACTGTGTACAGCTGTTGTGGAACCTTGAATGCAGTCGAAGGTCTTTTGTTGCATCCGGCTGCTCATATTTTTAATTATTCCACATTGTTCAATCGAGGGCTATGACTCTCGCTCTGCTTAGAGATGTGTAATGTATGAATGATTGTGTGTGTGTGTGTATGTGTGTGTGTATGCATGTGTGTGTGTGTCCATGTGTGTCCTTCTTTTGTGTCCTATTTTTCGTTTTTCTCTCTTTCTTTTTCTCAGTGCCTCAGTAATGAGACCTGGTTGCACCTGCCTCTTTTTTGTCTCTCCATTATTAGGGCCAAATCCTCTTCTGCGCCTCCCCGCCATCGCCCGTCTCTCACTCACTCTCTCTCTCTCTCTCTCTCTCTCTCTCTCCCTCTTCATTACTGAATTGAATTCGTCTATATGGTTTGTTGTTTGGCTGAGCCGAACCCCCTGCAACCCTCGCTGAGATTATCCAGCAATCTTGTTAATTGTTCTCTCTACTCAGACGATTGGCAGAAGTGGATGTGCTTTCTGCGCTGATCCTGTCGCTGATTCATATCTATTTTTACCCAGTCAAATATTTATCAAGTGCTGCTGCGTTAGTACAATGTCATTACAGACAAGACTCAAACTGGCTCTTGATCAAATTATATTTTCGAAAGCTATTTTCGGATCTCTCTTGTACGATGCCGCTCTGCTGCATCCCGTCGACGCTTTGCCATCGACACCCCAGCGCCAGATGTTCGGCTCACCGTTAGCTAGTTGGTATTTTCAGCTTTTTCGGCACCGTGAGACTTTCAAGCCCCAATGGTTTTATTCTCCTTGCTTTTTTCCCCTCCTCTCTCTTTCGGGGTTTGTTCAATCCAGGACATCAGTGTGTCGCCCCCTCTGCCCCTGCCCCATCAGTAACACGTGGAGCGGTCGCCTTGGCAACACCGTTTGATGTGACATAAGTGGTTGAGGGTGAATGGAGGTGGGAGGTTACGGGGCCTTCGGCTTCATATGGGACAGACACAGCTCGGGCACAAACGTTGCCTTCCCTCCTTTTTCATCGTCTTTCTCTGCACTTCCATTAAAGATAGGCACGTCTGCGTGATGTCAGCCTCGTCTAGACCTCCTGCAGTCCTCGTACTCGCTGAGGTTGCGTACGCAACGTCTAGTAATGCGCTCGAGAAGAAGCGTTGATCCTCCTCTAACATTTCTCAGCGCTGTTTTATCTCGGCTTGATACGCAGAAGCAAGCGTTTTGCACATCCGAAAACGGAGGACTGAGGATCAGGTAGGCCTTTGTGAACTCTTACAGGATCTATTTTGAATGAAATTATGGATGTGGTGTTTTGCTTCTAACAGTTTATTTGTGTGAAAACTGTATAAAATTGTGTAAGAGGCCCAACTCTGTTATTTTAAGTGATCGAACTAACAGAAATGTATCTGTCTTATATATATTTATTTTGTACTGTTTGCAAAAAATGATAGGAAATAGTCCAGTCTGCTAATTTTACCTAAGAAAAACTTCATTGTAGTTTCAGTGCACATCAATGCATAAAATAATTACTGTAAATAAAAAGCTAAATTCTGTAGACAGTTGTGATTATTAGTCTGTGCCTGGGTGTAAATGTGGAGTAAATTGTGTAACTGTGTGGCTGTAAGCTAAAGCTTGGACCTGCTCATAGATCCGGGTCATAAATTATTGAGCAGCACAAACAGTCCGTCCCATTTGCTCTGATTTATAACACCAATTAGAGGCTGAACCAAGTCTTGATGAAGTGTTAAGCAACGAGTTATCTGTTTGCAGTCAACTTGTGTAACGTGCAGGACACAAAAAGAGGGAATGATAAATGATATAGAATTAAATAATATAGAAGAAATAAATAAACAGCTAAAATAATTCAATACAGTTCACATTTATGTATATAGATTTTGTAAATATATCAGCATGAAGCAAAGTAGATGCTTCATTTTTACCTTTTGAATTTTTTATACGTGGTATAAAAAATCATAAAAAGGTTTTAATAGAATACTTTCAATTTAATTATTAAATGAACACCATAAACACACAATATCTGTATTCTGCTATACAACACATTTTCTTTATATATTTTACAAAGTCTTGGACACTGGTGCTTTGTGTGTGTGTGTGTGTGTGTGTGTGTGTGTGTGTGTGTGTGTGTGTGTGTGTGTGTGTGTGTGTGTGTGTGTGTGTGAGACGTATATATTACCTTGTGGGGTCCTTGTGTATATTACATGTCCCCACAGCGATGGAAAGATCCAGCATATCTACCATCTGACATCCTGCTGGTCCCCACAAGGAAAACAGCTATTATAGAAAAAATTAAAATAAAAAAAATTAAAATAAATAAATATGCATATATATATATATATATATATGTATGTGTGTGTGTGTGTGTAATTTTTTTCTGAAAAACCGAATCAGTCAAAGGATTTGATTTAGGTTACTGACATTAAGGTTAAGGTTAGGTAAAGCTGTATCAGTAATTACCTCCAGTAATCTGTATGCCAATTCAAGGTCCCCACAATGATAGAATGACAAACTTGTGTGTTTTTGATTTTTATATGTCATTGTGATCATTCCTTGTCCCCACCAGGATAAAAAGAACTGACGTTTTGGTTTTTTTTTCAAAGCAAAGTTGCTGTTTTCATGGAGAGTGAATGCAATGATTCTAGAAAACTGCAAAAAAAGACAAAAGATTTGCTTTACGTTTCTTAGGTTAGGTGAGGTTGCATGTGTGTGTGTGTGTGTGTGCGTGTGTGTGCGTGTGTGTGTTTAGGTGGAAAGTCAGGATGTGTGTTAGAAACTGAATGAGAACAGAACTACAAGTTTCATTAGGTGAAACCAAAAGAGCCATATATCTTGTTTTACAAAATTAACCAAAATAATAAAAACTGTGACTTAAAGCTTTTGTTTTCAGAAACGATGCAAACACAAGACGTTGCTATTTCTTTTATCCAGCGCAATAATAATGTCTACCTTAAATAGGGTGGAATAACCCTGTTTTTTATGCATCGTGTGTGTTTTATACTCTTATTAAATAAAGAGTTGGTTCAGATGAAGAGCGGGTCAGTAGAAGCGTGTCAGGGGCGTGTCTGTGTTGGAACTCGATGGACACTGGAACACATCTAGAAATGTGGACCCAAAGAAAAATTGGCGTGGGGTCCTAACTATTTCTCGAGCTGTATATGTTTACAGTTCCTATACACACAAGTACAGATATTCCACAGAGATAATTGGGACCACGGTGATCTGACTTTGTCGAGTCATGCTCTCCGATCTTCTGTCTTAAAAGTGAGGCAGCTCATCGACGTGTCGAAATAAAGTTTCTCAGACTGATAGTTTGTGATATAAAAACCCGGCTGTCTGCTGACGGCACAGGACGTTCGTTGGGCCCTGAATGCGGGCCCGTGCTTGGCTTCTGCAGCCATCCTGCTATTGTGATGCAGATAGTGAAGCTCTGTGCGATCTTAACCTCTGCAATCACCCAAAACACATACACATACACACACCCTCGGTGCACCGTCCCTGGGGTTAAAGGGTGGCGCTGAGGTCAGAGGCCGATATGGGGGATGGTCTAGATGTCCTGGGACCCTGCTTATTATGCGTTTGCTTCTCAAAGAACAGATGTTAGCCCAGCAGACTTGCAGCAGGGCAGAGCAATATGATGAGGTCAATATTATGGAGATAAATCAACTGTGCTTCTATCGGCTTTAACAAGTATTTAGAGGATTTCTTAACTGGTTTTACGGCTGTTGTATTTGCCCTGCACCTCCGTTTGATGCTTCTGTAAGATTACACAGTGTTTGTAATAATGTTATAATTCCAGTTTGTTTATAAAAGTCCACCGAACTACTATAAGCACTGAGTTACATATTGTGTTTCGTGAAACTATTATCATGATATGCTGTTGCCATATCATTCACATCTACATGAAATTGTTTATTATGACCAATACATTTGTACACATTTAGGCAATGTGTTCTAATAATAATATTGTTTTATAATAATATATTACTCGAGACTTTTTGCACGCGCTTCAGTGCCATAACGATCCACACCTTGTGAAAATTAACCAGGTTTTTTTTTTAGTAAAATACTGTAGTAAAACCATGGCAGATTTGTAATGCACACAGAGTTACCACAAGATACCTCAGTAGTTCGACTAAAACTAATATATTAACTACGCAGTTTGTAGTAACCATGGTTATTATAGTAACGTATTATGTGGAGACTACGACTCTACTGTGGTTTTACTACAATATTAACCCTTCATAGTCTTCATTTCACCATAAAACCATGGTAAAACCATGATATATTTTAATAAGGAGAGACCTTAGTCTGCTACCTTTAATGGCCCAGGCGTGAGTCCCAGCAGTGCCTTCTGGCTGGGTTGGGCACCACTTACCCCCACTGGGATCATCCAGTGGTCCTGCAAGTGCAAACCATACTCAGCTTTACATTGGACTGGGGTTCAGGGTACATTCGAGAGGTCTGTGTTCTCTTGATAGGTGCAGGAGCCCTCAAGACCCTGACCAGGACAAAACAGGGTTCAGAAAAACACTTACTTTACTTCCTAATCTTCCGACTGACCTTAGAGATGTAGAGTCTCCAGGGTCCTAGGACCTGTGAAAGGGTCTGTTACTTTCAAATATTTTCCCATTCCTTAACTTCTTCTCCCCCACCCCCCTTTTTCCTTTCCTTGGTCCCCAATCCTATGACTCACTGATCAATGATTATTCAACACTTTGTATAGGGAATTTAGTTTTTTTTATTTGCAGGGATTTTTTTGGCATTTATTGCATGACACTTGGATTTCTCCTAGGTAAATACAACTTCCAAATCACGTCATATCATCCATTCCGTCATCCGTTTTCTTTAATATATTAGTATTAGTATGAAAGTATTAATATGATTTAATTTAATTGTTGTATTTTCTTTAAATATGCTCTGTCTTAATATTGAATTACCTTCTGTGTATTTTTACTATAAACCTATTCATTAGATTAGAAACTTAATTCTTACATGTATGAAGAGGTTGGCTCCTCCCAAGGTTTCTTCTTTATAACATATATGGAGCTTTTTTCTTTCCACTGTCACTCTACTTGCTCCATTTGGGTTTAAGCTTAGATAGAAGTTAATCGAAAATTGTAACACTGCTTTGAGACAATGCCCCACTTCAAAAAGTACTACAGAAATAAACCTAGCTTTGATTCTTCACTCTCTTTATTATACTATTTACTTAGAAATATACTTTATTATACTATTTACTTATTTAACTTAGAAATCAGAAACAGCTTCTTTAGGCTACAGTAGTAAGTAATTAGTGTGACCTCCCCTTACACCTGAGCAATAGCCGCATTTTAAGCGTCTTCGGGATGCCAAGTTGACCCTTCTACAGTCTGAAGTTTGATCAGGAATGGTCTTTCTTGAAGGGTAGCAGCCAAGAAACCACTTTTTTGGGGAGTTACGACTTTAAGACCCTTTTTTTTAATGCTTTATGTGTTTCTCTTGTTAAAACACACACAAACACACGTGGGTCAGCTTCTAATCTGCTTTACTGGTAAAGGTTTGTGAGATTTGTGAGTTTTATGTTTGCATGATGCCACGTGATTCGTCCCTGTCTCTAATCACTTTTATTTTAACATAGTAGAATGAGTTGTACTAATAAAATTATTAAAACAGTATGAATAGTGCATCCTAAATGGGCAACAAATGTCAGATTTAAATTGATTTACAATGTGGAGGAACTGCTTCTCCGCAAAGCAAATTGAATAGCTTCATTACTGAAAGAAGTCTGAATACTGGCTGATTCCTGATTTCCCAGTTCTGTGTGAAAATGCGGATGTGTTTTGTATTTTCGTGATGCACATGTATGACATTTATCAGAATTTCTAGCTTTGATGTGGTGCATCCAAGAAATCCATGAAACGTACTCCAATTTAAGAGATGATATTTTGTCAAACAGTGAGGTGTCTGCCTAAATCTTAATAATTAGCTGGGATTATGGGTGTGTTTAGGCTTTTGGTGAGCTCATAGCAGGTCAGCGAGCACCTTTTTCAGAGGTAAATTCTCGTGACTCTTTTTTTTCATTGACCGTTCAGCGCCCTTTCATCCTCTTCTTCCTCGCTGTGGTTTGACTCCGTTGGCCCTCTTCCTCTCTCTTCTCTTGCCTCGTCGTTTCTCTGCCTGGCCCTGGCAGACCCCGGGGGGCTTTTATGCTCCTGTCCTGAGCCAGCTCATTTTTCCTCGCTGTGTTCTGAAAGGCTGTCAGTCTTCCTTTCAGGGGGCCTCTCTGTAGCAGGTGAGGCACCCCACACCCCATCCTTTCTCCCTTCCCCCTTCTCCATTGTCCCTCAGTCCAGTTGCAGGGTGCCCATCCCAAGCGTCCCCCCTTTTCCACACCCTGTATCCACTCTCCGGAACAATATTCTGGCTTTTCAGGAAAGAAAGAGGCAACCTTAGGGAGGGATGAGAGGGGAAAGGGGTGCAGGCTAAGAAACATGAGGTATTCTGGTTAGGGGAGAGAGAAAAAAGCGCGAGTGTGAAGAGGAGTGAGAAAAGAAAAAGGGGAAGAAAGAGAATTGCTCGAAAGCAGGGAAGCTGATGTTGCCTGTGTGTTTCTGTGCTGAAGCAGAAGGACGTATTCACAGTCGTCCCTCATTGCTAAATCAGTGCAATCTTAAGCCTGCTGCGTGCGACGCCCTGCTGTCAGATGGACGCGGGCAGCGTGCCGTTGGTCTGCGGGGAGAACCATGAAACAGCTGCTTTACACCAATGTTCAGTTCGAACTCTCTTTCATTGTGCTTTTATACCGTGCCTGATAATAAGCGTGTTTTAAATCCGTGTGTCTCAGGGCTGCAAAGACAAACGTCCGTTATGAAACGCTACAGCTGTCCGGGTTCACACACAAGCTTTGTGACGATATATCCTACTGCACGTCCCCGTGTAAAGATCGGAAATTCGTAGGAATAAAAATTGGTTTGTTATTTTAGCAAGGAGTTTGAGCAAATTTTTTTTGGCACAAATGACAGGCACACGAGGGTGGGGTGCGAAGTGTTTTTCTTTTGTATTCGGCCGAAAATGATTAATATGCATAAGTGAATATAAATCACCCCGCTTTTCTCTGCAGCTGCATAAAAACAAGTTGATAACATCGCCTAATAAATATGATAAATAATAAGTTAAAATGATAATCAGCCATTAAAATCCACAGGCATTGAATTCTTTTTTTTCCCATAATAACTGATGATTGTAGTCAGGATCCCTTTCATTCGCCTCCTTTTACTCATGTCCTTTCACTCTTTCCTCTTCTCTCTCTGATGGTCGTTGATTACGCCGAGCTTTCTCTTGTTGCCATGGCAGCAGCGACCTCGGTTTTCCCCTGCCGAGGCTCCCAGGCACCATGGCAACATCAACAGGCAGGTTTGGAGGCTCGGGGCCCGGACGCCGTTCCCTCCCTCTCTGTATCTGCTCTTTCTTCTCTCTGCTCTGGTGTAGCCGTTACGGAGCTGGACACACAGGCTGACCGTGCCGGTAACACTTCTGTTCTAGAGGGAGGAGTTTCCTTAATTTGTTTTTCATTCTAAACCAAAAGGTTGCCCAGGTAGTTGCGGAGGGCCGGGGGCGGCCGGCACACGGCGGCGCGTGCACCCGAGTGAGTGCGTTTGTGTGCTTGTGAGTAATTAGTCGCTGACAATGGCACTGACATCCAGCTTGTTTACACAAACAAAGAGAGAGACAAAAGAGGCACGGGGCGAGAGCGAGGGGGAGACGCTATGATAAGTGTGCCAAAGCAACCACCCAAACACACGCGCCTTTGCCTCCTCTTTCGCTTCCGCTTGCGTTGGTAAATAATCACTTCATTTCTAGTGGCGCCCAGAGTGCAGGCGGCTGGTGTTTTTATTCTCTTTTGACTGACGTGTCGTTCTTTTTTCGTGCCCTGAACGATGCGAGAGTGCAAACACAGCTGTGTACGTAAAATCATTTCTTACTCGCTTCGTTCATTTTGCCTTCCAGAGGAGCGATGGCCGAGGGCTTCCCCAGGCCACGAGGATCAACGATGGCTCGCGCGGCGTGGTCCTCACCATGGTGGCCATGGCCTGTGTGGGTGTGGTCCTGCTGGCCGCTCTGATCGTCGCCTGTCTTCGTCATCATGCTCGTCAGCTAGCGTCAGGCAAGCTAAGGCTCGGCCCAGAGGCTGGCACAGAGACCCACTTTGATTACCAGGTGAGAGCGCCAATTCCAACAAGCCACTCGTGAAAATTTAAAAAACTCAAAATAATGTGCACAGAGTGACCTACAGCCAATACAATCACTCAAATTACAACCTTATAAATCTATGTATGTATCTGCTTTGATCCACGGCACAATCAGTGGCCAGGTTCTTTAAGATACTGAGCATAAATCTCAAGCCACCATAAGATTTGTTGTTTTAACAATGTCCATATTTAACATTTAACATAATTTCCACTGATTTTCATTCCAATCTCCGGGAGCCTGAGCACATCGTAGCCTTTTCACCTTGTTCCCCTTCTGAAAAAGTGGTTTCTTGCCTGCTATTTCTTACGTGTAAGTGGAGGTCACACTAAAAAGCTGGCACTGTACCCAATAGAAGCTGTTTTTGCTTTTGTTCTTTTTTCTGAATACTGAATACAAACGTCCTGCTTTTTCTGGTTTCACTTTAATAAAGAGACAAAAATAATTCGATATTTAATGGTGGCCTGGTGGCTTAAGACTTTTGCACAGTACAGTACATCCAGTAATAAGAGCAGCTCCTACAGCATTTTTACAGAGACGTACGCTTGAAGCGAAATAACTATGCCAAGCACACAACCAACCTCACAAGGCAATGAACCAACTATCAAAGGAATACATGAACCAAGATGCACCTGAACTAAAAAGCTACCTTTAATCACAACTAGCTCTGTCCTACAACCAGGCACATACAAATGAATTCCATCCTTACCTTCATCATTACCACAGCTAACGATTTCTCTTAGAATTAATAAAAAAAAAATGAAACCTTCCAAGACTATTTGGTTTCCACTCTACGCAAAATTTGGATGAATCCTTTTCAAAAGTCATCTGAATCAGCCGGGCTTTGTGTTTGTTAAAACAACTTAAACCTGTAACTTTGGACTCTTGAGCTGGATAAAGTTAATGTCAGGTTTAAAGTCAGGTTTATTTTATGACACTTTTCCCAGCATTGTCTCAAATCTTTTATTTTATCTTCTGTTATCTAAGTCCAAATGGAGCAAGACTAGGGCAACAGTGGTAGAGGGGGAAAAAACAAAATACAGTCGATTCCGGTTAATGGGACCAGCCGCTTATTCAGACCAAATTCGAAAGTACAGAAACAAATCCTATTATATACGTGTAATGTTATTGCGCTTATTTGGACCAAAATTACGCTTAATTGGACCAAAAACATGTACAGTATGTAATTTCCGTATGTAAAATCCCAAGAAACTCTTCGTCTCCGGCATCACTACCCGAAAACTCTACCCTCTACTGCCACCCACAGGTCTTTGCCTAACATTTCCATTTACTACAAAAAAAGAAGCCACTTAGCCATTGCAAAAGCGCGTCAGATCACACTGGATAAGTTCTTCAAACGTTGACTGGAATTTAGTAAGAACTTGTTTTTTACAG
>JAVSBV010000121.1:2048298-2061028 GCA_033117975.1 Parotocinclus spilosoma
GTATGGATATAACCTTGTGTGTGTCGCTTACATGGCCACTGATGCCGATAGCGACGTTAAAGAAGCCAAATAAATAATAATAATAATTACATTCTGTCTCACTGAGCGTGTTCAGTCATGTCTCTCGCACAAATATTTTGAGCTTCCTTCTAAGCAGTAGAAACCTGGCCTAAACATATGTAGGAGTTCATAAAGGATCGTGTAGTGGGACTAAAAGCAGATTTTCTTTTTCATCAAGAGTCTTTATTTACAAAGGGGATTAGCAAAGATAAGAGAAGCAGGAAAGAGCATGAAACACCGTGAGAGGTTGAGGATTTTAAAGGAGATTCCCAGACCAAACGATGGACAATGCTATGCTTGTTCTATGTGTGACTCGTCTTCACTTCCCTTAATGTGTGTACACAGTAAGGGAAGCAGATCAGATGACCTGGTGAAAGTAATTATGTGCCTTTGAGTGTAAGATAACCTGTTTATTGCTTCTGATATCAGTGCAGCTGCACACAGTTACCTTGTTTTCAGGGCCTGACGTTGAGCCGTTAGCTGTAAACGATCATTTCAGCGCCATAAAGCACTCAGGTGCCTTTGTTAACTTTATAATGTAGAAGGAAAATGAATCACTTAAAGGGAGAGAAGGGATCTGAATGAACCTTTCAGATAAACAATAATTAAAACGTATATATAATGACATGAAGTACCCAGGCACTGCAACTGGCAATTCTGCCTTTTACATTTTCCTGCATAATTCAGTGCAACAGAGGCAAGGAACCACAAGAACTTAAAACTAAAGGACTAGTTTAACCTGCATTTAAAAGCCTATCTATTAAAATTCTCACTTCAGAGCCGCCCCGTAAAACAGATTTTTCGATTTAAATGATTGCTCGGTTCTTTCTTAAATCTGCCTTTAACAGGCAATTTCATTAAGTATCATTTTAATTGCATTCCTCCTTTTTTTCTTTACAAGGAAACTCCCATCTGTTTAATTCACCTAATCTTGCTTTACGTAAACACTGCACTGGTTAATGACTGACAGGGATAGGTCTAATAAATTACCTTTATCTTCTTAATGAACTGAGATTAATTACAGTCCCAAGGTCTAGCCTGGGAAGAGGCCATATTTTCTCTTTTTCTCTCTCTTAGCTCTGTGGGAATCAGTTGCTGATTGTAAGAGAGTTTGAATACAAAGCTCTGCTTAATACATATTTATTATTTTCATTTCTTTCTGAGCAAAAAACTTCTTAAAAGCTGATTTGATATATGTTTAGATCGAGTGGATTTTAGTGTCGTGCTGTACTGTTTGTGTCGGACATCTATTAGAGTAGATCAGATTTGTACTTAAATCTGCTCTCTGTCTCATAACGACATTTGTAATATCCTTTATTGAATATTCCCTCCCACCAATCATCTACATTTTTACTTTTGCTCTTTATTATGTTTCTCCAGAGCAGCTACTTTATCTTTGTACCAGCTAAAAATGCACGAGTAACAAATAAAAACATTGCCACATCACCCAAACAAATTGAATAGACGAATCTTAATCCTCCTTAACATGTTTTACATTTACAGCTTTCATTAGAGGCCCTTATCAGCCACTTACAGAAACGCTTTGTGTTCTTTATGTGTTCTTTATAGTAGGCAACCAACTAAATCCTGTTAGGACTTGATGTATAGGTAAATTCTTTTTTCTAATCTTCTTTTATATACTTTTATTAAGTATGTTATGCACTTGCAGCTTGAGTTAGGAGTTAAGCCCTGAGCTGAGCTCCAGGACACATATCTGCAGCTTATCAGCTAATAAGGATATAAAGTCTTGCCTTTAACAGTGATTAGTGGAAAAACAAACCAGCCATGATGACGATTATTATTATTACGTATTATAATACAGAGATCTTAATGACGTATACAGTTAAAGTAAACTTTGTTGAACCACATTCACACTTTGACCTGATGTGGATTAGGGTAACACCTGTCCCCGAGAGCATGTTTGCAGGTGAGCTATAGCTGGGTGGCCGTGTGCTCTCACTGAGCTATTCTGTGTGGGAAATGACTGAACTGATCCCACCTGGTCTCAGTCAGGGTTAGCAAAGGTCAGCTTGTCCATCATGCCTCCTCATCAAGGCCAGAGAAGGAAATGCTGTTCCACAGGTATTTGGATAAACAACAAATGGATTGGTGCTTTGTACCTTTGGCAAGAACTTTCCCTGCCATTCACTGGAGTTACGGTGTCTGCTCCCAAAAATGAGGGGAGATTTCAAAATGATTATGAAGAGGATCCACAAGAACTTCTGGATAATCTGATCCTGTCTCATCATGCCCCATCACTCTCAGGGTGTTTTGACACTCCTGGGTGACCATACGCCCTACTGAACACAATGTGGGGGCACTCTGGTCCAGATTGACCTGCTTCTGTTCACCTACATAAATATATCACCTGTTAATCAATCACAATAATTGAGTTTGCATCTCATTTGCATAATCGAACAACTTTCTTAGACTTTTAATCGCTTGATATTCATTTTGAAATATCCCTGAATAAAATTAATAAATATCACAATCACAATTATATAAATAAGGAGGCAGTGGTAGTTCTGAACTGTCTAAGACTGGGCTCTTAGACACTAACAATATACTATACTTTTATACTAACAATTAGATAACTGTATATAAATTGTTTATCTGTATTTATCTATTTATTTATTTGGCTTGACATTGACTCATCACAGATTCGTTTATTTATATTACGTATATATTATATCTTCTAATATTGTATTTATTTAGTTATTTTTGTCTACATCACCTGGAGGTACAGCTGTTCCTCATGGACCTGAGCTGCCCTTACAACATGAAGATGGTTCAAAACCACACGATGTACTGGCACACTGTCCAGGATGTCCCTCTGCTTACACCTGGAGATTAGGTTACTGGGGTTATGGTTAGAGTTAGATAGGTCCAGCTGTGGAACTAATAGACAATAGTAATTATGTTAGTGGAAAGTCCCCATAAACCATAATTCCAATTAGTAAATCTTAGCATTTATATGTAGGCAATACACACTGTTACAAAAGCACCATAGTCTTTTGTTATTATATAAACTAAAACGTTATGATTTCCAATAATAACAGGCTAAATGATAGTTTCTTAAAATCAGGTTAATAAAATATTATATACAATATAATATAGTTCTATTTAAAATGGATTAATTAAATGATTTTTATCATAAAGTGCAGTTCTGTTATAGGGCATTAAACGTCGTCACATCTTAATTACAGAAAAAAATAATTAAATTGTACACGCACATCATACAGACATGCTTTCCACATACTGTAGGCGACAACCAAAGCAAATCTTTTACGAAATGTACAACAATAGCTATAAATAAAAAAAATATACTGTAATATCAGAATAAGAACATTATATTCGATCTGATTGCATTTTTGCATTATAATTTATTTGCTAAGAATTCGTTTGAATAACATAATTTTTCAATTTAATTTCTAATTTTATGATTATTTTTCAGTCTTATACGTTTTAACCTGTTGGCTTAATTATATAGCTTATTTCTTAAGCGTTGTATTACTTTTACGCACCATAGCTTTAAACAACAACTTAAAAAAATATGAACAATAATAACAACAGCCTCAATAATAACTAAACATTATTAGATGGTGGTAGTAGCAGCCGTATTACATTGTAATAAATAATTTCTTCTCTGAGAACAAAGGATCAAAAAGGGATTTAGATAGATAGTCAGATTGATTTTAATTAAATTGTTGATGCGAATGATCGATCTTTCTATAAGCAAATGAATGTTTTTTTATTTGCTCACCAATTTAAGTGTATTCATAGGCAATTATTAATTAGTATTCCATGTATAAGTGGTGTGAATGACACGCGAGGGCTAAATGCTCGGGTAATTAGTTAATTAGAAAGCACGGGAGGGGCCGCGAGCCCTAGGTTCAGCCAATCAGAGCTCGTTTAGGAGGCAAACGCGTCCAAAAGTCTGAAGCAGCACCTGCGTTTGGCACTTACGCATTAGCGCGCCTCCGGGAGATCCGTCACACAGGGGCACATTTAGATAAACATCAGAGCATAAGACTGGAGAGACGCATTAGGGGTCGGTTTTAAGCTTTAACATTTGTTCCAACTTCGAGAGATGATCCGATGAGCGTTTATTTTGCGAACAAGAGAAAAGTGAGAAAAGTAAGTGAGTTTAAAATAGGGTCCTAATCCAAGTTAATTTGAAAACAAGCAGTAAAGCAGCCACCGTCTCAATGGATAAGTCCAAAAACTTTCGAATCGACGCTCTGCTTGCGGGAGAGTTCCAGAGGAGGAGAAGCAGGGATACGGATGGAACCGATGGCGAGCACGGGCAGTGCAAAAGACCAGAAGCTTCTTCCATCCGAGCCGGACCCGGTGTGCTCCAGCCACCTGCAGGAATCATACCCAAACCCGGCTTGCTGACCATCCCGCATCCGGGACTGAGTGCTTTATCGCAGGGCTCGATCGCGGGGATGTACCCGGGCCCAGTGTGCTCTCTGAGCGCGCTCGGAGCCCCTCATGCAGCCTTTCCGTATTCTGCCTTCACCCCTCCACATCCTGAACAGCTAAAGGCCGCGGCCGTGGCGGGACATTTCCCCTTCGAGCAGTGGATTCGGGCTGGCATCATGGTGCCACGACTCGCAGATTATAACGGTGGGTGCAACATGCTTTATCTTAATATTTATCTGGAGACTCAATGTAAACGAAGTGGATTTGTGAAGCCGAATTTACAGACTTTACCCAAACATTTCGTTACATAACTTTAAATAAAGACACAAAAGTATTAACACAACAGCATAACCTAATTTATTGGGTTATTTACTTCTATTATTATTATTATTATTATTATTACGTACATTGAAGTGAGAATACTGTGACCAAATTGCAGTTTTTTTGTTTGCACTGCGCATTTGATAAATAGAAAGAGTTCAATTTTGTTTAGTTTGAAATTATTATGGTTATTATTTTTTTCAACTTTATTTAAATAAAAATTTTTTGATATAATGAGAAGAAATAACAAAATGTTGTAGTCGTTCGCCAGCACGCAACAGAATTGTGTTTTTTCCTTTACTTTAACAGATTATTAAAATGTTACAAATTATTATTATGATTACTAATATAATAATAATAATAATTATTATTATTATTATTATTATTATTATTATTATTATTATTATTATTATTGTTGATGTTATTGTTATTATAGCACAAGCTCAGTACTAAACTGGGTGGATGTCCTGTAACAGATAAGTTATGGTTGATTTGTACTTGTCTTCATAAACCATCACCATAAGAAAACAAAAAAAATCATATGAAGAGTAATTGATTTTCTGCTTGATATATCAAATGAAGTCCAATACAGTGACCTTCTGAAGCTGTAAATATTCTCTACCATAATTGAATCACTCTTTACTGCTAACTGAACTATAATGTAAGCTTTTTATTTTAAGTCCTTTCATTTGGTCATAAAGGACAGTTCTATTAAAATTGCCTTTGCCTGACAGAGAACTATAAAGAAACACTTAATCCGCTCTGGACTTTGTCAATAAAGTTCTTCTGCAAGCATTTATTGAGTTTTCATTAAGTTAATGGTGCTCCCTGGTGTTTTATTGTCCCACTAAAGCAATATCTCTGGACCTTCTCATCAACAATAAACTGAAGCAAAGCTTCTGTTAGTGATGTGGACGAGGACGAGGGGGCAGTCTGTCTGTTTTTTTGTTTTGCATTTGTTCTTTTCTCTTGTTCTCATTCAGTTTGTCCTCCTTGTTTAAAAGTTCTCACTTTGGCCTTGTTTTGTCTCGCTTTTCAGGATCACCCCAGTCAGGTTTGATGGGAAAGTGCCGCCGACCTCGCACAGCCTTCACCAGTCAGCAGCTGCTGGAGCTGGAAAACCAGTTCAAACTGAACAAGTACCTGTCCCGACCAAAGCGGTTTGAAGTGGCCACATCTTTAATGCTGACTGAAACACAGGTGAGGGAGCTGCACCAAGAATCTATTAACGCAGCAAACAAATATGGCCAGTGTGGCAAATGGGTAAAGAATTATGCCTTAAATTTTAAAGCCTTCCTTAAAGGTGAAAGATTTAGCCATTTTAGACCTGTGTTGTTTAGCAAATCTAACCTAAAACGTCACGATGAATTCCATTCAGGTCAAGATCTGGTTCCAGAACCGGCGCATGAAATGGAAGCGCAGCCGCAAAGCCAAAGAGCAGGCGGCGCAGCTGGAGGCCGACGGCGGTCAGCAGGCCAAACGGGCGGGCAAAGCAGCGGACCCTCGTCGCTGCAGCACGCAGGACGACGACGAGGAGCTGGACGCAGAGGACGAAGAGGAGGAAGACGAAGGTTTCAGTGCTGTGGGCCTGTCACACTCTTCAGACTTTCTCCAGCACAGCTCTGAGCTGAGCTACAGCTCTCACAGCTCTTACTCAGACGATGACCTGGAGGAGATCGGGGCGGACAGGAAGATCGGAGTGGGGCTATGAAGCTGCAGCTGCAGTCTAAATCCAAATGACGTACCTCATACGCGGTGCGACAGCTTGCTGCATCTATAGCCTCCACCCACCACAGACTGGTCTACCTGCAAAGACTGTGGCCATACACAGAAATCCCTATCTCTAATTATCTGTCTGTTTATCTTGTCTCAGCTAGGAATGTCTTAACTCTGTAAAAATGTACCTGTCCCCCGTGTGAGCAGTTTGGAACCCGGTGTGAACAACGGCGACTCGTTTTTCTACTGTGTCTGTACAGACTGGTGAACAAAACACTGTACAGAAGGTGTTTCTCACACGGCGTGTTTCCCACCTCCCATCGACTGAATAACACGAACATGTAAATCATTAACAAATAATGTGGAACAGTGCGTTGTTTAGACGTTAGTCTTTTGTCATATTTGTTATTGGTGTTGTCATTTATGCTATTTAAGTATAATAGATTATATCTAATTTATTCCCAGTGAAATGTACACGGTGAAATCCACGACAAAAAGTGTAAGAGCGAAAAATAAACTTGAGGCAACTGGACTGGACGGACCTTCCTCTTCTGTTTTCGATATGAAAACCTCTCCATTCTGTACGGCGTGAACATCGAGGTATAAATGTGTGTTTCTAACACCGTGCTGATGATCCAGCGTTGTAAATGAATATGACTGTAAAGCAGGGAGTGCAGTTATTTGTTTCCACAGGCCCTCCCTTTTCTCCTGTTTAACCTCCACCTGACAAAGCAGATGATTAAAGCTCCAGAGCATCTGCAGTGCATTATGAGCAATCTGCTGGTTATTTACGACCACGGCTCTCAAATATGAGTTACTCCGGCAGGTTTACTGATGGACAAATAATTAAGTTAATGAAGGGGAAGGGAACTAATCAGCTCCCTGTGCTGATGTCACAATCGCACAGTCGGGGGAGGGGGGATGGTTGCTCCTGGGAACAAAAGAGAAACTTTACAAGGTGTGGCGCTCAGTGGTTGCTTTAGGAAAATAGGAGCAGAATTTTCATCCTAACCTTTCCTGTGACGTGGACCCTTTAGATTCTGTCTGCCTAAATATGACCTAAAGCATCACCAGATTTCCCTAGAAAAAGTCCTAAACGTACATAAAGAGAGCCCAATTAACGAAATGAGACAAAATATTGTACTCTATCATTTATTTATCGAGGAAAGTGATCCATAAATCTGTAAGTAGGTAATAATCTAGGATTTGCAGTTAATCTAAGGCCACTTTTTTATTGCTTGTTTCGTGGATCCGCTGACGATCATATTTGAAGAATACAAAAAAGAAAAATTGTTCTTTTGTATTTCTCGGATCTGCCGCAGCACCAATGGTTAAAATAAAAATTTGTAAAAATTAATTTTTAGCTGAATTTTTTAATTTTTAACTGTTTCCTTCTGTTCATTTAATTTTTTTCCAGATTTACTTTTATTTAATTGTAGGTTTAATACATTTTTTAAAAACAAAAATGTATTTTTGTTTCTTGCTCCTTTCTTGTATTGATTCCACATAGTCCTCGAGAAATTAAAAAGTGCTGAAAAAGAAATATTTATTTGTTTTTTTTTCCCTCCCTCCTCAGTAGATTCTTAAGTAGGAACATCTGAGGAACAAGCAATTAAAAAGTCTGGCCTAAAGGTGAATTATAGTCAGTCAGCAGCATGACAATCAGTGTGATGTGCAGAGATCTATCCAAGCCTGGTCTTTATTAAACACGCATTTGTGGAAGTGCATCATGGCACAAAGAAAGGAGATTTTTGTAATTTTAGAGCTGTAAAAGGTTACAAAACCATCTCTAAATAGTTTGTAAACCAACAGTCCGCATTCAGATGCACAGATGTACAGATGGAGGAAGTTCAAGATCATGTTTCCCCTCACATGAGTGGCAAAGATTAATCCAGGATCAAGGCGGTTAATAATTTGCAAGGTCATATTGGATCCAGGATAACTTCTAAGCAACTAAAGACTAAAAATGTACATAGGAATGGGATAATATTCCTCGATGCTGATGTTCAGGATTGAGAAGCTTTTAATTACGGTTATTTTACCGCAAGGAGGATTAGTGAAAAAGCAGATAGTGAAAAACTTTTGTCATTTACAGATATTAAATATTGATATTAAATACTCAAGAAATAAATGACAAATCATAACAGTTTCGCTGCATTTGTTTAGTTGGGTTATTTCAGAAATTCTCTGAAAATGCAGGAATGGGAAATTCCAAAAGGTTTTGCTTTCTCTTGCTCTACTAGATTATACAAACCATACTACAAAGGTTAAAAACAACAACTTGCAACTTGTATTTCTAAATAATCTCTATGTGAGAGGTACCTTTAATAAGTTTGTTTATTTACCCTATAGATCAGTCTGTGCTAATTTACAATAAGGATTCGTGTTTTCTTATTATTTATTATATCTTGGCTTGGTTGTAGCTATACAGTAACCTATGACAAAGGTAAGTAAAGAAACTATTCAATTCAATCTATTGACATTCAATCAAACAGAATATTAATTTTATCAACAGTCAGTCAAGAAATGCTAAGAAATACACTGCTCACAAAAATGAGAGGATGTTTTCAAAAGAATATGAAGTGATTAAAAAACATTTAATTTTTTAAATTAAATTTAATCAAACAAGATAATCAGAAAAGCAAAGGAAAAGTCTAAGAAAGTTGTTTGATTACGCAAACTAGGTTTAAACTCAATTACAGTGATTGAGTAGCAGGTGATAAATTCATGGGGGTGAACAGAAGCAGGTCAGACTGGACCAGAGTGCCCCCACATTGTGTTCGGTAGGGTGTATGGTCACCCAGGAGTGTCAAAACACCCTGACAGTGATGGGGCCTGGACAGGATCAGATTGTTTCAATGCATTTTTAAATATCCCCTAGTTTCTAAGACCTGTGTAATTTGAAAACGCATTTTGTGACGGTACGTCAACTTGTCTCTTTTCAGTATCCGTCGTTACTATGGACACAAGACAACGCTGTCAAACAAACTACCAAAGTAGCATTGAATGTTAAAGTTTCATGAGGTAAGCTTATTTAACACCTTATTTTGATATTTATAAATGTTTTCCGTTTTGTGTTTCTCGCTCTAGCTGAGTTTAAAATACGAACGTAAAATGGCGGGCAACCTAAATTGTGTGTAACAGTGTAAGCGTTAACTGTTGATCATTTTATCCTCTATTAATTATATTTAATTCGCGAAAACAAAATTTAAACCTCTTAAATTGTAACAAACTGGTGTGAACCAAGAGTCCCAAACTATAAAATACTTCATACCAAGCTTTTAAAGTGAATAAAACGAACACACGTGCACCAGCCATAAGAACTACGTAGAACTAATCCAATCTTATAATGCACTATTGTAGTAATTAGCTTAATTAGCAGTTATAACCAAATCCCACCTCTCTACCTGAGCAAGGCCCTTAACCCACAACTGCTTGGATTGTAAGTCACTCTTAGTACCTTAATCACATTATTGGCCATATCTGAGGGAGGGGAGGCCAGTGACCACATTTGGACTCTGAGAGATGAAGCTCCAGACAGATCCAGGCTGTATTTTTATGTCTGGTTAGAACTGATGTACCTTGAGGCACTAAATGTGGGACTGTGGTGGCCTAATGGTGAAGGTACCGGACTATGGACCAGAAGGTCCAGGGTTCAAATCCCACCTCTGCCACAGATGGGTCCCTGAGCAAGGCCCTTAACCCACAATAGCTTGGATTATAAGACTGTATGAATTATAAGTCGCTCTGGATAAGGAAGTCTGCTAAACGACATAAACGTAAATGTAGTTATTGATGCTTAACATATCACTAGTATTAAATTAAACAAGTTTGCCTTATTGTGGTCAGAACTTCACATCATGGAGCTACATAAAAATAGCAATAAATTATCAAAAAAAAGACTTTTACTACTCACCATCACAACTGTATTACAGTATCAATGTCCAATAATTAATATTAACCAGTTATACAGGTTTCAAATATGATACATTAAGTGACCTCAATGTGATCAAAGCGCCATTAATGCAAAACAAAATAAAGAATAAAATACGATTTAATAATCAAGATATTGTCTAAAATATCCGTAATTTAAGAATTAAGGTTATGAAATAAGAGAATATGCTGTGTGTAATTTAGGAACGCCACGTTGCCTTATTGTGGTGAGAGCTTCACATTATGGAGCTGCATAGGAAGAATGATTAGTTAATTAACTAATTATTTTAATTAATAAGAAATATTTAAAAGTCTACTGGCGTTTCTCTCAGTAGAACATGAAGTAGTTTTGCTAGCCAGTTTAAAAAATAGTCCAAAGCTATTGAGTGATTTGTGCTCTACAGTTTTTATGCAGAATATAAAACATAAATGTAAGTACGTGTTTTATTTCAATTAAACTAAAGTAGAATAAATAAGCGCTCGGAGGTTCCTGTTATTTTCAGCCCGCCATAACTGAAGCCTCTCTGCTCGCGCCAGAACAGCAAAACCAGGTCCAAATCACACAAACTAAACCCCGTTCTGATTAAATATCGAAATAATATATATGTTATATTAATGTTAATACAAATTCTGCAGTGATATTTTGTATAATAGCATTAATGTTTAATAGAAACCGATGTTTTTAAAGTAAAAGTCCTGGCGCGGGAGAAACATGGAGGGAATTTAATAAGCTATAGTTTCTATAAATCAGAACTCGGGATTAAAGTCTAAATACAGATTTTAACACTTAATAAACAATTAAAAGTGAAATAGAACCTCTGAATACATAAATAATCAGATTTATTTCTATATAAAGTGAAGCTCAGTTATGTATCTGAAGCTCCATCAAAACGCAAACAGCAAAAAATAAACAAAAAAAACACAATTTATTACTAAATCAGGAAAAATAAAGGCAGCAGAACATAGTTACCTGTCGGCAGACATTCTCTTTTCTTTTGTAGATTTTATTTTTATTTTTATTTACTGCTGTTTCTCTTCTTACTTTAAAGACACTAAGTTAAGCCAAAACTTTTTGCTCTCCGGATGGACGCGGTAGCATTTAAACCTATCCCTCAAAAACCACGCCCACTACGCAATCCTATTGGCTCAAACCTGAAATACAGGAACTGACGCATGGCATCACTGGCGGACAACTTTATACTGGGACATTATTAATAGCGCCAACTACAGGTGAGGTGTAACAATGTGAAAAAAAATAGTAAACATAAAAAAACCAAATAAAATAAAATAATATAAAATAAAATGAAATACAACACTATATAATATAATACAATAAAAAAGTAATTAAGTGAAAGTACAATGCAAAACGATAACACAATAAAAGTAATATTTAGTCAAATAAAATAAAATATAATACTATACAATACAATAAAAATAAATAAAGTAAAAAAGCAATAACAAAATGAAAAGAATGTCTAATAAAATAAAATGCGATACAAAATAATAATATTACTAATAAAAGAGACAAAGAGAACATTTGTGGAATAAATTGTTGAGCATTTAAAACATTCATTTTTTAAATTAGAAAGAAAATAAGATTTAATAAACCTTAATCAATGTAAACAAATTTAAAATAGTAAAATATAATACAATTAAAAATAAATACAATACAATACAAATATTGTTTAATACAATTAGTGGCAAGAAGTAACTGCAATTTAGTGTTTAGTAAATAAAATATTAGTGTAGAAAACTTTTATACTGAGAAAACAGTAAATCCATGGAAGAAATAAAACGTTTTTATGATATAATAATAAACTAGAACAGCATTTTTTCTGTGGGGGAAAATATTTTTAAAAATCTAGAGTAAAATCTAGAATATTAAAACACAGAAAAACTAAGGAATGGTGGGAAATAAAAACTAAAAACTGTTATAATAACATAAAAAAAACATTTACAATGAGTGCCAAGGAGTATCAAGCATTACAGTGGGAAACAAATAACTAAAAAAACAAAAACAAATAAAAGAAATAATGAATGGTCAGGAGTAACAGACAATAATATCATGCGAAACATGAACGAATAAAACAAAAAAGTAATAATTAAAATAAGAATGAAATAAAATAATCAGAAAGGGTGTGAGCTGTAAGTAAAAAAAATAACAGCTCTGATAATTAAATTCAAATTAAAACTAAATTTATAAAAGAGTGAACAAACAAAAAAACACTTTCTTTATTTAAAATATTACAATTATTTTTATATTTTCATATCTTTT
>JAVSBV010000121.1:2061128-2076040 GCA_033117975.1 Parotocinclus spilosoma
TATATATATATATATATGTGTGTGTGTGTGTGTGTGTGTGTGTGTGTGTGTGTGTGTGTGTGTGTGTGTGTGTGTAATTTTGTGAACTTTTATTAAGCAACGAAGCAAAATGTTTTAGAATCCAGCTTCTCCTACATGCAGTTTCAAACGTGATCCAGTCTGCTGCTGATGTTTTACCAAGATGGCACTGCCACACCCATTTCATGATCAGAGTTTGCATGCAGTTCGTGCCACAGAGCTTCCTAAGGATTTCATTGCATGCAGTCATATAGAAAAAACAAATTTGGGAATTAAATAGGTTTATATTCTCACTCTTGTCATGTTCAGGCTCATAAGCATCCCGTCATTCTTGAACTTTAAATCCAGTCATGTTCAACTTTTTTTTGTTTTATTCTCCAAACTGCAGATCAAACTGCAACCATTTTTTGGCTCGTCCATCCATCTTAATGCTCCCATCTTATAGTCCATATACTTCTAATGCTTTTAGCGTGTGAAGTGGTGCTGAGAGATAATTAAGACATGTTGAGAAACTTGTAAAATGCTCTATCATAAAATTAAAGGAGTTTTTACAGCCTGTTTTGATGTCTCATCTTCCTTGACTGCTTTCAAATGCAGTCCAGGTGAACAGTCCAGTCCGTTCAGCATTACCCACTATGGAGTGAGAGAGCCAATAAGTGTAAGGTTTACTGTTTTTGCAAAGGATAAAGTCTTATGTTCAGGACCGTAACATGACACAATTAAAGATGCGGCAAAACCTTACAATTACACCATCACTGCCAAAACCACATCATATATCATTAATGAGAACAAGCTTACATTCTTCTAGAGAAATGCCAGACCTGTTTTGGGTTTTGTCTAAATCTTCGGAGCTGTGGATCGCATCTGTGTGTGTGTGTGTGTGTGTGTCCAAGCTTTGATCAGAGATATGATCTCACTAACACTATATACGCTCATCTGTATGATCTAACTCTTTAAATCATGGATTGTGAAGCAGGTGAATTGTTAAGCGAGCTTTATTTCGCTTTTGTTTTGCGCAGATGGTTGTATGGAGTATGGACAGTTTTATGGCGTTGGCGAGCAGTGGGAGCGCGCCTATCGGGGCACGATGCTTCTCTGCACTTGCCATGGAGTCGATGGCATCAAGTGCAAAACGAAACCTGAAGGTGAGTTTGTTTGCTGCATCATCTGAATACCAGCACTGTTTGTTCCCATCAAAGTGTTGGCCTTAGGCACGCCATGATTTGTTTGTACCTCAGCTGAGGAGACCTGCTATGATAAAGTGAATGCCCGCTCGTACCGGGTGGGAGAGACCTACGAGAGGCCGAAGGACGGGATGATCTGGGACTGCACGTGCATCGGCTCCGGCAGAGGGAAAATCAGCTGCACCATTGCCAGTAGGTGGTACAATCATGCAGTGGTTGTAACGTCCAGCATGCCCAGTGCTTACCTGCTTTTATTCCTCTGTAGACCGGTGTCATGAAGGAGGACATTCTTATAAGATTGGGGACACTTGGAGGAGACCCCATGACACTGGAGATTACATGCTGGAGTGTGTCTGTCTGGGTAACGGGAAAGGGGAATGGACCTGCAAACCTGTTGGTAAGACACAAAGCATTCTTTGTCAAACAAGTTCACTTTGGACGTTCCTGATGCAGTGCAGTTCTCACCATCCGTTGTCTGTCACCCATTAGCGGAGCGCTGCTATGACAATTCGGCAGGCACCTCGTACGTGGTGGGTGAGACCTGGGAGAAACCCTACCAGGGCTGGATGATCGTGGACTGCACCTGTTTGGGCGAGGGAAGTGGGCGCATTACTTGCACGTCTAGAAGTAAGAAAAACACCCTGCTTTAATTGCTTTAACAATCCAAACCGCACAATTCTGCTTTCAGTCTATCCAGCTGGATCTCGGTTTAATTATCGAATAAAAGCGGTTAGAGCTAAACTCACTGGCTTTAAGAGAGTCTTCGGTGAGCTATTAAGAAATGCTTATGGTGTGAAGGAAAAACCTTGGCTGTATCATTTGCTGTGCATGCTGGGAAATGCCACTCTTTAACAGTAACACATTTTATGTCAGGTTAGGTTGATTGGTGTGAATTGTGTGTTTGGCATTCGCAGATCGCTGTAACGACCAGGACACACGCATGTCTTACCGCATCGGGGATACTTGGACTAAGACGGACGCCCATGGGCACGTTCTGCAGTGTTTGTGCACTGGTAATGGCAGAGGAGAATGGAAATGTGAGAGGCACGCTTCCCTACACACTACAGGACTGGGTAAAAATTTTCTCTTTTTCATTCAGCAGGTCTTAACTTTATTTGTTAAAAGAAAAAAATAATGCTTTGGGATTCCACAACAAATCACTAAATCTCATGGATTCTTAGTCAGTCCATGATCCTTTATTCTGGCTCCAGTGGACCAGAAGGTGCAGGGTTCAAATCCCACCTCGGACAAATCTTACACTGTTGAGTCCTTGAGCAAGGTCTTTATCCCCAGTTGCCTGGAATATTGCATCATTTGTAGGTTCCTCTGGATAAATTTGGCTAGAGTTGGGTCCCTTGTTCCTCAATTGCTTTGATCGTACCATGTATGTCCTCACATGTCCTTGCATAATGTTTTGTGTCTCTTGCAGGCACTGGTTCTCGTGTGGTCACCAACGTACAGCCGGCTATGTTCCAGCCTCTGCCCATTCCCTTGACCCCTCTTGAGGGCACGTGTGTAACCGAGTCTGGAGTGGCGTACGCCCTGGGAATGCGATGGATCAAGATGCAGGGCAACCGCCAGATGATGTGTACCTGCCTGGGAAATGGTGTCAGCTGTAAAGAGTCGGGTCAGTTTCATTATCCATGTTAAACTTGGGAACAGTGCAGCTTCTTGACACATTAGAGACGCTGGTTGTCTCCAGATATTGTGGTTACACCCACCTGACTCAGTGTGGACCTAAGTCATTAATGTGGCCATTTTTCTATACAGAGAGCCATTCTCAGGTCTACGGGGGTAACTCAAACGGTCAGCCCTGTGTCTTTCCGTTTGTGTCAATGGGCAAGACGTACTACTCCTGCACCTCAGACGGACGTAGTGATGGCCAGCTCTGGTGCAGCACCACGTCGGACTTCGAAAAGGACCACAAGTACTCCTTCTGCACTGAGAAAACTGGTGAGTTGAATGTTCTGAAAAAAATTTTTTTTTGGCTCTCACATGCATGGGCTCTCAGCATGTTTTTGTCTTGCAGTAATGATCACAACCAGAGGGGGAAATTCTAATGGCGCACTCTGCCACTTCCCTTACCTCTATAATGGCCGGAACTACACGGATTGTACCGCCGACGGACGCAGGGACGGCATGAAGTGGTGTGGAACCACATACAATTTTGATGGCGAACATCAGTTCGGCTTCTGCCCCATGGCTGGTGAGTGCTAATAAAACATATCATTTCGAGAGTCCCAGTGGAGGTTAAGAGGTTAATGGGTGACCTCTAAACCCAACGGCAGTATATTTAGAATCTGGTTACTGTCACGAGTCCCATATGCCTCTTTAGTCTGTTTTATCCTGTAGCTGATCCTAAAAGTAAGCCTGATTATGTGTTTTAGTCTAGACTAATCCCTGTGTGTAGATGGTTATTTGGTGGATATGTGTTGGTATGTAGAATGCACCAGGAGTTTGCTGAGAAGCTGCTACACAGGAAGTGGTGACGTTATCCTAGCACCTACAAAGATGGTGATTTATGACAAGCGAAATCCGAGCCCATATTCTCTTTTAAAGGACTTCATGTTTCTCCTTCTTAATTTGTATCTGAAGTCAGAACTTAAGTGCTTAAGTTCTGTACTCTTTTCTCTGGCATCTCATTCTTTCGCTCTCTCATAGACAATCTGATTTCCCATGACCCTTCTTGATTGGCCTTATTAGTTTGAGATTGCAGAGATATGCTAAATTTGTTCATGTGTATTATCTCACCACCAAATCCTTTTGCTGTAAAAGCTGGGAGGAGGCCAAATAAGAGATAACAAGGTGCCAACTGGTGAACAAAGGCTCGCTCGGCGCCTACAGAGCCCCATTTGCATACACACTCTGGGCCGAGGGGCGTCTTTGATGGGTGTCTACGACTTTTAAGGGCTAATTACTTAGGACTAATTAAGAGGGGCCAGACAGGATCTCGCAGACCTTTGAACCAGTAAGATTTATTGATGGGATTTTTTGTCACGGTTGCAGGAATCGGGCTCGGGAATGCACCGTCACACCCGGGCTGTATTTAATGCTAGAAGGAAGAACTTTAAATTAGTGGCAGTTGAAGGTTCCTATTAGTGAAATGCATATTTGGAAGCGATTTATGCAGTTCATAAGGATTCTGTGTTTGCTGTGTTCACATTTACAGTCGCTGATTGATGTTAGGCTGTTAAACTGAAGAAAACTGTTGAGGCCCGTTATATTGGCACATAGTGTACAGATCTACAGTTTGCAGGATCCGTTTTATTTTCGTCTGGCAGATGATTTCATCTGGAGCAGCGAAACATGAACGTAACTTTCAGTTTTGTTTCATGACAGCGTTAGGGCTAGATTTCATTAAAGGAAACTGAGACAGTCAAATGTTAAGCCTGTTCTTTGGCTTGCTTGTGACTCGTAAATTACATCCCTGTGTGAATCCTACATAATTACAATGTTAATATCATAAAGTGTAAAGATTTGTGACGAACACAGGATGTATATTCAGGAGATAAGAGAAACAGCTGGTTGGGATCAGTGTCTAAATCTGTAGGGCTTCAACCCAGTAATAATAACTCTCTGTTTTCTAATCGCTTTCTTCTGCAGCCTCTGCTGCTTGTCATGGTATGTTGCTCATGGCATTTGAGTCGAAAACCACTCGACACTATAAACTTCAAATCTCCCTGTGCCAGCTCACTCAAATTGAAGTGTCATGTAAACAAAGCCATTCACGCTGGCCCAAAATGCACGGTGGAAATCCAGTTTCCATGTCCTAGTATTATCTATTTCAGACGTGAGCCGTTTGCAAGACAAGTTTACTTTATTTTAGTTTTAACATTCAAGACGGGGATACCCCGAAACGAAATATTTCATAATGAATTATCCCCTAATGTCCTTGATATTCTTTGGTGTGTTGCAATGTTCTGAGGTTTAAGGTAAGTCCTTCTCCACATAGATTTGATTTTATTCTGAGTCCATTTTGCCCTGCTGTAGTAAGAAAACACTATAAAAATGACAGAGTGGGACCTGTTTAAGTTAAATACCCATATCCACTACGTGCTATGCCTAAAAAGGCCCTCATTTCTTAACTGCTCAGCAAAATTAGAAGTCTTTCTGGATTAAGGGCTTTTGCCAAACACTGCAAATGTGATACCTATTAAATAGTTAGGCAAGAGAATTAAATGCTGATTGGTGGCCAATGGTTATGACTCAGAACTAATCAGAAGAATGCCGGTTCTGCCAAGCTGCCCTTTAACGTTCAAACGCTTGGCTCAGTGGTGAGCCGCCCTGCGTCAGGGCACCTGTGAAATGCTGTAAATAAACAAAACTACAAAAACAACAAACAGAATCTACTTTACAAACTTTTTCATTTTCATATACATTCTGTAGCTTCCTGGCCCAGCTTGGCTGCTAAGCAAGCATGTTAACAGTACTAATGAACGCTTGTGTCTGACTGTAGTATCTCTGAGAAGTCGTCTCTGTCTCTGAGAGGTGGCCCCACCACAGCTGCTTTGGTGTACAGATGCAGGGAGTCTGGCTGTCAGTGAAGCATTACAGAGCTGGCTGGAGGCCAGGGCAGCTGCTCTCAGATGTGCGGGCTCCTCCCTCAACTCCCTGTCCCACTCAACCTTGGTGTTCTTATCCGAATCTCATCCCCTTTCATTAGCGCAGCAGGTCAATCAGCTCTGTTTTAACTCGCAACAATGGGACCATTCTGCAGTGTTGCCTCAAGCCTTGTGCATCCCCCCCTTCCCCGGTAATTAGAATTATTGTTGTGGTTTTAGGCCTTTTCGCAAAAATGGAGAGTTGATCAGTCATGTTTAAGCTACCCTAGGGGACGTTTACTGTTAGTGATGATAGTAATGTGATATTATTATAATAATATGGCACGATGCTATCTACATCAAGGCTTAATTACCAGTATTATTTATTGCATATATTGTATATTGTTGATTAAAATGTCGCATAGGATCACATAGGACTGCACTAGATGCCCTTTGTATACAAGATGCTTATTTTAAGGGTTTGCTACGTTGGTTTACTATTAATAAAGCCTCAGAATTTAAAACGTTAGCTATGAAGCAGTCTTTGTAGGTGGATGTAATGGATTTCTGTCCTCTTGACAGAAAAGAACGTGAAAGAATCAGTGTTTTGTTTATCAGTGTGTCTATTCTGCTTGAAATAGATTAGGGCTCGTATTCAATACCAATCTTATTTCTCATAGTAGTTCGTGGTGAGGAAATTCTTTGGAAAATTGCAGAATTGTGGGCTGTTCTTTTAAAGTTGGGAGTAGATCCCAATGAAGATAAAAGGTATTCATAGAGCATCTTAACCCCTAAAGGAGTTCCTGTGGTGAAAAACTGTTAGGCGGTATTAGTAGGACTGTTAGGAAGCTTAGGAGCAGAGGAGAACCAGCAGAAAGACGAAGAGGCAGAAGAAACAATAAGCCAAATGTCACCGATTAGATTGAATCACAGGAATAATGCTTATGGTTGCCCTTATTAGAAATGGGCTCCTGCCCAGAGCAACAAAACCCAAAATAAATGCTTTGTAGGAACCAATCCCTCAAGTTAAATGAATAATGCATGCCTCTTATTTAAAGCACAGGCTTCTATTTACAGTAGGCTTAAAATATAGCTATAAATATGTACAGTAAGTACATGTGTTTGTGTGGGAGGGGGATGTACGAGACAACCAATCACGGCCCCCAAAAGAGCAACTGGGTCAAACCTGCCTCCTCAATAAGATACAAGCTTTTTTCTTCTCCTTGCTCTGAGATTACTTCTGAAATACTCTTAAGCTAAAACTCCTAGATATGAGTTTTTAAGCCAAGTTAGGAGCTCTCTAAGAGAAGCTTTGTGATTATGGCTCCACAAGTTCAAGGATTCAAGCCCCAGTGCTGTCGAGCTGCCACTCTTGGAGCTTTGAGTGAAGCCCTTAACCCACATTTGCTTGGCAGTGCTGGGGGCTTGAAGATCGTATCAATTGTAAGACGCTCCAGATTAAAGCGTGTGCTAAGTGACTAAATGAAAATGTAATTGTAGCAAAACAAACTCGAATTGCTTGGCTGATTCATGTGGTGTTTTGTTATTACCAGGCTGTGTGCGACCATAGATTGTACGTTTCAGGATAAACATCTTTTAAATCTGTCTATGAGCAATGGATGCCACTGTCTGCTGTATCACAGAAAACAGTACAGACACAGGGAGATTAAAAGGCTAGCTGAGTAAATCTTGGTTAACGTTTAACATTCTTAATGTGTTCCTAGTTTAATTCCAGTGGCTACATCAAATAACCTTGAATCTCTGTGATTTTGACTGGTCGAGAGGCATTTTTAAGGTCTGACAATAGAAAATGCTGATAAATTGAAGGATACGTGAATCATTTACATAGCAGGTCAGTAATTGAGTTGGCCATTGACCAGAAGTCTGAAGCTTCAAGTCTTAGCGTTGCCAAACGGTTGGACCCTTGAGCAAGGCTCTTATTCCTCGGTTGCTTGGTTTGGATCAGATTAAGGGAAGTACAAAGCCCTTGTGTGAGTCACAATACGAGCGCCAGCCAGATGCTCTAAATGTAAACTCATAAATAATTTTCAGAACCCTCGTATAAACACTTCTGCACATTATCCATACAGGCAAGAATTTCTTTGCGAGTCAATTGGAGTTGAAATTTCACATCCGCTAAGCAGAAATTTCCTCGTTATAGACGATCTTTCATTCACATCATAGCGAAACTCGAACAAATGGCAAAACAAATTCTCCGCTGCACTCCCTTTCAGCTCACGAGGAGGTGTGCACCACCAGCGAGGGTGTGATGTATCGTGTGGGAGATCGGTGGGACAAACGCCATGATGTTCTGGGTCACATGATGCGCTGCACTTGTGTAGGAAACGGACGTGGAGAGTGGAGCTGCATCGCCTACTCACAGCTCAAAGGTACGATTAATAAGCCTTACGTAAAGATCAACGCTTCAGTAGCTTCGTACCTGAAAGCCCGGCATTGGTTAATCGTTTTGGATGCGGTGGAGCAACGCAGGTGCAACGTTGATTAAAATGAAACGAGGAAAACTCATTCAACAGCACTGATTTAATGCAAATCTTGATTATTTGTAATGCCAAACTCAAACAGTGGGAGGCAGTACATTTACAGATCAGTCCATAGGTGGCCCAGTGTCAATGTTCTTCTGTTTAGTTACATATCAGAAGTTCTGAGCTACTGTCTGTAAGTTTATATGTCACTTATGGAAGGTTGTCATTTTTAACCCTTGAGCGAAGTCCTTTAAATGTAAACGTCTTTGGTCAATTTCCACTTAGTATAAGATTGTTCAATAAACCAACCAGTCCCACCATGTCAGAGTGTAGTAACTCCCTCCAGTATTTAGTTATTAGGAGACCATGTGCCTCCAATAACTTAGGCCAGACTTTTTTAATTGCTTGTTCCTCGGATGGTTCTACTTAAGAATCTACTGAGGAGGGTGGAAAAAAAATTAAAATAAATCTTTATTTTTCAGCAATTTCTCGAGGGCTATGTGGAATCAACAAAAGGAAGGAGAAAGAAATAAAAATAAATGTTGATTTTAAAATAAAATGTATTTAATCTAAAATTAAATTAAAGTGAATCTGGAAAGAAATTTAATGTACAGAACAATACCGTTGGCTCTCCACCGGAGGGCGGAAAAAGCGAAAAAAATAATATATATAATTTTTTTATTTCAACCATTAGTACTGCGGCGGATCCGCGAAATACAAATTCTTCAAATTTGTTTGTTGGCAGAGCCATGAAACATGCAAGAAAAAAAGGCTGGCCTTATCTTTTAAATCTATTTCATTATTTATTTTGAATGTATTACTCATTTACATATTATTAGTGATTTAAATTATATTATTTACTTAATTGTATTATTACTACAACTTAATTAATTCAATTTACATCTTGGCCACCCAAGCAGGCTGGGTCCCTTTTTGAGTATTGGTCCTTCCAAGATTTCTTCCTTCTATATTCAAGGAGTTTTTCCTTTCCACTGTCACTTTTAAGATAATATAAGATTGTAGCTGCTTTGAGACAATGCACCATTGTAAAAAGCGCTATAGAAATACGTTTGACTTTGATGCAGTACTGTGCAGAAATCTCAGGCCCCCATTAGATTTGATGACTATATATAATTATTTCTCCAGAAATTGCCTAAAACTACTACAAAATGTATACAATATTAAGAAATCAGAACAGCCTGTCCTACCATTGAGCAATAGCAGCATCTGGCAGCTTTATCAGGATGCCAAGTTGAAAAGCACAGATATGCTAAAGCTCACAAAGTTTGGAAAGGAGATAAATGGAAAAGTGGATTATGAAGTGAACAAAGTTTGACACTTTTGGGTCCAGTCGACGACCATATGTTTTATATGCTCATTATTATATGATTGCTAATATAACCAATTTAATGATGGCCTAATACCACTCTATATATTCTGATGCATATACAGAAGAGTCGTTTGCTAGTGTGTGAGTATTAATGATACCTCCTCTCTCTCAGACCAATGCATTGTGGACGGCTTAACGTATGAAGTGAACCAGACCTTCACGAAACGCCATGACGAGGGCTACATGATGAACTGCACCTGCTTCGGACAGGGTCGTGGACGTTGGAAGTGTGATGCCATTGGTGAGTGTATTCACACTGGCTGCGAAGTAAGGCACACGTATAATGAAGCCGTATTATTCCGCTCCAAACACCACTGCATTTGATTCTAGGTCTAAGCAAGTTTGGCTAATTTAATAACCGAATCATTTCCTCTTTCAGATCAGTGCCAGGAACCAGAGACCAGAGTGTTTTATCAGATCGGAGAGTTCTGGGATAAGGTCATTCACGGAATCCGCTACAAGTGTTACTGCCACGGCAATGGAATTGGAGAGATGAGCTGCGAACCCCAACACTCTTTCCATGGTGAGTTTTACACGCACGTTGTTAAGATGAACCAGCACTAAAAACAAAGTTTAAAGCTGTCGCTGCAGTCATTTTTGCTACTTTTTACAAGAAGAAGGTCTGGGATTGGGGGAAAAGCAAGTGACAGGCAAGTGCTGTTGCAGCACCAAACAGGAGATCCAATAACGCGGGCGGTGCGGGTCCAGGGGTTCAGATAGCGATCTATCGAGCAGTACGTTGATTGTTTAGAAGCCTGCACCAGCAAGGGCTTTAAGCTGTGAATTATTGCCAGATGTATGGTGGCTCAGTGGTTAAGGGTCTGGACTAATCAAAAGATTGTTCATTCAAGTCCAGGCTCCACCAAGCTGCCCATGTTTGGTTCTGGAGCAAATCTTTTAACCTATTAGTTTTCAGCTCAATTATACGTGCAAGACTGAGTGTTGGGAACACAGAGGACTGGTGTAGTCTCCAGATTTTAGTGTGAACCTACATGCAGGCTTGGGATGAAAGTGCAAGTGAAATGATTTAGAGTTTACAGAGCATTATGTAAGTTGCTGATTTGAGAGATCTTTTGCATGTCTTCATGAGCCATTGCTCTGCCTCTCAGTGGTAATTGCTCGTCTTCAACTGGTCCATTTATTCATTTGGGTGCTTGCTTCTTGGAAACTGAGGCTGTTGCTTGAAAAAGACACCCAGCCAGTCATCTTGCATCTGTTTAACAAAAACTCAGCTGCGGATCTCCGAAACGTCCCGACAGCTTTTGTCAGTACTGATTCACATTGGACTGCTTTAGCTTCTTAAAGTGGCTCATTGGTTTGCTTTTTGTTGTCATCTTCTTGCTTCTATTTCAGAAAGTTTATAGGAAACAAGGTTCATCTATAAGGCGCAAGGTGGATTGTGAAAGAACAGAAACTGGAGAATAAAAGAGAATAGGACCGAATAGAAAAAGAATAAGGCAAAAAGTCCAACCATAAAACAAGAGCACATGGTATCACTTACTAACTGTTGAAATGCATGTGTGTGAAGATTCAGACAAGAAAGATAAAAATGCAGAGGGTTCCACATTCTCAGAGCATGAAGCTATCTACTGGAGGGGGAACTGTAAGCAGACTCTTTCTCATACCCTACACAGCAACAAAAGCACTGGTATTAGAAGCTTACAAATGTACATAGCAGGTTAAAGTGAAGCTGGGTCAGGAGGGAGCTCAGTATGTAAGTGCTAGGGAACCCAGAACAATAACTATGCATAATGACATACAGCTGTGTGAGGGCTGGGGGCAGAGCATATTCGGGTCTGGTAGACAGCGGTAGAACAGGGTACAGAGTAAGTGGGATTTAAATGCTGCTGTATACACGCCGGTCTGCCATTTCTCTTTCATGGCAGTAATTATGAGAAACGAAAACCAGATTCCCGTGTGACTGCGTTTTATGCTTCATGGGAAGATGAAGTTGTGAAAAACTGTGCATGTTGACCAAACTGCTTCACAAACTTGCTGCACCAAAAGGTGTACGGATTGTACAATGGAAAATGGATGTCATGCTAACCAAATTAACCATGGATTTGTTTGAGCAAATGTGAGAGATCGCTTGTACTTTGGGTTTTGAGGACCCGAAAACAGATGGTAGTAAGGCACTGAAATCATCCACAAGCAAGTGCTAAAAACCTCAGGAAGAATCTGGCAGAACTGTGTTAGGTTTCCCATATCAGCTTGACCCTGAAGTTGGGCTGCAGAAGATCGTTGACCTGTTTTGAACCTCGCTCTGCCACTGTGACTTTTAACACGGGTCTCGAATATGTTTCAAGTCCCTCCCTCCCGATTTAGCCACAGCCAATTTTCAACTAGTAACTTCGACTCCTCATTCAGACAACCAGCACCTCTTTTCAAACTAACAAATATGGGCAGATTGGACTGACAAATTTTAGACACTTTTTTTCCAGCCAACACCTGGTTGTTTTATGCCTGCTTGAGTATCAGAGTAAGGAGCGCCCAAAATGCAGACAAATAGATCTGATCACTGAGGGATTCAAAGACATATTTTCGAGTGTTATCACAGTGATTAAGGTGCTGAACTGTAGACCAGAGGACCATGACTGGGCAGTGGTCAGTTCGGCTCACACCTACAGCGTCCCTGGTTCGATCCTGACCTCTGGACAGTATGCGTCCTTACCGTGTCCACGTGGGTTTACTCTGGGTACTTTGCTGTCCTCCTACATTTCAAATATGTTAGGGTAATTGGTGCTTCTAAAGATTACCATGTGTTTACCATATGATGGACCCTGTCTAGGGTTCCTGTTTTGCACTGGGGACCAGGATTGAGGAGATATGAACACGAATGAATAAAGATCCAGACCTCGAGCCCCAGTACCATCAATGGTTCTCTGTTGGCCCCTTAAATAATATCCCACAACTGCTAGTATGTTGTCAAATGTCGGTAGCTGTAGGACACCCTGAAACAATTTGGTGGTGCAGTGGTTGGCACTGTCACATCACAGCTCAACAGACCTTGAGCTGTCCCGTCCGGACTGCTGCCGGTCTGTGTGGGATTCCTCTCCAGTTTCTTCTCACATTTCAAAGACATGACAGGTCAGTTAGTGTCTAATGGACTGGCACCCTGTATAAGGTTGGCACCATGATGCTGGATATGGATTTGTGAGTCTGTTTTTAATAGGGGTGCCTGGTTAATGCAGTAAACGTAGGTGTATATCATGAAATACAAGACATGTTAGACGGTCAGTTGTAATGGTTACCTGACCTGACAACACCCTGGACACGTTATATTCATAGGTGCACTTAGGGGTTCATGCACATTCCCAATGTTTTGACTCAAGACTGGGAAAATGACAACATCACAGTCACGTTATGATTCAAATTGTTCAAATGGAAAGTAAATATAAATTTTTGCCTATTTTTTCTAGGTGGTGCCCGCCCTGTTCAGGTGATCATTACTGAAGCTGGCACCCAGCCCAACTCGCACCCCATCCAGTGGAACGCTCCTTCCTCTGCTCACATCACCCAGTACATCCTCAAGTGGAGAGAGGTTTGTCAGCTTTCGCTCTGAATACAGTTATCAAGCAAAATATAAGTATTGTTGGGACTTAAGGGCTAAAAGTGTACATCTTGTCGTGGCAGAAAAACACTCGCTCTCTGTGGAGGGAGGTTAATCTCCCAGGTCACCTGAACTCTTATACCATTGCTGGACTGAAACCGGGCATCACCTACGAGGGTCAGCTCATCAGCATCCTGCGTTTTGGACGTAGAGAGGTCACTCGTTTTGACTTCACCACCAACTACGGCTCCCGTGAGTATCTCGCTGGTTTTGTTTTTAGCCTGGTTTATCATTCCACATGAACAGGCATTTGAAGCATTACAAGTTTAAGCAGTGGAAAACATAGCACCAGTTAATTTGAGTGTTTAGGGATCATCATTGGCATCAGTTAGGGATGAGACACTTCACCGGTGGTGGTGGGGTGGCATTTTAGACCACTGGGCCACCCGAGCGCTCACTTAGACCCACGTATGACCCTAATTCTCTATACACAAATGTAGAGCCAATTTAGCACCAGGCATTAGGGTCTAAATTGTGAGGAACTATCCCCTGTGGAAAATTACTTTAGTTCCTGGACCTTTATTGGTCTGCATTTGTAACATCAGGACAAAACGTGTACAGATTTTGCATAGATCATCATATATCGTCATATGTAAAGCCTAAACTTCACTGTTGTTTTATATGGACTGTGGTGACCTTGCCTTGTCAAGGTACTGGACTATGGACAGAAGGTCCAGGGTTCAAATCACACCCCTTGTAAGCCCTTTTGGGTCCCTGAGCATGGCCCTTAATCACATGATTGCATGGATTGTAAGGCTGTATTAGTTGTAAAGTGTACCACAAATTTCCATCACTTAGTTCCTGTGTAATTCCATATGCACAGCAATTTAGGAACTTTCTAAGAAATAATTTCCAGCGATGCAAACACGTGAGAAAGGGGGCAGAATTCCTCCATTGCGAAAGTGCCTAATTGTAACTTTTACCCAATGAGCAAACAGTTTTGTCTCTTGTTTGCTTGAGAGCAGAAAACTAAGAATATTCCACCCTGGCACAGCATGGACCGGGTTTATGCGTCACATTGCACTAACCTCATATCATTCTGTCCTGTCCTGTCTTTACCCATCGCTCCTCTCTATCCAGTGGCTACATCTGAAGGAGAGACGACTCCTCCACCCCCGGTGGTGGACACCTCCGAGTCTGTGACTGAGATCACTTCTAGCAGCTTCGTCATCTCCTGGGTCTCTGCCTCAGACACCGTGTCCGGTTTCAGAGTGGAGTATGAGCTCACCGAAGAGGGAGGACAGCCAGGAGAACCCAGGGTCCTAAGTCAGTCACACTTTCCTTGCTTTTGAAGTCTTCAAATAATAATGTGGGGATTATATTGTGAAATGTGAAAAAGTGGTTAACGCACCATAAGCACCGGCACTGAGAAAGATTAGTGGTTCAATGTCTGTTAAGAATCACAGACTTTGTAAACAGACGGATGGTTGGAATCGAACTCTAGTTTGCGTGATCGTAAATCAAATGGTGTTCGACGCTTTGCAGTGACCTAATTCTAGCCAAAATAACAAGTGGAGCAGCCTTCAGTCTCCATTTTCCACTCGATTATTCTTGCAGCCTTAATATTTCTTGTGCTCTGTTTCATTCATTTATGTTTCTGAACTTGCTGTGATAATGAACTTTGGGTGGAATAAGATTTTAAGAATCTTTGACCCTTATGGCACTGTCACTAGGGTTAGCACCTTT
>JAVSBV010000121.1:2151300-2163340 GCA_033117975.1 Parotocinclus spilosoma
TGTCCCTGCCTTTCACAAAGCTAATTCAGTTCTGATTGGACGTCACCTATGCCGAACATTTTCGTCTCGTTTTTATTGGTTGACGAAAGTGTCAATTAATTTCGTCATAGTTTTAATCGTTGTAAGCAATTTTCGTTTAGTTATCGTTTGGTTTTCGTCATGAAGAAAAGGTTCGTTGACGAAATTAACACTGCTCACTACGCTGCTCAGAGGGAAGCGAGGGGTTAAACCTTAAGCGTGGGCTTGAGGCTAAAAAAGAAAAGCTACTTGGGGGGGCAGGATGCTGGGAGAGGGTCGTAAAGAGAGCGAGCAGTTTATTATTGTTTTTAAAAGCAGTGCGGCGTGTGCCGGTGACGAGCCTTTAGTACGCCGTTTGAAAGCAGCCATAAAATTGGTTTTAGCTTTGCAAAGCCTAATTCACCTTAAAAGCACTCGTGTGTGTGATGATGCTCGTAATCAATCACGGCTCGGCTGCGTGACATAGCGATGGTGTCGCCTAACAAGCGTGCAGGACGGGCTTTTCCCTTTCCTACGGAGAGGATTCACACTAAAATTGATTCATCACAGTCAGTCACACGGGGGAAAGCGGGGCTTTTTATAAAGACATATTTGTCCCTGTAGGATTCTTCGCTTGGCCCTTTGTTTGCCGCTGCCTCCTCCGTCTCTTATCTCCTCGTCCCTTCGTCCCAAAGGGCCCATATGTTTCCTCATGCTCTCCGTCCTCTCCACTCAGGTCAAAGTTCATGCAGCCTCAAAGAGCTGTCGATAATATCCCCAAATATTGAGCACGGCACTCATGTAAATAGACCCTTTTCCTAATTCCGTGTGCCCGGGGGCCGGGGCGGGCGCGTCTAATGAAGGTTAAGAGATCAGAAAGCTGTGCCGCTCTCCCGCTGACCCTTCACGCTGGCGCGCCGTTAATGTATTCCAGATCAAAAATGCCGGAGCGCCGGTCTGAACTCTGAAATGCCTTGTTATTGTTTCCTTTTCCAATCTGCAACGCTGTTTTGTTTTAGCCGGAGGTGATAACCGAAGGGAACCCGTCGTCTGCTTGAGATGTGTTTGCAAAGCGGGTTTTGTTATCCTTTTTGATGAGCGCGGATAGCCGAGGCTGCACGCGTGTTAGTTCTGGATTCCCCAAACGTCCATATCGAGGAAGCGGTCGTGTTTCTGTCTGTGTTGTTTCTCCCTTTTTTTTTCTTCTTAGGAGTGAATAGATTGTGTTAGATTTGCTCGGTAGGTTTTTGGCAGTGTGTGAGAGGGTGGGACTGTTTCCTACGTTTTGAGTGCAGAGTGTATCTTTAGATAAGACCAGTCTGTACGCGTGGCAACAATCTTACGAGCGTCACACAAACAGGAAGAATCTACTGAAAAAAAAAAACAGAGATCAAAATGGGGGTTTTTGGACTGAAATAAACTTAAACACCACTTTAAATGCATCATACCTACCGTCAAGCATGATGGTGCCAACTGTGGGGACGGAAAAACAATCTAAATCAACTAAGAAAACCCAAATAACATTGACAAAGACCCTCGACTCTTCTGCCAAGGAAAGTACCAAGGGATTACGATCATAAAATCACCTGTGGCGATTTTTATTAATTCTATTCTAAATTAAATTCTATATTATTATTCCATTAATAAATATATTTCTATAAACAGTGGCATAACAAAAGCATTCAATAAAATCGTATAAAATAAAATAGATTAGTTTTTTTTATATGTTTGATATAATTTCTATATTTTTACAAATTATATTCAGGTGACTTAAGTTGGCTTTTAAAAGTTACATTACCTTAGTTTAATTATGGCACCAATATAATGCTAACAATAATGATAACAATAATGATAATAAATAATAATAATAATAATAATAATAACAATACTAATAATAATAATGGCAATAATAATAATTATTATTATAATAATACGATTCTTTCAGGCTTAATTAATATATATTAATATACAATACTCAAAAAAATTGGGGGATATTTTATTTATTTTTGTTTTTTTGTGTGCAGTATATAACGTATAATGAATTGTGTAATTAATTATAATGAAGGGAAAGTGAACTGGAAACAAATTTATTATTATTAGTAGTAGTAGTAGTAGTATTTATTTCATTTTCTTCAATTTATTCCTGTACCATGAGGGGAAAAAAAATCTTAATCCGGTCTCTAACTACTGCTAAAATAAAGTAGAAATCTGATTATTACCTGAGTCGTGTAAACAGAGTTTATTTTTTATCGAAAAGTGCATCTAAACGGCTTGATTAATGACGAAATCGGATTTTTATTAAGCGCATGTAAACGCACGTATGTCCTGTTCTGCTTCCATCGTCCATATGCACACCTACGCCCTTAAATAAAAATGGTTCTCTTAGGGGGTGTGTGTGTGTGATCACACCCGATCAGAATTCGGATTCTCCTCAAATCCATCTCTTTATGAAAATATATTTCTTTCCCAGCTTTAATTGTTCTCACCTTTCTTCTTCTTTTAACACACACACACACACACACACACACACTGTAGAGTTAGCACCTCTTTGGGTGAACCATTGTTGTTTGTTGGATACAGTTTCATTTTGTCTGAAATTAATGGAGCCTTTGTGATTATTATCCCTCCATCTGTTGTTTGGCTTTTCCTCTGGAGTCTCCCAGCAGGTCTGTTGATAGTTTGTGGAAGGTAATGACTGATAAACTTAAGTCCTGCTTAAGTCTACTTACTGTTTATACGTTGAGCTCAGCTGGCTTAGGTTTTTATTGCAGCTCAGCATAATGTTCCCTTTTGTTCAGTCCTAGCTGGAATAAAAAGCCAAAAGTACATTTTAAAAATGTTGTCTTGTTGCTCGGAGAAAGGACACGTCCTGTGATGGACTCTTGTCCTGTCCTTTTGTTCTGCAGGATTATTGAGGCAACTCCATGGCTAAAATGCAAATAACACTCCAGTTTAATCTTGGAATGGCCTTGGATCTTAAAAAACACCAATTTATGTTTACATTTAGTCATTTAGCAAGAAAAGTTTCAAAGATCCAGCTGTTTCAATCAAGGGCTGGCTCAATACCAATTTTTTAATGCCGATATCGATACTGCAAACTTGAATATCTGGCGATACCAATATCAGACCGATACTCTGCTATCTAATAGTTTTAACTCGACTTCCAACTATTGCTCGCGTCACACGACTCTGTTTACGGCATCGTCCAAATTATAGTAAAGCATAAACGTGATAGGAAATGTACCGGATTAAACTGTTTTTTTTTTCCCCTCTCCAATTCAGTGATTTTTTTTTGCCGAATATCGGGCCGATACTGATACATATCGGATCGGTGCAGACCTTATTCAATCCCAGGTCTGCAAGTTGATGATTGCTGAAAGCAAAACACACATAACAGCAGCAATTTAAAATAGAATATCTATATGAATAAAATATTTTAAACATCGGTTTTCCAAACCTCAGCGTTCATTAGCCCTGAGCACTCTGGTGATCTAATTAGACTGTTAGCATCAAGGAAAATGAGTCGTTTAGGTGTTTGGAAAGAGGTTACACACAGATACGTACCCTTTAATTAAAGGTTGTGTATTAATAAGGCTTATTTTCAGTGTAATTAATATATAAATATGCAGAAATGCTGGAGTCTGGGATACGAGGTACCGCTGTAGCACCAGGTTTTGTTCTGGCTTAAAATAAACGCTGCACTGTTGCGTTATTTTGCACATTTATTTATCGTTGTCTTTAAAAATTTAAGTCTAGCCCAAGAAAGCAGCTGGAATTTAAATTTAGAGATCGTATAGGTGTTACTTTATGTAGGATTTGATTCATCAGCACTAATTAAAAAAAAAAAAAACTACAAATAAGGACCCTCAGGGCGTCTTTTTACTTTGCCTATGGAAATCACGACTAGTAAAAAATGATTATTAATGCAAAAACCCCATGATCGAGTTACTCTTGGTGTGTCTCAGGGCTCTGGGCCTCCACATTCGCAGCGTTGAGGAAAACAGCCGCTCTAAGAGAGAGGGGATCTTCCAAAGTGACGAGTGCATCGTCAAAATCAACGACACGGAGCTGATGGGCAAGTCCTTCTCACAGTGAGTACCACGGTTCTCCCACGGTTATACCACGGCTCTCCCACGGTTATACCACGGCTCTCCCACGGTTATACCACGGCTCTCCCACGGCGGTCCGGCAGAGGTGCTGAAGGAAACCTCACTTTTGGTTCCTTTGTATATCTCAGTATTGTGATTAGGCAGTCAGTCTGTAAACACGGCCTGTTTATGCAACATTGGATGGACTTTAGAAACCCAGCATGAGCAGAAACATCTGTTCATCCATCAGTCCTTAAGCGCGCACACACACACACACACACACACACACACACACACACACACACACACACACACTCATTTATAGTCTGCTGATGTAGTGATATCTGCTGTGCTTACATATAATATACTGTATGTAATGAACAAAAGTATTGGGACACACCTCTTATTCACCGTTTGTTTAAGCTCAGTAAACCATTTTAACGCCTTTCATTAGGCCAGACTTTTTTATTGCTTGTTTTGCAGATCCGATGACGATCATATTTAAAAAAATATATAATTTTTTTTTTTTTTTTAACTTTTTTTTATCGGATCCGCCGCAGCACCATGGTTGAAATAAAAAAAAAAAAAATAATAATAATTTTATTTTAGCTTTTCTCGCCCTTCTGTGGAGAGCCAACGGTTTTCTTCTGTTCATTTATTTTTTTTCCAGATTCACTTTAATTTCATTGTAGGTTAAATAAATTGTAATTTTAAAATAAAAAAAATATTTTTATTTCTTCCCCCTTCCTTGTATTGATTTCACATAGTCCTCGAGAAATTGAAAAGTGCTAAAAAAATTAAGATTTATTTTTATTTTTTCCCTCCCTCCTCAATAGATTCTTAAGTAGGAACATCCGAGGAACAAGCAATTAAAAAAGTCCGGCCTAAGCTAATTTAATCAGAATCAGCAAGCTCCTTTCTCAAGTCATGTCACACAGTGATGAGCAAAGCTGTGTTTTGAAATCATTTAATACCCTTCGTAATTCTGTCCCTATGAAATAATTTCGGATTCCAAACTTACTGAGCCAGTCCTGTTATTGCTTTCTTCCAGGCACCGTACCCCATGTCTCAAAACTGAACAGAAGGAACAGAAAAGCAGAGTAAATATAATGCTAAACTTCAGAAACCGTCCTGCGATGTTTTGTTTGGGTTATTATTATTATTTTGAATTGATACAGGCTTTTCTGTTTTTGTTTGTTCTTGTCCAGGTTTGTTCTCTACCAAAATCAATAGTATCATTTTAGAGTAACTTTTCTAATCAGAATGATGCGAGACGGAAGCAAGCAGGACTCCCGTAGGTTCCAAAGTTTGCAGTGCTAGTGGATACGCTTCCGTTTTGCCGTTTTCTTGGCAAATCATATAATCGGAATGAAAAGTTTTGGTAAATGATCACGATTGATTTGTATTTGGTATGTTCTCCTCGGCTATTTTGACGGCGCGTGTTCGAGCTGCACGTTTCTCCACGTTTGCGTTAAATCTGACGCTCCGTTTTACCCAGGCTGATTTTAAAATATTCCAAAAAGCATCTTGTGATGTTACTGAATGTGCTCAGCTTCTTCTGTCTTCAAGTGCCCCTGTAAGTGCTCGACCGGGTTCAGGTCAGGTAACTGCGGAGAAAACGATCCATGCAGTGTTTTTGGAATTGTTTGGCTGTCAAGTCAAATGTATTTCTATAGTTTTTTTTTTTTTTTTTTTAGAAGCACCTCTGGGCTTGAAAGACTGATTTTTACTGTAAGCACCCAATCATCTCGCACAAAGATATGATATACGTTTCTAACTTTATGATTAAATATTGAAATTCTTAATTTTCTCGATTATACTGCCTTCCAGAGTCTCCACAAAGTGTTTGATAGCCGTCTTGCTGCCTTTAATTCCAGGACACATTTAACCCTGTGGTTGCCAGATCCCACGTGAAAAGAAACTCCACAGTCAATGGAAAAATAACCCAAATAAAGCCAACCTGGCAACTGCCGGTTACTCTTTCATGCATGCCCAGACTGAGAAAATCAATTGAAATCAAATAAGTGTACATGCTATGAGAAATCTTATTACTGAGATAAAAATTCAGCTTTTTTTTTTTTTAATCATATTTCCTAATCTGATTTTGAGATCAGTGTGGGCTGTTTGAGGGCAATTATTGCCCTCTGTTGCCTTTTAGTAATAGTTTTAGGACGGATACTGGCTGGAAGAACAGCTTAAGGCCTGGTTTATGTCTGTTTTTTGTGATCATAAACAGACTCATGCTATTAGATAAACAATAAAAAAGTTCCATTCCATCACTGGGAGCTTTATCACCATCATTCTCCATCCTTTCAGATTGATTTTTTTAACAACATCCATGATCTTAGAAAGAGCCTGTTAATTGTCCCATAAACTCTTGTGCTCTGATACCACCAGAATAAACTGTTCTGCCCGGCAACCGAGCTCTGATTGGTCAGCCTAATTTTAATGCAGAAATTAAAACTCCAATTAATGCTCCAATTAAAAAAAATAATAAATAAATACGGCTTCCGTGTGAAGGACGGCCTAAAAGGCTTTTAGTGTGCGATTTGGCAACAGAAGAAGAGCTCAGAGGGAAAACAGAATATGTAGTTAGTAATGGGTAATAGTATTTAACAGTAGACTTTTCTATAAGTGAAGTATGATTAATGATGATGCTTGTGCTTTGGTTCCTGTAACTGATGGTTAGAAGTTGGTAGTTCCTTGTTAAAACGAGTTAAGTGAAGCTGACGTTAAAGCCCTGCCGTATCTGATCAGTTGTCACTTACACATATGCTTTGTATTCTGTACGTGTGCCAGGGCGCGGCCCCACGAGACAGAAGGTTACAGTCATTTTATTATTACATTTAGGATGGATGGATGAGCCCGAAATTGAATTGGTTAACGCAAATGAGAAAGAAGGATTGCTTTGTCATTGGGAAGGGGTAGAGCTCATTAGTCATAACCCCAATTACGCTGTCCCGGGAATGAGTTTTTTCGCTACACTGGCATGAATAAAGATACTACATTTCATTAATTGTTTTCAGATTCGACATCGTTACTCATTCCGTTGTGTAATCTTAGACCGTGTTCAATTTTGGGGGCGCTACAGATGTATCGATTTATCTCTCGCTCTCCGTCAGCCATCCTCCGCATCCATCTTAATTGTCGTTTCTCCCCGCAGGTCTCAGGAAGCGTTCCGACAGGCCATGCGCTCACCTGTGGTGCGCCTCCAGGTTCTGTCCGTCCTCAATAAAGAGCGCTATGAGAAAAGTCTCATCGGCCATCTCTTCAGTGACGCCCGTGATGACTCTCCCCAGCCTAACGTGCCTGTTCCGCTGAAGGCGAACCCCACGATGAGGCCTCCTGAATCCTCCTGCAGACAAGCGGAACCACAGGAACCACAGGAGAACCGTACTCGCGGCTCATCGGGAAACTTGTTGTATTCTAGAGGCAAAAGCAGCAGTCCCCTGCTCAAAAAAAGCCACGCGGTCTCACCGCTGGCTGCGTTCGCCAACAAGAAGGGTGGCAAGAGGCTCAAAATCGAGCTCAAGAAGGGTGAGTGGATGGAGCTGGTGATGTGGGTGGGTGTGGCCTTACAGCGCTAGTCTCTGTGTGGGGTTTGGTTTGTTCTCCTGTCCATGTCCTGCCTCCATACTCGAACCTGACTGTTGTCTGATCCTAAATAACACCTGGAATAATCATCAAAGTTCTCGTTTCTTGTTTGGGACACAAATCCAAACGGAAGTGACGCGTCTGACCGACAATGCTGTGACTCATGGTTGCAGTGACAACAAATTTCCTTCGGCTAAGCACCCGGAAATAGTCTGGGCACAAACAGGGGTGTGTACTGAATGAAGGTACCTCCTGTGTTTGGATGGTGGGCAACAAAACTGTGGGAGCTGCTCATGCTTATCGGTGGATTAAAAGATCCTCTTTACTGGAGGTCTGTCTGGGCCGCCCAGAGCCTGTTTACAGTGTGTGTGTGTGCGCGCGCCCCCTCACAGAACCACTGCCCCCCACACGGCCCAACAGCCAGGTCAGAGTGGCCCAGTGGGTGGCACCTCCTCCCAAACTTGTTAACTGAGCAAAATGTCTTGAGTGAATTTTGGAGGCAACAGACTCACACCAAGACATAAACTACCTAAATGTAGCCACTGAGAGCCTTTTTATAGAGCAGCTGTATATTTTTGTTTGTATCGCACTCTGCATTCAGTCTGTTTTCTCAAGCAGCTTATGCACGCAAATGCACGCTACGTAACGTTGTCCCTGGAGCGGCTTGTCTCCTCCTTAAGAGTCTTGTTTCTCAGACCTGGTTGCATCGTTTTCTTTCGGAATCTGGCAACCCTGCAAACAGGGTAAATGCAGCACCCATGACTGCCTGCCGGGACCTCGTCGCCGTTGTGTTTTCAGTTATTGTTTCCCTCCCTCCCCCGAGCGGCTTCTCTGTAGTCCGAGCCTCGCATCTGAATGGATGGAGCCATAATTTTCATCCCGCAAAGTCTATTAAGTTCTTATTGATCCGGCCGTTACTGATGATCTGAATTCATTGCAGCAACAGAAAAGTGCTGACCATAAAGGGATTGTACTGAATGACCAACATAAAACATCACGGCACCTCTCTGCCTCGCTCGCCGTTTGCGTTCCTACCAGGACATACGGTATCAGGCACGCCATCGATCACTCCTGCTTTTCTTCTCTCCGGTGGGATATCGAGGTTGGAAACCACCCCTGAAAAGGAGATTGTTAATCCACCTATCAGTCACCCTGACAGCACAAAGACCCTGATAGGAGGCGCTATAACGGAGGTCACCAAGCTGAAGGCTTACTCACGGCTTTAGGGGGCTCTCACCACACCTCTGCTTCTTCAGCGTCCATCCATCCTCCACCTGTCTGTCACCTTCACCCAAGAAACCTCAAGTACTCCATATACTCACCAGAAATAGGGGATATTTCTCAGTTATATGTCCCTATATATATATCTATATAGATGTCCCACCAGAACGTGAAACCCAAAAGCAGATTTTTGTATTTTATTTTCCAAAATCCAGTTCCTGCCCCCAGCTGTCCAATGTAGTCATGCTTGCAATTCGACTGGCATGCAGCCCCACTAGGGGTGTAACGATGCCCACGCAATTTCCTAACAATTTTAAAGTTAAACAATGCATATCAGTGCTCATCTTTCTTGAATATTTAAAAATATTTAAATATTTAATTCCCCTTCGGTTACATAGCACACAGTTTTGACACTGTTCACATTAGGTTATTGATCCAGTATGAAGACAATTAGGCAAACCCGACGTGCCTTTGTAGGTATCGAGGTCATTTGAGCTCGCTAATGTCACCGTTTATTGAATTTAATCAAATGAAGAATCACAGTTTTGCAGCTCCAGCGTTTAAGGAGAAATCGATTCAAATTTTTTTTTCCTTTTTTTTTTTTGCCGCCTGGTAGAAATGGGAGCAAATGGTATTCTATGCACTCTACACTAAATCATGGCACGTTCGCTTCTGCATGCCGACTAGGATCATAAAGATGTCATGGATAATGATTTGAGAGAATTTTCTCCCCGTCCCGATGAAAGCTGTATCAATATGTGAAATTAAACTGTCTTTATTCGGGAGCTGATAATGCACCGAGGCAGCGTTTTCCAGCACTCGCTATTAAACTCCTGCACAGCCACAGCGCTGCTACTCACCCCCCTCCACCGTCCCCCCCCCCCGCCCCCCCCCCCCTCCCCCCCCCCCCCCACACACACACACACCCCGACTGCTTTTATCTGTTGGAACTGTAAGCAGTTATTTTAAAACCTAACTACAGTCGTAGGAATCGTGATCAATAGTGGACAAGGCCGATTGATCAGCAGGCTTTCAAAATAATTATGGCTTTCAGACTTTTAGGAATCAATAACCCAGACCTGCTTTTTTCTCCGTTGTTTAGTGCTTGATTTAGTGATTTAGTACCAGTATTGGACGTCAAATAAAGCTGAAAATATTGGGCTTCTCTCTCTATGTTCTGTCAACAGGTCCAGAGGGTTTGGGTTTCACTGTGGTTACCAGAGACTCGTCGGTTCACGGTCCGGGCCCCATCCTTGTCAAAAACATCCTGCCCAGAGGGGCTGCCGTTAAAGACGGACGTCTGCAGTCTGGAGACAGGATCATCGAGGTGATGCATTGTGTTCTGTGCTGTGTGAACATTCCTGATCATGGCCAATATTTTGCTCAAATCTGTAACCCGTAGTGTGACTTACTGTCAACTAATATAAAAAACTCAGTTTAATAAACTTAAAGGGAAGACATGGGGGCACCCCTGGACCCCTGCACCCCAGTCCAGACTCGTGAGGTGGAACACACCATCCGGCGCTTAGTGACCATCCGATCGAACTCGGGTCACACGAACGAGCTCTGAAAAAATTATAATTACAATAAAGAAACAAAATGTAAACAGCCAATCAGCACTGCGGATCCATGTCTGTCATTTGTCTCACGGTTGCCAAGTCTCCTTATTTTAAGACATTTCACTTCTTTTGGATTGCATTCAAAGACATACTTGTTTTTTTCTAAAAAGTATCTGGCAACCCCCCTGGTGTTACTTTACCCTAACTCACGTTTGGACTACAAACAAACTCGGTTGATGTGCTTAGAGACTTTCTGGGATAAATACCCGTTATTTGTGTTACAGAAGCCTAAAAAGACAAGACTTCCCTTTGGGTTCAGTCTTTCTGTCGTTCGCTTTGTCCGTACATATTGATCAAATATTTGTTGTTCTTGTTGATTTGCTTAGCCTCCGTTAAAGGAGGGGGGGGTAATGTATTTCGTGTGCATGGGTGTGTTAGGTGAACGGCGTGGACATCGCAGGCCGGACGCAGGAGGAACTGGTAGCCATGCTGCGCAGCACGAAGCAGGGAGACGGCGTGAGTCTGGTGGTGGCCAGACAGGAGGAGTTGTTTCTGCCCCGAGAGCTGGTAAGAGACTTTTAAACTGCCACCTGTCTGTGCCCTCCTACTACGAATAAACCCGCTTCTTCTAACCGGACGCTCTGCTCATTTTCACTTATCTGTAAACGAGCACTGTAGAGTTGTGCTTAAAAGGTTGTACACATTTAACAATTGTCTGTATTTTGTGCAAATATTTCATCAGATTCTCGTCTAGATAAAGAGACCCACGTAACACAAAAAATATAAAGTATTGGCCATTTATTTATTAACTAAACCTCGAGGCAGCTGATGATAGATCTGGAGGAGTTTTTCTTATCTCAGCTCTGGGATGTTGGTGGGTTTCCTCACATCCCATGGGATTTACAGTCCAGTTAAGATGAACTTTCTTCTTTTTTTAACTGTTCTTTTAAAAACGACTGGGGTCGTTCCCTTGCTGCGTGACCAACCTTATTTTTCTTTTTTTGCTGCTATAATTCAGTAGTTGTTCTATCAGTGTTGACAAGCCGCCCTGTCCCAGATGCAGCAAAACGACCAACCATGAGGCTACCACCGGCACGTTTCACACATGCAATTAAGGGTCTTACGTTAGAAAGCAATGTTAGCGCCACACCTACTGCTCCTATTTTGCGTTTAATTTATTTATTTTTTCCAGTTTGCTGGCTGGCAGTCGCTCTCTCCTTGCCATGTGCACCGCTGTTGTTTAGAGTTCTTCTAATGGTAATGGACTCCTGAACTCGAACGATTTCATCCGTTTGTGTTGGGTCTGGACCTGGGCACTTGAATCCTATTCCCTGTGGTGATCGGTTAGTGTTTTACACCCTATATTGTGCCCCATTGGTGCCCAATTTTACTATTATGATATTTATTTAGTTTGTTCAGCCCTTATGTAAGAAACAAGCAACTGTATTTTAATAGACTTTCTCTTTTTAATTTCTTGTTTGGGGAGGGTCAAGTCGAGCCAGCCTCGAGCACGGGAAGTTTCTTTTTCTGTTTCCTGTCTTTGTCGTTTCCCCCCCCCCCCCCCCCCCCCCCCCCCCCCCC
>JAVSBV010000121.1:2211381-2223552 GCA_033117975.1 Parotocinclus spilosoma
GTTAATGTTGTTGTGTTTTTGTAATTTGTAATTGTGCTTAGTTAATGTTGTTGTGTTTTTGTTAATGTTGTTGTGTTTTTGTTAATGTTGTTGTGTTTTTGTTAATGTTGTTGCGTTGTGTTTTTGTAATTTGTAATTGTGCTTACTTAATGTTGTTGTGTTTTTGTTAATGTTGTTGCGTTTTTGTAATTTGTAATTGTGCGTAGTTAATGTTGTTGTGTTTTTGTTAATGTTGTTGTGTTTTTGTTATTTGTAATTGTGCGTAGTTAATGTTGTTGTGGTTTGCACTTCACAGCCACCGTAGTAAACGGCCTTTAAACGTACAGCAACACAACTGCAGGAAGTTAAATGTGATTCCTAATTCCATTTAAAAATGAACTCCAGGACGAATCTGTCTTTGTTTTCCTGTCATTAGGAGCCTTGATAATGTAATCAAGCCCGGTTCAGATGAGCCGTCCGTCTCCGACGTCGTCATCCTTAGATCCGTTTCTGATTTCCTTGCCTAGCTGTGATTTAATCCGGGGAAAAAAGTCAGACCTTAGGAACCCGTTTGATAATTCACGTCTAAGGTTCGGGATACTTTGTGGAGAAAACTAATATGGGAAATGTTTAGGGATGAAGGATTATCTTATCCAGTTAAATTTACTTAGAGCTGAAAGTACTACTGATCATAACTAGGGCTGGCTCGATACCATTGCTTTATGCCTGATACCGATATCGATGCTGCAAACTTGAACATGTGGCAATACCGATATCAGACCGGTACTCTAAACTCCACACAGCTGACATGATGATCACACTGTTTTAACTCGACGTCCAGATATTGCTCACTGTTTCCGCCGTGTCGTCCAAATTGTACAAAAGCATAAACGTGATAGGAAAGATATCGGATTAAACTGTTAAATCGGATTAAATCTGATCTCCGATCCAGTGATTTTACCACAAATCGGCCGATACCGATACAGGATATCGAATCGGTACAGCCCTGATCATAAGTAATGTTTTGACTTTATGACCTTTTCTTTCCATTTAAACCAATTATAAGTCAAACATAAACATTGATTCCAAGGACCTCCCACTGAGGACTGATTTTAAAATCTATTTTGTTACTCATTTTATGATTACTAACTTAAATATTGTTATTGCTTTAAATTATATAGTTTACTTCACTGTACTATTACTATAATACACTTTTAAGTATTTTCTTAATTAGCATCTAGGCCATCCATGGAGGTCGGGTCCCTTTTTGAGTCTTGGTTCCTCCCAAGGTTTCTTGCTTCTACTATCAGGGATTTTCCTTGCCACTGTCAATTTGGGATTGGCCTTTTAAGCTCATATAAGATTGTTAAGCTGCTCTGAGAAAATGCTCCGTTATAAAAAGCGCTATAGAAATTCATTCGAATTGAATTTGAATTGAACATCCCTTTTGGATCGCAGGTTCATCGCTGTTCGATCGACATTGTCTGAGGCCCGTTAAGCGTTTGAAACTCTGTCTCTCTCTAAAGCAGTATTAGAGCAGCAGGACGAACCCGGGACACTTCTGAAGCTCGGTATCATGCTTCAGGAATTCCTATATAACAAACCAAGTTTCCACACATATTACATTTCACCTTTTCACCTTCGTGTCATCAGCCACTACTAATAGGTTGCCAAATAAATTAAATCTAAGGACCCAGCCTGTCTATTCTATTCTATTCTACTCTATTGTATTCTAGTATTGGTTTAATCGCATAAGTGTCACTGTAAAATGCCCTGGGTTGCCATGTCATCGTTTTTTAGAGCTACTCTCTGTTAAGGCAGTTGATTCTTCTTTTTTACTCACGTCCCTTATTTTTCTGAGTCCCCCCCACTCCCAAAAAAAACGTTGCTACACGCTGGCGGTGTGAACTTACACATATGTTTCAGGGACTCAGCCAGACTGGGTTTGGCAAAATGATGAATCACGACCAAGATTAAAGGCTTAAACATAAGAAAAGCATCAGTTTGATTTTAAAACTGTGTGTGGCGCGTTTGCCCTATCATAGGGGAAATAATTGATCTCAGATGATGCCATGGCCGTCTGTAATGCTGCAGGAGCTGGAGTTTTAAAAACATGAGCAGGTTCGCCCGCCCCTTCACGCAGCTATTCTGTAGAACTGGCAACGCCACCCTCTGCTCAAAGATAAAGCTTTAGTTAAATATCGAGCTTCTTACTTTTTACTGCTTTAATCTGAAAGGTTTTTAATCGATGCGACTCGGACGATGATGGTTTCTAGTTCAGTACCTGTTGGGAGTTTTTCCTTGCCTCTGTCACCCTAAACTTGCTGGGACAAAACTGTGTCTCCTGTCACAAAAATGCAACAGATTTGATCTGTTTTAGATCTCTCTTCTCTGTTTTTTTTTTTTATCTCTGTGCTGCTTTTTGTGGATAAAAAGCCTGTTTAATTATCACAGTTTACTGTTATATGTTCAAATATCACCACTGGACGAGGTAAAATGGTTCCATTCTATGGTTCCGCCGATGCTAAAACATCACCATCAGACTCTGGGCTTCAGTCGGAACAGTCGAGGAACTGATTTTCCCAAGAACAGTTTATTATAAAGCAAATGAACACAACTATATCGATTGACGTGATTCAATCTATTAAACAGAACGTTATTTAGATCCAGCAAATAAATCGGGTCTGATTTCTAAGGCAGGTTGTTACTAAGATCCACTATTCTACCAACAGAGTGAGAACCCGATGTTAGAACCAAATTACAGGATCCTGAAGCTCTTAATGTGAATCTTATATGAGTCAGAATCGCTAAAGTCTGAGTTTGTAGATCACGAGCAGCTCGGTCGGGTTTAACAGATCCATGAATGAAGCCCCGATCGGCCGTGGACGGTGTTTAATGAAAGACGGAGAGTTTAAACATCAGCAAACCACGTCTGGAAGGAGATCAGACAAAAAATAAGGATGTGATGGAAGAGACGGAGCTGCTGATGCTGTATAACCGCCCCGTAATATTTCTGACTGATCCCTAACATCAAAACCAGCTACAAGATCAGTCCCTTCAGTCGAGCCGTGACTCCATTAAGAGCCCAAAACGTCTGATTTAATCGAATCACCTTAGAGCTAAGATCCAAATCCTCGTTTACAATTAAGCCCGATCGACCTCGACTCGTTAGAAGGATCGTTACGACTAGTGTTTTCAAAGGCAGTCGATTTTAAAGCTGAATATAATTAGTCAGCAGTAAGTCCAGCTCCTGTAGACGGGATAACTAGGTTACTATTTAACCTGGACCTGAGCTTTGAAGTGAATCTGCGTCCCCCGGTTTGTGATTTATTGACGTTTCGTTCCCATCCTGTGTGAACTCGGTGTTTTCGCCCATAATGATCTATGTGGCGGCTTTAAGTGCAGGCATGCCAAGCTCCCTCTGGACTGCGTGAGACTGATTACCGGAGCGCTGAGTGAACTTGACCTGGTGAAGCACGGCTGGGAGAAGCCACGCTGGTCTCAGCAGATGATGAATCAGAAGGAGAAGCCATGCTGGCCATATGGCCTCGGCCTGCTTTTTGCTCTCTCAGCACGCTGACAGTTGACCCTCTCTGTGGAGGCTTGATCTTCTCCTCCACAGCTATTAACTCACACAGACAAATGGCCTTACCCTCTCTCTCTGTCTCTCTGTCACACACACGCACACACACACACACTTTCCTAACTTCTCTGTTTTAGTTTACGGCAAAGAAACCTTCCTTTCACATTTTAGGTGGTCACGATTCCGAACTAGATCGGGTTTCAGCCAAACTGAAAAAATAAATCGACTTCATTCACGGCAAACATTATTTTGGTTGAAACCCGACTGAGGAGGCGTCTCATTGTGATGGATTCCTTCAATTACTTCTTTTTCGGCAATTAGCATGTCAACTACAGGGCTGCTTTCTGATGGAGATGGCCGAGCCCGCCGAAGCAAAGAGGCTAAAACTTGCCTTTTGTCATGGGAATGGGTCACGAAATGGATCGTGGGGGGGGGGGGGAGGCCACCGAAAGCACCTATTTCCATCTAAAAGGAGAACAGAAGCCTCTCGGTCAGCACGACCAGAGCAACCGGGTCGCTTCTCGTCGTCCTCGTTTGAGCGTCCGATGAGGAACGAGAGAGCAAAAGGTAGAGTGAGGGGAAATGGAGTAGGAGGCAGGTTTCGTTCCTGCTCCGCTTGGTGCTATGTTTGTGTTTCGCACTCGGCCGGAGCAGATGGGTTTCTGTTCGGCCCTCAGTGAAGGATTGTGCTTTAGCAGGCACGGCGGCCATCCCCCCAAGCATTAGCATAACCGTTCTGATGTCCTGGTGATGGAGGAGGGGGATCTGCCCGACTGCCTGAGGTACAAACCCTCCTCCTACCCCCTCACCCACCCAAAAGATACCACGCGAGAACGGATCCACCGCTGCACCAGATGCCGATGGCATGCGTCTGTCAGACTGTAAATAAACACAAGAATACAAACAGCAACAGGTCAAGAAATGCAAGCAAATCCGACCCAAAAACTCGTGCTCAGCGTCTCAAATACTGAGGGAGACGACACCGTTTCTCTGCTTGGGTTTCGTGGATTAATGGATGGAAGCTTATGGAACCATCACAGACGGACGGTGGACGTCGTTTACCCTGCAATAAGTCTTTTATTTTAAGATTATTTAAAATAAAACCGTGTTTCCCAGAGGACTTTGGTTAAAATGTTGCATTAACGCCAAACATGGTTTTTGTTTTGTTGATAGGCCATGAATAAACTAAAAACCACAGCAATTGTAAATAATCCTACAAATACTGATTTTATTTTTACCTTTTGTTTTAAACCAAGCGGAAAATGAGCTTTTAGCCGTAGTGTCACTATGTTTATTTAAATGTGTTTTATTTATTTAACTGACTTCAGTTGTTTGTTTTGGATTATTATTTATTTTCTTGTGAATTGTCATTGACATCATTATTTTATATTGGTATTATTGAGAGTGTTTTATTATTATTATTATTAATATTATTATTATTATTATTATTATTATTATTATTATTATTACTTTTTTCTTTTACTTTCCCATTTCTTAGTTACTTTTATTATTTAATTGTTAGAGATTTTTAACATTTTATTATTTATTATTGTTTGTATTATTATTATTATTATTATTATTTTCTTTCACTTTTACCTTTCTTAATTATATTGAGATATATATTTAACCTGTTCTCATTTATTTTATTATTGTTTCTGGTTTACTATTATTATTATTAGTATTATTATTTTGATTTTTTTTTTTTAGCCTTTTCCCATTAAATTTTACTTAATTTTATCATAAATTATTATTAATTTATAACATTTTATTCTGTATTGTTGTTATTATTATTTATTTTCATTTTCTTTAAATAATAATAATAATAATAATTATTATTATTATTATTATTATTTTCTTTTGCCTTGCCTCTTTGTCAATTGTTTTACTTATTTCTATTAATAATTGTTAGGGGTTTTTAGCATTTTAATATTATTATTATTATTATTATTATTATTATTATTATTATTTTCACTTTTCCCTTTCTTTGATATATTAGTACTGTTTTTTTTATTCTTTGTTATGTTTTTTTAACATTTTCTTATTATTATTTAATTTTTTTTTTTTTTTATTTCACTTTTCCCATTCTTTGTTATATTATTACTTTTTATATTATTATTTTATGCCATATTATATATTATATTTGTATTATTGTTGTTTTATTATTTCTATTTTCTTTCACTTTTTTTCTTTCTTATTCAATTCACTTTTTTATTATTAATCATTACAGATATTCAACACTTTAATATTTATTATCGTTATTTGTTTTCTATAATTACCTGACCTTTATTATTAATGATTAGAAACATTTTTTTACATTTTACTTTACATGTATTGTTGGTATTATTATTTGTTTTCTGATTTTCTTTTGCTTTTCCCTTTCTCAGTTATTTCACTTATTTTTGTTATTTATTCGGATGGATTTTTATCTGTTTGATTATTGTTTTTCGATAGGTCTAGAGGTGGACTTTGGGTGCTTAATCTGTGCTCTGGTGGTCCGGTTCAGGCACCTAAACCTCCATGACCCTGACCAGGTGAAGTAGGAGTAGTAACTAAAATGTGAAACGACAGGAATGGAAAAAATGTGGCATGAAGGCAAAGGAAAACCTGCAACAGCGCCCCCTACCCAGTCCTATAAAAAAATGAAATAAACGAGGCCGTTGTGCCTCAGTGGTGGAGGATTTGAGGGCCAGCACAGGGCCCTTCAATCCTAACCGGTCACTCATTCGTGAGACTGGATAAGGGCGTCTGATAAATGCCATAAACAAACGTAAGAGCTTCCAGGACGATTGAGGAGTGCACAGGACGGGCCTGCGAAGCGTCTTCTTAACCGGTGACTCATAGCAGAATGATAGTGGTGTGAACCCGAGCCGGAGGCTCCGCACTAAATCACTCAGACACACAGCTAAAAGTACAGACCTTTTATAGCTGCAGAAAGAGCGGAGTGTAAATAACCTTCGGAGAGGTGTAAGCGCTGGTATTTCTATCGTTACGAGGACGCAAAAGTCCTTAAAATGAATAAACGGCTGGAAAATGTAGGAACGTGAGCGTGCTTTGGGACAAATATGTTAATGTAGGGGTAAAAGAAAGTGCACGGTCAATGGAGGGTCCTCACAAACCTGTGTAATAAAACCTGTGAGTGTGTGTGTGTGTGTGTGTGTGTGTGAGGAAGGTCAGGGCCTTCAAATGGGACTACATTGTCCACTCACACAGGCCATTACCGGAACTGTGGGTAAGTATTTACAGCCAGGGCTATAAAGCACTTTGTCACAATTCAGCAGGAGGCTTTCAGAGCTGGAGGAAACACTCATTAGCAGAGAATACATGTGTGTGTGTGTGTGTGTGAGAGAGAGAGAGAGAGAGAGAGAGAGAGAGAGAAAATAAAGAAAGACTAATAAAGGTTTAGGTAGAATTCCATTATTGCAATGAAGGCCTCAGCCTGGCCGGGTCCTACACAGACACTGTATAATTATTTATTATATAAATAATAGATAAAATACTTATTATTTATTATTATACTATTATACTTATACTATTTGTATACTACTTATACTAATTTCATTTATGATTTTTAACGTGTTTATATTTTTTTATTATGTATATTGTTTTATGTTCTATAGTTTTACATGCTCTATTATAAAGTATTTCTTAATTTATTTATTACATACACTATTATTTCATATTCTCATGTTCCATTCTTTATTATACTGTATTTATTATTTTATTTATTATGTAAGCTATTGTCTTATATTTCCTAAGGTTATACTTTTTATTTGATTATACTCTTCACATCATTGTATAATTTATAGTCTATGTTATTATAATTTAAATATATTGTCTCCTTCAGCTGTTTTACTGTATTTATTTATTTATTAGGTGATTTTATTTTATTATTAGATATACATAACATCTAAGCTTCCCAAGGTTTCATCCTTAGAACATTATTGAAGTTTTCTCTTGCCACTGTCACCCTCTTCTTGCTCAGTATAGCCTGTGGGCCTGGACTTCTGGGGTGAAAAGATTTCTGAGGGACTTACAGAAACACAGACCAGTTAAACCAGTTTATTTAAAGCCGTGAGGTAACCGCTCTAACCAGTGCAGGTAAAAAGCTTGGAGAAGTTTCACCCCTCTGTTTCTTAAACAATTAGTAACTACATTTTCTCTTTTCTCTCCGAGGTGATTCTTTTTAAAACGAACTGTTATTATTTGATATTAACACAAACTGAACTATATCAGTTAACATCTAATCCACCCATACAGGACCGGCCCATTTCTGGCCTCCCGAGGTCTCATCCTTTGGAGTTTTTCCCTGCCACTGTCTCCCTAGGCTTTGCTCGATTTGAGGATATTGAGGATATAATTTGGGACAGTGCCTCCTTGTGAAACTGTAGAAATCAATCGGACTTGACTTGACTTGTCAGGGTGCAGATAGAAGCTCGAACCCAGGTCCCTGTGGTGGTGGGAAAGCACATTAGATCGACTGTAAGGACGAATAAGTGTAATAAACAGTACGATATAGAGCACCTCATCAAAAACAACCCCTGGATTTATCGAACGAGTGCAGCAGGAAGCTACAAAGTCTCAGGAAATCAAATAATCCCCATTCCCGCGGTGCGTAGGGAATAATTAATGAAAACAAGCCGAAGGGTGAAGCGCAGTTCGCTCTTAAGTCGTCACAATCCCCTGAAATTAAGCACATTCTCCACTAATGATAAATGACTCAGGGTTTTTGGGGCCGAACTCTAACGCGGCCCTCAGAACACGGGACAATGCCGGCAGTGTAAGAGGTGCTGAGAAAGCGGCGGCTCACGAAAGCGAGCACCTTTCTCTTGGGCACCGTGTTTCTTCTTTTCTTTTCAAACCCGACACGTACCAGCGGGGTTTTAGCTCGATGTTAGCTTTAGCTAATCGTACACAACGTCCCATTGTTCCTAAAACGCCAAACGCGGCAATCCAGTCACGCACAGGCACAGGTACAGGTCGGCCGGCCTGGGACACCTTGTTTTAACACCCTGGTGTATGTCTTGGCACACAAACCTCATCACACTCACCCTTTCCTGTCGAGTCCTTGCTGTTTGACTACGGCTAAAGCCCGCTTCGTTTTGTACACATGACCTCGAGCTGGCATCGGGAGCCTGGGAGTGAACCGAAGCAGGAAGGTCAGTGGTGCTGCTCGAACCGCTTTACCATCAGTAATCTGATTAAACACAAACTCTTAATGCCCATGGGTTTTAGGAATTATTTGCCAGACAGCTTAGGTGACTTTATGGTTAATGAACTCGATATTGTTCTTTTGCTGGTGATGCACACAAAGCATGTGTGTGTGTGTGTGTGTGGGTGTGCGATGAAAAAAATCTCTTTAATCACTTCGGAGAGAGCTGCCAGGTCCCTTTCTTTTCTCCGCACCACTGAAAATGGCTGTAATAATCTCCGGAGAATCTGAGACGATCCTTGTGAGGTCACAACGGAAAAAATAATAATAATAACGTCCTTTTTATAATATAGAAACAAGAACGGATGTCTGTTGCTGCCAAGGAGCGTCTGATCAACTTTTAAATCATAATAAATTAAAACCTGTCCTTTCACTCCATTATCCAGAGCGACTTACAATACAAGCCATCTTATAATATAAGGTTAAGGGCCTTGCTCAGGGACCCCACCGTGGCAGAGGAGGGATTTGAACCCTAGACCTTCTGGATCGTAGTCCAGCACCTTAACGTCTAGGCTACCACAGTCCATAAACAGCGGGTCAAATTTGACAATGTTTACCCTGCACATTTCTCATACATCGTTTTGTTTACTTTTTTAAAAAAATGTATTGTATTTTTAAGAACATTGATTTTCTTTGCAATACCTACATGAGCAGGTAGGAACTACGGTGCGTTCTGTGTTGCCCGTGGACACCTTTAGGTGTCGCAACTTTCTTTACTTACTGAGGTTTAAAGTGTTAAACGTTAAAGTGGCGTTTAAAGTGTTTAAAAGCGACTGTGATAGCCTAGTGGTTAAGGTCCTGGACTATGGACCAGAAGGTCCAGGGTTCAAATCCTACCTCTGCCACAGTTGGGTCCCTGAGCAAGGCCCTTAACCCACATTATAAGACTGTATTAATTGTAAGTCACCCTGGATATCTATCTCCTAAAAGCCAAAAAAATGTAACATGTCGCTGAAAAGTTGAATCCTGTTCTGTGGGCTCATTCCTTCTTGGTTGTGTGCAGCCAGTGTTGTCATGCGGGTTCATATTTTGCTTCTACAGTGTGTAAACATTACTGCAAAAAGTACAAACAGGGAATAAATCCAGCCAGCTCAAGAGTTTCTATAGCGCTTTTTATAACGGAGCTTTGCTTGTCTTAGAAGGCCAATTCCAAATTGAGCAAGACTTGGGCGACAGTGGCAAGGAAAAACTCCCTTTATATAGAAGGAAGAAACCTTGGGAGGAACCAAGACTCAAAAAGGGACATGCTTTCAATGTTAATTGAAATAATTAAGTTGTAGTAATTAGTTATTATTATATGATTATTATTATATATTATTAGTATTATATTATTATTATTATTATATATTATTATATTATTATTAATATTATTATTATTATATATTATTATTATTATTATTATTATTATCATTATTATTATATATTATTATATATTATTAATATTATTATATAGTATTATTATTATTATTATATTATTATTAGTATTATTATTATTATTATATATTATTATTATTATAGTATTAGTTTTATATTATTATTATTATTATCATTATTATTATATATTATTATATTATTATTAATATTATTATTATTATTATTATTATTATTATTATTATATTACTAAGTAAATGATTGACTGTAACTGAATGACTGAGGGAGTTCCTGCACTCTGGTGGGACTGGTTTCTTTTGATGGAGACTAGTAGAGTGATGCTGAGGTGGTGTGGTGCTGGAACTGGTACCGGAACATCAGCTCAGAGAGAAAAGAGAAAATGTAGTTACTTATGGGTTAGAAACACAGAGTCTATTATCAATCACTGATACCATGTGCAGCATGAAACTTTTTGTTTTGCTTGTCAGGAGAAATTAAGCTTCCAGCAGAGTATTTGCATGACCTGCATGATGATGCTGAACTGGAGGTGCTGATGCCTCGGAGGCAGGGTCTGGGACTGTGTTCCACCGCTCTCGTCAGCTATCTCATTGCTCTGCACAACGAGTTGATTTACACAGTGGACAAGTACACTGAAGAGGAAACTAGGTAAAGACACACAAAAACACGCACCCACGTTGATACAGAGAATATATATTTAGGGTTAAGGGCCTTGCTTAAGGAGCCAACAGTGGCAGGTGGGATTTGAACACATGACTTTCTGGTCCATCGTCTATTGGCTCATAAACCAAACATTGGCATCTTGGCAGAAATGGAATGTGATCTCTGGACCGTCTACTGGATGGAGATGAGACTTGTTACCCTTGAGTTTTCCAAACCACACAGGTACACGGTGAGCCCTGCCGACCTGACAGAGCTCCATGTCATCAAGTACGAGGTGGATCGAGACCTTCTACCCCTGGTGCTTTCTAACTGCCAGTACAGCATGGAACGTGGCCACGAGATGCTGTCGGAGTATGACCTGCCCAAGATCCAGCAGCAGCTTCTTACACGCTTCCTGCAGGGCAAGCCAATCATCACGTTGAATGTGGGTCTTCTGAGAGACAGGTTTTGCTACACTCATCCTCCTGAACTAGAAACAGAGCTGTTTTTCTATACCTTTATAGGGAATCCCGACCCTAGTGAACAGACACGACCGAAATTATGAGAACATTTTCCGTGACGTGAAGGCCAAGGTTCATCAAGTAAGTGTGGACAGCAAAGTGTGTGGAAATGCATCGATTGATAGTTTTCAGTGTTAAATGAATGGTAGTCTATTCTTTTCTGTGCAGGCCAAGCCCTCAGATCAACATTAGTGCCTATTTCACATAGTAAATGGAAAACATACTAAAAAGACCTGAAAAACAAGTTACGATGTCTAAATAAATCACATCACACCGATAATTATTAATAAACTTAATAAATTGAGCCAAACTGCACTACACTGCACTGCGACATTTACAGGAGCAGAGATTGTAAATAATCTATAGCTGATAATCAATGTAGTTCATCGTGTAAATACCTAATACCTACAACCTTGTATATCAACAGTTTTCTTGTGAACAGACCCTTTAAATAGACTATGAAATGTCCAGTCAGTGTCCAAGTCAGTCAAGAACCTGTTTTATGGATAATAATGCCGAGGGCACTTACCTGTATTTGTATGAATAACTGGAATAAATTAACTCTGTGGTTGGTGTGGCTAATTTAGTGTAATATTTCTACAGTTAGTGTCCTTAGACACCACCACCAACTGTCACGTCATTACATAAAGACCTTAAAATGGGTTACAAATCAAAAAAATCAATTTTCCAGGACAGTAGATCTTGTATAGCAGCAACCTTTGGTAAAGAAAATGTACATTATAATACAGTCCCTATGTTAGAAGACGGGACGTGCTATGTAACATATTAAATGTTTATTAAACGTTTATTGTACGATTTACACGTATAGCGAACGTACAAACAAGAAC
>JAVSBV010000121.1:2310704-2320704 GCA_033117975.1 Parotocinclus spilosoma
GAGAGAGAGAGAGAGAGAGAGAGAGAGAGAGACAGAGAGAGAGAGAGAGAGAGAGAGAGAGAGAGACAGAGAGAGAGGATCACTGTCACTGTCTGAGGGTAAGAGAGAGATAGATGAGAAGCTCTACGTTTCCAGAAGACACCACTCTGAGCTACAGCGTTAACCCTTACAGCTCCGAACCTCGTCTGCTTCTGCTTAAGATCCGTCATGGGCAGTGTCCAAAATGGTTCCTCAGCCAGTGTCCACTAAACGGTACCATTAAATACCATCAATATCATTAAACCGTTCCGAATGGGGAGGAATTTCAGGGCTAAAAAGTCAACCGACAAGGGGTGATCTGTCTCCCCTCCCTCAGATCCGTATCTGATAGGAGCACATGGGTAAGGGATTACTTTATCCAACCTTTATTACATTCACAAATACCACTTAAAACTTTACTGTACAAAAAACAAGCTTCGCGTTATAACCACGCCCACAAGCTCCGCCCACTTCTTTAAAAAAATGTAAAAAGAAGCATTCAGACTGTTATGTGGAACAAGTCCAAAAGAGAGGCTCTATTACGGTCCGGGGTCGGGTCCGGACCCTTAATTAAGGTCATTTTACGTTTCTGTGACGCAGCATTAATGCAGAAAAGTACACCGAGACTTTAGAGCGACCTCTTTACCATCGTCCCAGCTTTTTTCGGAATGTGTCGCAGGTTTATTAATAAGAAATGAAATCGATCTGGTAAAAAAAAAAAACGTCTGCAATGAAATAAAAGTAAAAAAAAAAAAAAGGAATTTTCCGATTTCAGATTCACTAGGTATCTCACTGAGCAAAGCCAGGGCGACAGTGGCTAGGAAAATGCTTAAGTGTTATAAGGAAGAAGCCAAACGTCATAGAGAAAGTATATAATCCCTTTTTGCTGTTGGGATTGAATAAATCAGTGTTTTTTTTTGTTTTTTTTTTACATGATGCGTTATGGAGAATCCAAAATCTGAACGTCGACACTTTTGAATTTCTCGGAACTTCCTCGGACTTAATAGGCGGTAACGAATGGCGGTTTGTTTTGTTTGTTCGGTAATGCCGGTCCTGATGATGCCGGATTTCTCCGAAAGCTTCACCATCCTGAGATCAAAATCAGCTCTGAGCTCGAATCAGTATTCTGGGACGTGTGCTGCCTGATCCTCCATTCGAATCCTGCTGGATGGTGCCAGTGGGCGAACCAATTTCCCCATAACCCCCTCCCCCCCCCCACCCCCACCCCCCATTCGGGAGAGTTCCCCCATGCAGCAGGGCCTCCTCACTTCAGTAACTTCGGCGCAGCAGAGTCCAGAGATTTCTATTTCATATTGACCAAAGATTGCTTCGGTCGCCTCGTTGCACCTTTTGAGCGGACCGTGCTCGGGGCCTGACCTTCCTCGATAGCGACCCAGCGGCACACCCCTTTCTCCCCCTATCTATAGCACCCCGAAAAAATTAATCAAAACGTTCTCGGGATTCTTAATTACGCTTCGATTGTTTTAAGGCTGCGAGAACATCGGCATACGCAGGCAGGACATATTGTTCGATTATTTAATTATTTATTTCGTTCTTTTACTTTATTATTTATTTAAAATGATATTTTTTCATGTTTTGTCATTTCATTTATTTATTTATTTATTTTTTTAAAATTCAGTTTAACCTACATTTTTACTTACCAGCACGGAATTTAACTGTATAATAACACATTGTTTTTTTTTCTTTTTATTTGATTTTATTTACTTTTATTAGTTTGCCCTAGATTTGGCCCTAAATGCATTGCATTGCATTGCATTCTTTTCTTTTCTTTTCTTTTCTTTTCTTTTCTTTTCTTTTCTTTTCTTTTCTTTTCTTTTCTTTTCTTTTATTTTATTTTCTTTTATTTTATTTTATTTTATTTTATTTTATTTTATTTTCTTAATAATTCCCCATCGCTTGCTTAATGACATAACATTATCTTGAGTCCTTTTTTTATTTTATTCTATTTTATTTCGGTTGGAAATACAGCGTAACCGCATTATTATTTTTGTTCATTTTTAGATTTTATTTAAGTATGGCCTACAATTAAAAACTTTATTTTATTAATCTTTATTATACATCAGTTTATAGCACAAAATTGTGTTTTATTTTATGTTATGTTATGTTATGTTATGCGTTTATTTATTTAATTAATTATTATTTTTTTAATTCTCTACAGCGTACTCGCCAACGCTGCAATGTTTTATTTTTCCTTTATTTATTATTTTATTTGTCTCTCTCTCTTTCTTTCTCTCCTTCTCTCCTTCTCTGATCAGGAGGTGAAAATCGAACCTCTGAGGCTGTTTAAATTTCGTTCAGATATCCTGCACCCTCAGGGCTCTACATTTTTCATTAGCCACCGTGCTGGTCAGTTACCAGGACTTTTATTTTCTATTGGTCTTTACAAATAATGAAAGTGAAAGTTTCCGCTTTAACCCCCGACGTTTAGCCTGGTCAGGGTACGAGGGAGTAACACAGGAAGCTTTAATGTCGTACTTAAGTAGATAAAATGTCTAACCATGGTGAATGTGGTATCTAATCGTACATTTGGGGATTTGATGAATCCATTCCTCGGTTCCTCGGTTCTTCGGTTCCTCAATTCTTTCCAGCAGTTTTGTTCGGTTTCTGCTTCCTTTTTGTTGTAGCCGTGCGTTTTTTTTGTTTCATTTTCATCTCCCATGTTGATGAATGACTAAAAAAACAATTGGATTTTTATTGGATTTTATTTTTTTTTTTACAAATAATACACTGCTCATTAGGGGCTTCTTCAAAATGAAAAATCCCCTAATTCAATATCCCCTAATTTTTTTTAGCAGTTTCTTGTTATTTTATTTGAAAAGGACTTTTATTTTGTTTTATTTCATTTTTTTTCTCAGATTGGCTTTTTAAATTTGTACACAAGCACTTTTTTAATATTTCAATTTATATTTATTTATATTATTATATCATTAAGTAATTAAATTTATAAGTATATCTAAATTTTATATATATATAATTATTTACATTTTATAGTTGACTTTGAGTTTGCACAGGTATGCATTTTTATATGAATTTACTAATATTTAATTACATTATATTCATTCATGTTTTTTTATATAAAGATTTAAAAATATTTATTTTATTTGGTGTAATACTATTTATTTAATTAATTTAATTAATTTATTTTATTTTATTTTATTTCATAAAGGGTTATGGTTTTTCAAACACTACCACTACTTTTATTTTAAGTTTTCTTGTTGATTTTGCACACTGACACATTTTGTAAATTAAATAAAAACTAATTTCATTTATTAGGTTTAAACTATTTTTTACATTTTATTTTATTTTTGATTTATTTTATTCATTTTATTATTATTTTTTTTTTTGTTGACCTTTAGTTTGCACACTGACACAATTTAATAATTGATTATTAAATGCAAATTATTTCATTTATTTTTATTAGGTTGAGTCAATTTCTTACATTTTATTTTATTTTATTTCAGAATGGGTTATGGTTTTCCAAATAACTCATACATTACTTTTTTTTGTTACTTTTTCTTTTTACTCATTTATTTTCTGTTCTTAAGCTTTGATTAACACTACTCTAATTTATTCTATTTTATTTCATTAGTCAGGTTGACCTTTAGCTTGCACGCTGACACATTTTATTAATTAAAATGAATTAAAATGATTTCATTAATTTTATTAGGTATAATCTATTTTTTATTATTATTTATTATGGTTTTTTTTACCCCAGCTCTGGGCTCTGTCTCGTTCTGTCGTCCCGTAAACAGAAATCTGCCCAAACAGCAGAGCGTCGCTCGAGCGATTTTATTAATTACATCAACAACGTGTTAACAGGAATCGGATTATCTGGCGCAAGGTTTATTTTTCCACTTCACAATCACTTTTGTTGGTCTGTGTGTAATGGAGGGTGAGAGGGAAGTAATCACAGCCCTGAACCGGACCACTGAACAAGGTAATGTGCTCATTTGCAACGAGCCCGGTCCGATGGTTTATAATTCAAATGACTGCCTGCTGTCTCTGGATCGGCACAGACGGAGAAATGCAGCAACAAACACACAATCTTCACAAAGAAGTTTCATGAGCTGGTTCTTGGTGTGGTTCCTGGTGTGGTCCTGCCAGAGTCAGAGGGTCCTGTGACTCAGGAGCCCAAGCTGGTCCTCTAGACTAAGCTGGTTTCCTCATCTGGCAGGTTGGGTGTTTTCCAGGAGCCACCATGCCAGGATGATCCTCTGATGAGTGTTTGTAGTTCTCAAGAACGACCATTTTTGGTGGAGCTCTGGACCCAGGTGGTAAGGGTGGTTTTCTAGAATAAGTAGTTAGGGTTTGTAAGGTTCACATGGCAATAGATGGTTGGAGCCAGAAGATTAGGGTGATTCTTTGGAGCGTGAAGATTCTGGAACCAGTTGGTTGGGATGGCTCTCTGGAGCCAGAAAATTAGGATGGTTTTTGGATCTAGAACGTTCGGCGTTTTGGTCGGAACCATCGGGTCGTGCTGGTTCTCTGAGAAAACGTGTTGGGATGTTGTAGAACATCAGTCAAAGATGAGGTGGGAAGGTTTGGAAGGTTATCCAGATCCAGAAAGTCAGAACGGTTTTCCAGAGCCTTAAGGATGGACTGGTTTTCTGTAGCTTGAATGTCTGGTTTGGTTCTGGATCTAGCAGGTTGGGTGGACCTCAAGAAACAGAAGACCTGAGATGTTCTCTGGGTAGATCTCGAAATATACCAGTTTACAGATTGTCTGGGCCAGAACGTCTGATAGTGAAAGCAGGTTGGTGTGGTCAAGTCAGGTGAAGAGGGTTTGTTGTGGATCTTGCCAGATGGGTGTTTTGGAATCACCAGGACCAGCTCATGCTCTAGAACCAGGTTGGGATATTGGGAAGGATTTTGGTGAGTGCTAGACTGGATTTGGTCTCTTGTGCTACAGGCTGGACTGGTTTTCTGGAGAACAGGGTTAGGGCTGGTTCTTCTGGGTGGAGTTCTGGAATCAGAAGTACTAGCTGGTTTATAAAACAAACTGCTTGGATGTTGATAAGAAATGAGAAGGTCTGGGTGATTCTGAGGATCACAAACCAGGGCAGGTCTCTGGATTCAGAAGATAAAGGTTGTTTTTCTGGACCTAGCAGATGTTTATTGGTTGGTGCCTTCAGGGCTGATAGAGGATACCTGTGAGTAATATAATAACATATAATTAAATGATTAAAAAATAAAATATAAAAAAGTATAATAGGGAATGTAATTTTAAAAAATCTACAAAATATTAAAATCTGGAATAGATAAATGAAAGCAAACAGAATAAAATGAAAATGAAATAAATAAAATGAAGAATATTGAAATAAAACAGGATAAATTTGGAAATATAGTACAAGAAGATTAATGATTAAAATAAAGAATATAATAGCAAGAGAATATAAATATTACATATTAATAAAATAAAGGACTTAGTAATATTAATAATATAGTATAATAGAAAATATAAAAAAAATAAATGGGGGAATGAAACAGAAAAAGAATAATAATAAATAATTAATAGAAATAATAAAAAATATAATAAATAACAAATACAGCAGATAATACATTAAAAACATAATATAAAAAAGGGGATTGTAAAAATCTAAATTATTTTTACAAATGAAAATTTTATATAAATATATAGAAATACATATATATATATATATTTATAAATAAATAATAAAAAATAAATATATATAAATTTTAAAAATATATAAACGTAAATTAAATATTTAAAAAATATAATAATATATAAATAAAAATAAATAAAATATAAAATTATTTTAAAAAATCAAACAGAACATCAATAAAAAGAAAATATAATAAATAAAAGAGAAATCAGCAGAGAACATGTTTAATGAAAATATAAAAAATAAAACGGTTCAGTCGTTCCCAGTTCCTGCGGTGTGAACACGTGCGGTAGGGAGCTTTCTCTAACGGTTCTAAGATCTGTTCTAAAGTTCCTCTGGTGTGAAAGCACCAAATCTTACAGGTTTACTTCCGGGTTTAATAAGGACGCTCATCAGGACCCTCTCAGGATTCTCTAGACCTCTAAAGTCTGTGTGAATCTGCAGGTTTAGAAGGTCAGACTGTTTTTCTGGATCTAGCGGGTTGGGCGTGTGCCCGGTACCGCCATGCCCACGGGTCAAAGAGGGCATCGTTTGTGCTTGAGGTTGGACTGTGAGTGTGGGGAAGTCTGCCTTCGGGTCCAGACCAGTATGAGTGTTTGGAGGGGTTTAAAAATCGGGCGCAGTTTTGCTTTTCTGTGTTTGTTTGTAAGAAGAATTTATTTCCCGTCCCTCTGCAGGACTGTGATTACGTCTCTGTTTAGCATGCTTTGGAGCTCTTCGGTGGCTCGCTAGTCTTTTGGCCTCTGGTGTCACGCCTTAATGAGCGCCTCTTGGACAGAACAATGGGGCCCGGGCGCCGGTGCTCGACCCTGTGAATTATTGCTTTGCATAGGAAAATGCCAAATGTGAAACGCTCGTCTCTTTCGTCGGCCGCGTTCGGGAGACGCGGCGCCATCACGGGCTATTAGGCAACGCGGCGGCATGTCAACAGCGGCACCTCGGCCGCTCTGAAATCATCGGTGATTATGTGGAAAGGTTGGAACGTTTAAATTTGCATTTGAATAATGACACGTAAGTACATTAACAATACCGTGATGAACTTAGAGACGGACGATTTTTACGCCGCCCAGGTCTCAGGAGCTCCCGGTTTGGGTCCGGCGCCACCTGTTCCGGCCCGGCGCAGGACGTAGGGGGACTTAGGGGACGTATGGGACGTATGAACGATCCTGGAGTTGTCATTTTGGGGGGTGTTTTGATCATGGGCGGCCTGTTCTCTTAAAGGTTTTTGTGCAAAATGCAAAAACGTATCGACCCGGGGTCAAAATAACGCTGGAACACCAACAGCTACACGAACATATTTATATTTGTGTGTGTGTTTTTTTCTGTTTGTGCGCGAGTGTTTGGATGGGAGGGGGGGGTAAACTGTATCGTGGGCGCATTTAATTGAGCGTAAACATTTAAATCTGGCTCTGAAGAGGCTGCAGAAGCCCTCGTGGCACCTCGAGATACATTATTCAACACATTGACTGTGAGGAGAGTTTGAGCGCCGGCCAGCTCACTTTCATATGCACCAGCCGAACACAAGCTGCTCGCTCTGATCCGCACGAGAACCCGAGCCAGAGCCGGACGCTCGCCAGCCAAAACCACTTCAGCTTCTCACAAGTTGTCCTGATAGATCACTTTCACACCCTCTCAACGCTCACCGTGTGTCTCTATGTGTGTGTGTGTGTGTGTGTGTGTGCGTGCTTGCCAGCGGCGGGGCCTTAACGGACCGTCTTTCAAACACGAGGCCTGTTACTCTAACTCATAAATAACGGGACGAAAAGGCCCATTCCTAAAGTTTTAAACCAAAGACGGAGATCTTTTAGTCGCAACGCAATTAATTCTTGCATTTAATCTCTACTAGCCTTATATTTATTTAAATAATATGTAATAAAAGACATTTGTTTTTTACAAGACCGTTGTCTCACGATCCGAATCCACCCGACCCCCACTGAGCAAGCCTAGGGCGACAGCGGCAAGGAACCCATCCTAAAAAAAAAATAATTTGTTTTAGACTTTTAAGGACCAAGCCTAAAAAAGTGAGAAATAGATTAAAAGAGAATAAAAATAATTGTACTGTAAGTAAATAGATGATGGAGAATATACAAATGTAATAAAATAAAAAGTATAATAAAATAGAGGATATAATAAAAATTATATATTATGAAAATTATATATATAATATTCTAAATCTAAATGAAATGCGCAAATAAAGTTGTAGTAAATAATAGTACATAAAATATAATAATAAAATAATAAAATTTAAAATACATAAATAAAAGAGAATGTACAAGAAAATATAATAAATAAAATTGGGGAATACTTGTATGTACATAAAAAATTATAGCTTTTAAAAGGTAAATATAATTAACTTTATATATATATATTGAATGATTAATAAATATAAAACAATCTATAAAATATATAAAAAATAAAAACAAAATATATTAACAAAACAAAATATATACATATATATATATTATAAAGATAATTGAAAAGTAAAAAAAAAATATGTAAAAAAAACAGAGAATAATTTAATTTATTTATTAACAATAATAAAATGTACATTTGAGTATGACTATGAAAAAAGGAAATATAATAAATATTAAATGGAGTATACATAAATGAAATATAAAATATAACGAAAAAGAAAATAACTAAAGAAAAACTAACAATCTATTACAAAGAATGTATAAAAACTAAAATCGGATAAAAGAAAAAACGTCATAAAAACAGAACATAAAAGTATAAGGAAAAAATATTATATATTATTATATATAAAGTTTAAAAAGTATAACACATTTACAATCTAATACATGTTTTTAAGCAGAAAAGGAAGGTGGTTTGTTAGCGTTATAATTGTGCGTTTGTTAAAAATACTCTAAAATAAATACTCTTTGCAAAAGTAATGACCTTTTTCTGGCGTGAATCGGTCCGGGCTGCAGTTCCCTCACAAGAAAAGCGCTGGAAGGAATAAATCTTTTTTTTTTTTTTTTCTTAAATAATGACTCGTACTTGAGAACTCGTGCCGGAGCGTCTTGTTAAACATTTAATCAGTTAGCGGTGGTTATCAGGAAAGCCTTTATGCCTCTGCCTTTGTTATTTAAATGTTTCTTCGCTCCACAGAGGATCGTATAAAGATATGTTTTTTTTTTTTTTCCCCGAGTGCCTTCGACCATTCTCCGTCCTTGGAACTGGCTCTTCACTTCAGCGTTCCGGATTGCTTTATTCAACTGAAATGACCAAGGTTTGAATATTAAGTTCTGAAGCGGTGAATTTGTTCCGAGTATTCAGAGCGATGATAAAATGCCTAAAAAGGAACATTGTGTCTAAATTCCTGGGTAATTTTTTTATGGAGTTACAGAAGGCTTTGTTAGGAACAAGGTCAAGTGTTGTTCGCAACACCGTTCCTCCCACAGTGAGCCGTACAAAGGGTCCGTTTGGAGGCGTGGGTGTCCGGTACTGATGTTCTGAGATATTGATCTGAGGTGGCCCGTATTGGTTTGCTCTAAAACGACCCGGGCATTATTGCTTCATTTTATTCACCTTATTTTCTGGTACGCTCCATGGGTGTGAGAAGCTCTCTCAGTCCTTCTGCCGGGATTTGAACCTATAACCTGCTGATTAGTAGTAACCACTAACATATATGTAACATATTTAACAATGTAGGACTAGTGATTTATGTATATACAGGCAAACATACTGTTAATTCTACACCACTGATTGGCTCCAACTATGGTAGCTGTGATGGGATTTGAACCTATAACCTGCTGTAGGGTTGTACAGTGTCACTCCAGTCTTAGTGGGACCAGTCTCGGTTTTGGGGTACGGAGGATCCTGTGGATTGTGGATTGTAAAATGTAAAATGTTATGGATAAAGAAGAGAAAATGTAAATAAAACGAAAGAAAATTAAAGAATTAAATGAATAAAATAGGTGATTAAATGATTAATATATATATTTTAAAAAATCTATAAAATATATAATAAATAATATATAAAATATATATATATATATACATATATCATAAAGATAATTGAAAAGTGATAATAAATATGTAAAAAAAAAAGAATAATTTTGCAAATATGCTATAACAAGATGTAAATTTGAGTATAATAAAAAAGGAAATATAATAAATATTGAATAGGGTATACATAAATAAAATATTTAAAAGCATAATTATATACTACTAATAATCCATTACAAAGAATGTATAATAAATAAAATCAAATAAAAGAGAAGACATAATACATGAATAAATAGATTTATGAATAAAAGTAAAACAGAAGATTGAAAGCATAGTATAAAAAAGATTTGAATTAATGAAATAAAGAACATAATAAAAAGGTCGTTTTC
>JAVSBV010000121.1:2379042-2394249 GCA_033117975.1 Parotocinclus spilosoma
GTGCTGTTATCACGTATATCAGCACGGTTAGAACACTTCTCAACCAATCAGATTGTGAGGTCGGAACTAACTGTTGTGTATATATATATATATATATATATCTTTCATATTAAACATGATAGATTATGCATTTCAGTAAAGCAGTTTAACAGGGTGATGGTCTGCGTTTCCCTCTGCTTTGCGAGCGTTAATGTGGTGAGCAGCGAAACACCGTAATATTGCGCACATAAGCGTATTCGAATTGAAAGCGAGGATAACTTTAGTGTAAATCGCTAAAGCGTGGATAGCTTGACCGCGATGATATTTAACATTTTCATAATTAACCGTGGGAAACCGCTTTCGTTGTAATCACCCTAGCTAAGCATGGGTAAACAGCTGGTAGTAGAATAAAGCACGTAATAATCGTTAAATAAAATCATGTAAAAGGTATGCATGCCGGCAAATATTTGGTCACTTTAGGACCAGAAAGTCAGCTCGTAGAGAAAAGAGAAAAGAGAAAATGTAGTTACTTAAGGTTTGCTTAAGTCATTTTTCAGGCATTGCTGTCGTAGGACTTTATAATAAACGAAACGCACTTTTGCAGATCTGGAGTTGCCGACGGGGCACGGTGTAGATTCTGAGGTTGGGCATCTTTTTTTCTTTCTTCTCTTCCCCTGCAGATTCGGCTCCATTTTTTTTTTTTTCCTCTGACGATTTAATTATTATTGTGCCGTTCGTAAACGTGCGCACGGAATTATAATTAGGGTCTAGGTTAGCGATTGTTCCATATGCTAACTAGGACACCACCCCTCCCCCTCCCCGAACGCTCCCATTACCGTTTTATCCGAACGCCCTCACCTGACGCCGCGAGCCGCGGCCACGCATCGAACGCACGTGTGCCGGGGCTCTTAATCAAAGTCAAGTGGCCCTTAATCCGGAGAGCGACCCGGACGTGGCGGGGCTGCGATCCTTTTACCGGAGATCCCGTTTAAAAAGGAAATTAGGGCTCCTCTGTGGACGTTATCTCCTGGAATTGGGCACGCTCCCCGATAACTCTTTATGCGCCGATAAGACGGGCAATTGAACGTAATTATGAAGCGGGCGGCGTCACAGCGATGGGAATCTCGCTCGGACTTCGTGTTCCCGGCCGACGGTGCGGCGTTGGAACCGATTTCGCGCAGAATTTGACATTATCAACATAATTGGCTCTGGCTGAAAGCTTGCGCGACACACTCGTGGCACGGCCCGGCTGTAAATACGGCGACGGAACGCATTAAGAGGCGACGCAAAATGCAATAAAACGCCGTAGACGAACGCTATCATTACCTCTGAGCTTAATTACTTTTTTCTTTTTTTATGTAATTGCTTCGATGCAAAAAAGAAAAAAAAAAAAAAGATTCCATAATGCATTTTTAATTACACTGTCCGGCTGACCTGCGCGGAGAGAATTTTACAGAAGTAGGCCAATAATTAGCCTGTCACACGCCGCATTGTCTGCTCGTCCTCTCACGTCGACGCTCTTCCTCGACGCATCGAAGCTCGCGTCCCTCTCTCCCCGACGTTTCTTTTTACTGTCTTCCCCTTTAAAACGGCGCAGTACGAGCCGGGCCGTCTAATTCGGGCTCGTGTCAGTTATTCCGAGCCTCCGGTGAGGGAGGGGCTCCGCTGGGATCGGTACAAGCGCTTCGGGTCGTCGAGACCTCGCTTTGAACCGTTTCTTCGCTCGCACTTTTGGAGAGCTCGCACTTGGAACGGGTGCTGTGTGAGTTCTTAGAACATTTTTCTAAATTAAAAAAAATAAAGCTCAGAGAGCTCCGTCTCAGCAGGAGTGACATCAGAGCGAGAGTTGGACTCGTCAAACTTCAGCTTAACGAAAACACGTCCAGAACTTAAGAAGTTTCTCTTCAAGCGTGATTCTGTCAGAACTAAAAAAAAAAAATGCCTGGCGCTTGCAGCGGGGTCACCGGACGTTTAGGGCGCTGGCCTGTGGAGCTGACCGTCCCGGGGTTCAAATTTCACCGCTGTTGGACATCCAGACACAGGGGGGCACCTTCACTGCACCGGTTACCAACGGTTACCTCTGATAGTGATACGAGGGGCACTAACAGTTCAGCAATAGGTGCTGGCATTTCTCAGCAGGATACTGATCGCCCACACGCGATGCCAGATTACTGTTCAGCCCGGTTGCCAGATAGATCACTAATCAGCTCAGACCAGCTGAAACGCCTTTTTACAGGCAGCTCGTCATATAAAGAAACCGCTATTTTTTGAATGGTTTAAATAAAGCTCGTTATGGCTCAATGTGCTGACGCCGTACGGACAGTTGTGGCCTCTGGGTAACGAGGACCACCCCACCCGCCCCATAACCCAACCCCACCCCAGCCAACAGGCGCTCTACTTACCTCTACTAAAACTCTCAATAAGCGAGATTTTGGAGCCGTTCATTCCAGATGTTTACCTTTGCTGTATGTTCTTGGACAATGCGTTTCTCCAACAGGAAGCCCCAATGTTTTACCACGTGCCGGTTGCCCAGGGAGAATTAGTTAGTGCCCCTCGGGGTGGGGTCCGAGTCTGTATTTACAACTGGCTTTCTAACTTGTGTCACTAATCAAACGTTGAAGCTCATGTACAAAAATGGATTCTCGTACACTCAGGAAGCTCATCGTTCATCTCCACCTTTCCTCCTCAGTAAGAGGTTTGAGGACAATCATACCTGACAGCGCTTCATTTTTCAGGCTACTCCACATTAGAGCGCACGAGTGAGCGCGCACACACACACACACACACACACACACACACACACACACAGAGAGAGAGAGAGAGCTGACCCTCACACCTCCAGATTCCTGAATATAATTCATGATATAATAAATAAAACACTCAGAGGGATTTGCAGTGCTCGGAAACAATGACTTGGGCACCTGCTGATGTTCTGAGATCCACACACACACACACACACACACACACACCTTGCTTCTGATTCGGTATGTGTGTGTATGTGTGTGTGTGTAGAGAGAATGTCATCATTTCACATCATGCTCAACACAATTTACAACTCAGCTACATACCACATATCCACATCCGTAGCCAAATTCTGCCCACACACACACACACACACACACATCTACACACACACACACACTATCATTATGGGGACCTTGCACTGGCATAATGATCGCTGTAGCTAATTCATGCAACAGCTTAACGTGACCTACAGCAAATCTTTTGATTCTTTTGGTTTTCGAAAACAAAGTTCCAGTTTTGATTTTAAAAAGCGTCGCATTGCACCTTCTTCTGAAAGCTTCGGCTTCATTCCTTGGTCCATGTGTCCGTGTTTACCATGTGTTTATCCGCGTTAAGGCGACAGAATAACTGAACGCCGCCTTTGTAACTGATGGATTCCCAGCGATTGGAGAAAATACAGTAAGGTACCCTCATGACCCTGCACAGGTGAAATCCAGCACCCTTAAGAGGATGGTACTTTGGTTTTTGGAAGCCGAAAATCCATCGTTTGAAGGTAATAGGAAGAAAAACACTGTTCTGAAGATCAGCCCGATGAACCAGAGACTCGACGAATGAGTGTGAACCTGATTATACAGTTACAGGATAGTAAACAAAGCAGTACTACTTACAATAGGACAGGTACATAAACTTATAACAACATTTACTGGTTGGTACAAATACAGTACAGATGCCACTTCTGTATACTTTATTGTTATTATCATTAATATTTTTATTTACTTCTACATTCAAAATGCTGTACTGGATCCAACTCTAGTCCCCTGTTGCCCCTGGCAGCACCCGCTTCCTGTTTTGCTGCTTTTTGTCTCTAATTATAACGCTGTGTGTTTCTTTCATCCGGATGTTATGACGAATTCAAAAATCCTACCTTCCCTCATTTATTCCTTCCTTTTTTCCCTCCTTCCTTCCTTCCTTCCTTTTTTCCCTTTTTCCTTCCTTCCTTCCTTCCTTTTTTCCTTCCTTCCTTTTTCCTTCCTTTCCTCCCTTTCTTCCTTCCTTTTTTCCTTCCTTCCCTCCTTCCTTCCTTCCTTCCTTTTTTCCTTCCCTCCTTTCTTCCCTCCTTCCTTCCTTTTTTCCATTTTTCCTTCCTTCCTTCCTTTTTTCCTTCATTTCCACCCTTCCTTCCTTCCCTTCTTCCTTCCTTCCTTCCTTCCTTCCTTTTTTCTTCCTTTCCTCCTTCCTTCCTTCCTTCCTTTTTTCCTTCCTTTCCTCCTTCCTTTCCTTCCTTCCTTCCTTTTTTCCTTCCTTCACTTCTTCCTTCCTTCCTTCCTTTTTTCCCTCCTATCCTCCTTCCTTCCTTTCTTCCTTCCCTCCTTCCTTCCTTACTTCCTCTTTCCTTCCTTTTTTCTTTCCTTGCTTTGTCCCCTCTTACCTTTCTACTCTTCTTCCTTCTTTCCCTTCTTGCTTCATTCCTTTTTTCCTTCCTTCCTTCTTTCCTTCTTCCTTTCTTTCTTCCTTGCTTCTTTCCTTTCCTCCTTTTCCGCCTTTCCTTTCCTTTCCTTCCTTTGGTTTCTACACCACCCAGTGACTCAGTTTTTTGTCTCACGAACAAGACTTGTAAGTTTTGAAGACCCTTCTCGCTTCTTTTTAGCATCGTACGCTGTGCTCTGGGTGTGATTTATGCAGGACGCACGCACGCGATTTATCCGTACAAGCCAGACACGGAACGGAGTGCTAAATAAAACGTTCACCCTGGTGGAAATTTTGTGGAAAGTCGGGCCTGGTTATTCTGAGACGGTGCTGGCACCATGCCACATCGATCTCTGTATTTCTCAACGGTCCCTAGGAGGATTTCGAGAGTCCCGTCTCTGGAAATGTTGGCATTCTGTGTTATACACGGAATCAAACGAATATTCGTGAGCGCAGGGACGGTTCTGAGATTTGTTAAACCTGTTTTATGACACGGAAAACGTAATATAGTCACAGATTATTTATCTATAATTAAGAAGGAGGATTTTTAGATCAGGTGCATATCTGCTTTAAGAAATTTAACTTTATCCAGAGAATGACTAATAATAATAAAGCGAGAAGGTTAAAGGCACGAACACGCACTATGGCTTTGTCAAACGATCTACAGGGTGGGCCTGACCCATGGTGGTGTGGAGACCAGGACCAGACCTGCTGGGCAACTGGAAACTGGGCAGAAGGTTTGGCATTAGAAAAACCATTAGACCTCAAAAGGAAGTACCACGCTTTGCAAGGAGAAACGTAAGGGATTAAAAGATATTTCTATTATTATATTTTATTTATGGCATCTGTGAAGAACACTGTTCTCGTTTTTCCTTTTAAGTGCCCAGTGAGGTTCTTTTATCTGTACAGAAATGATAACCAGTGCTCAGTTTAGTCCTAAAAAAAACCGACCGGGTTGAAATAAACATCGTGGGTCCCAGTCGGGGTCGCTGCCGGGTCTGAACTCACGGGGTGCAGATGAGCCCGTATCCTGAACAAGTGGTCGATTTACATTTCGTTTTTAAACAAATTAAATAAACAAACAAGCTCCCGGAAACACTCCAGCGCCAAAATCGTTCCCTTGCAGCGATTTCTTTAAGGACGCCCGTCATTTGCCTGCCTATTTTCCTAATATCTCATTTGGTATGTTGAGTCGATCAGCGTAAATTGAATGTCTGGCGTTTGTCGTCTCGAGAGCGGTCCCTCTTGGCTCCGGAGTCTGGAAGCCTTCAAATGAGCCCTCGCTCTATTTTTTTTTTTATTTTATCCTTTTTTTTTTTTTTGTGGCGCCTCGGACCAAAGTAAAATCTATTCCCAAGCTCCGTGACATCGTTTAACATTTCACTGTCTGTCTGTCTATAGATATCGATGATATGGACTCGATAAAGCCGCCGCGTCGTACAGCACGGGGCTAAATTGCCCCGACTGAATATGACAACAGGAGAAACCATTGCCCTAATTAGGGCGCTTCATGCCTAAGAATGTGACGGAGAACTTAGCGCAAATGGGGAAAGGTGCTTTCATCCTGGCGCGGCCGCCAGCCTCGGTCCCTTAATGTATTACCACCAGCGGCTGCAACCGCCGGCGCCGAATCTAAATGCTGATGATTCAGGAGCGAGCGGGGCGCGGGGCGCTGCCCAGCCGCACGAGGGGTGATTTAAAACATTGGCTCTAATGAGGCTGACCGCTGGCCGTCTGATCTGAATGTGATGGCGGAAATTAGACGAAGCCAGGGGTCAGGGACGGCAGCGCAGAGGCCAGCGCACAAAACGAAGCAGCCAGGACAAGTCTACTGTCAGCGCCCGTGTTTACCTCCGCTCAAGTAAATAGCAGCCGCCGCCTTTCCATCTCTGTACAGATGAGGTAATCAATGTGTTTGGAACCTGGACTGAGAGAGAGTGTGTGTATTGTTTGTTTGTGTGTGTGTGTGTGAGAGAGAGAGAGATGGAGAAAGAATGAATGGCAGGAAGGAAAACATACATGTCCTCGATGTGTGTCCGTCTTTTCTTTTCACCTGCTCAGGGCTCCCGGTTGTGGTTCAGGGCCCGAGCCGGACTTTCTGGCTTTCTACCCAGCAACACACGTACAGAACATAATAAAAGGTCAGACAAAGGCTTCGGGTAATGGCTGTATTCTGTATTTTTGTCACAGTTTTCGTCCACGAATCTTTTCTTCATGCCGAAAACTGAACGATAACTAAACAAAAACGACGTACAACGATTAAAACCAGGACGAAATTACCCGACACTTTCGTCAACGAATAACAACGAGACGAAAACGTTCGGCACAGGCCCTGTGAAAGGCAGGGACAAGTTAGGAAAACATCCAATCATAAGTACTTGGACATATACAGTGCATCCGGAAAGTATCCACAGCGCTTTCCTTTTTCCACGTTTTGTTACGTTACAGCCGTATTGCTGTGATTTCTTCTGCTGTGGATGCTTCTTCTGCTGCTTCATGCTGTGAAATGTGATTTCTTCGTTTTTTATTTTTAATACATTTTCAGAACTCTCAAAAAAAAAAACTTTTTTCACATGGTCATAATGGGGTATTTTGTGTAGAATTTTGAGGAAAGAGATTAATTTAATACAATTTGCAATACGGCTGTAACGTAACAAAACGTGGAAAAAGTGAAGCGTTGTGAATACTTTCCGGATGCACTGTAATATTTGTTTTTTTGTTTTTGCTCCATCTGTGTAGATGGTTTGGTAATCTGTTACTTACTTTATAAAATGTGTGTTGGCATGTACGTGGGAAAGTATCCGCTTTCTTATTTTGTGTTAAGTCCATGACTATATCCAGCTGTTAATGTTTTCATGAGGGAATAGGGTTAATGTTTATTTGTGTGTGTGTGTGTTTATGATTCTGAGATTTATTTGACAATCCAATAGATGGTTTCAGATTCCCATTCCAAAGCATGGAGTATGTTGGTTTCTTACAAACTTCGGTTTTAAGGGGTGAAGATTCTTGCTTATGCTGGGTTGTTCTAATTTGTCTGGACTTGCACTGCATATTGTAGGGCCAGTTTTACTCTTCTTATTTATAGTGGAAATTTATTAGGTCTGTATGTACTGGTCCTTGGTGGGGCATCCAGTTACTTTATGTATAACTTCCTAGCAGCAGTAAATATTATTAACCCACAGTACAGTCGTTATGATTATCGTTATGTATACTGTCTGTAGAGTTTTCCTGTCTGTCCCTCAATCTGTTTTTTTTTAAACATTTGTTTTAATGTTATAATGCCCAGTGTTTTTAAGCAATCCATTTTTATGACTTAATGTGTGGTATGAAGGAGAGATTATTTCTCTTTTTGTCTCTTTTTACATGCAGTTCTGGTTGTAGATGTAATCCTCGTATTTCACAAAAGCACTCGCATCGTTTCTGTTTTGTAACATTTGCATCCTTGTTTAAGTCTCATTTGCATACTGTGCAAGTTGCTTGTAGTGCTTGTTCGACACTTTTTTATATAGTTCTCCCTTGGTCATCCAGGCATAGGCTGCTAGTGACATTTTTGCTTACTATTTTTAATAATATTTATTTTAAAATAAATAGCATTTTGTTAAATTAGGTGACAGAGTATGCGTCCCTGCTGTACTACCATCTACAAGTTGTGCCTTTGTGATACTGTGTTTCCTATCCTGTCTTACAATGTCTGTCTAAAAGAAAATTGTTAGTAGAAAGGGGTTATCTAAACATTCGTCTCCTATGTCTTGTAGATCAGGATTCCACATTCCACAAAGGTTGATCAAGAATATACACCTTTACACTGATTAGGTGTTCTTGTGTACTTTCACTGTGCTTTCCAGGTGTTGTACCACTGCTCTATTCACTATCCTCTGCCATGGTTTTCATAGGCAGCTGTGGAACTTGGTTGTGTTTTCCAGGCTCGGGGATAAGAAGCCTTTTATAATTATGGCTTCTTTTCATTAAAAAGCTCTGTTTTTTGCGATCCAGATCTCATTTAAGTTGCTACAGGGAAGGTACATTTGATTTGGCCCAGCCACTGTGTCATGTGTGATAATTAAATATATTCGCAATTGTAACTTTATTTTGTGAAACAGGCCATGTTTGTTGGTTGTGCTTCGTACCTTTGTTGTCGGCAGCAATAAAGCCTAGGATGTTCTCGTGACGCAGCATGATGGTCTGATAGATCTCTGCCTCTCGGAACCAGGAGCGCTCCTCCCGAGAGGAGAAGATCTTCACTGCCACATCTCCTCCTCTCCACTTTCCCCTCCACACCTCACCAAAGCGCCCCTTTCCAATTATGTCATGCAGCACTATGGTCCGGGCTACTGTCCTCTGCACAAACAGAGGTAGACCTGTTCAGAGAAACAAAAAGAGAGACACAGGAATTACATTCACATAATTTTATAAATTTGATACATGAGTTTTCATGTATCCTTAATCAAACATTCTTTTTAAATGCTTTAATGTAACTTCAGATTATCTTAGCTCTCGTTAGCTCTTCCAGTTCTTAAACAACAGATATTAGGCCAGACATTTTTGATTGTGTATTTCGCGGATCCGCGGACAATCATATACGATATTTTTTTTTTGTATTTCTCAGATCTGCCGCAGCACCAATGGTTGAAATTAGAAAAATAAATAAATAAATCTTTTTACGCCCTCCGATCAAACTCTACGTTTTAAATTGCTTCTCCTCATAAGGTTTACAGGAGCGTCCAACACCTATCCTCTGAAGCACATAGTGCAGACCTAACCAGGCCCTCAATGGATACCACATTATCCACTGCAGGCAGATCACACTGTTGCAGCAATGAGGAATAATCCCCTGACTGCCATTACCTCCCTCAGACAAGACCAATCAGGCCTGTATGATGCAGGACTAGACAATACCCAAGCACATGAAAGGAAGAATAAAAGTAAAATTTGGAAAAATAAGTAGTACTATTAGTAGTACTATTAGTAGAACTATTACTAAAATTCCAATCCCCCTATTCTAAGCTGGTATATAACCACAGAAGGTGAATCAAAGCATTTCCTTTTCAGCTGAAGTAAAAGCTCTGTGCTCCAGTGCCTTCCGTCACCTGCTATACTGACCTGATCCAGAGCCAGATGTGGACAAGTCGAAGATGAGGTCCTGCAGTGTTTTGTCCTTGGCGGGATACAAGTGCTCAGTGCTAGGATCCTCCACCTCCAGCCTCTGTCTGTGGCCATAGGCTCTCTGGTGGTGCTGGAAGAGGAAGAGGCCCAGCACAACCAGCACACACAGCACAAACACAGGTCCAGCGACCACTGCAGCCACCTCAACTGGCCCCCAGCCTCCCATTATCCCTGATGAGTTGGGCTGCACTGTCACTAAGAGAAAAAGAGATTAAATATGAACAGATGGGGCTAATAAGAGCAAAAACATTCATTCTCTTCAAAGCACAGTTCCATATCATAAACCGAGAAAAAAAAAATTCTTTTGATACCAATTCTGGTACTTGAACACTGGGTATGGGCAGATAGTGATTGCCAAGCTGAAATCACTGCTTTTAAAAGTTTTTTTTAAGTTCTTTAAATCTTGCCATGTTATTCAAAAGAATTAATAACCAGTAATGACGCATACAAAAACCTTAATAATGCTTCACTAATACTACAGTAAAATACCTCAATTTCATACTGCTGTTGTTAACCAGCGTGAATTAAGTTGCTGGTCTCGTTAGCTGACATTTAAATTGAATATTTTAAAAATAATAATTCATTTAAAACTATTATTTAAAAAAAGGAATTTTATATATTTCTAGTGGCACATTAAACTGATAATAATGGAAAAGCATGATTTTTTTTAAAATTGTTTTTTACTTTTTTTCACTAAGATACAGTAACCCAGAGGAAAAGTTCCACAGCACACAGCCAGAATAGTACAAAATTAACACAGGTTTTTTTGTATTTACACTAGTTTATGTGAAATTTCTTGAACAATGACAAAGGAAACAACCTAAATCTCCACCATCATTAGCCATCTGATGATCCTCTCCCTTTTAAGCCCTATTGTATTGTCTTGTCTCTCTGCCTCTCTCTGTTCAGATGCTCCTTTCCCATTTTCTGCATGTTCTATTATTTCATCCCTGCTGTTGCGTCTTTGCAGCATAAAACTACAAGTGAAATTATGATGCTGTCATTGCATCATCAGTTCAAGCAATCTAGAGAACACTATCTTGTAAAATGAGTAATGTACTGTTATATTCACAACACTGTTACTCCTTATGTAAGCTTATACTATCAATGAATGTTACTAGCTAGCATAAATAAGGTGTTTGCTAACATAACTGATATGTTTTCTTTAGTGTCTTTATTAAGTATTTCTTGTAGGCTATACAGTTTAAAGTGGCTTGAGAAACAATAGTTATGGACTATCAATACCCTATATGCTGTGTACCTAAATTTCTATTAAATATTTACATAAATCCATTACTCCATTACCTTGAAACTGGCTCTGCCGGAAAGCATGAGCTACTCAAGCTTTTGTAAAGATGCTCGGAATAATTATGGGAAACAGTGCCTAGGCCTGCTACCTTCAGTGTGGACAAATAAGACAAAACCCTACCACCTCCTACTGCACATTTTCCCAAAAAGTACTACAATTAATGAATAACAGAATAATACCCAGTAATATAAATATGCATGGTTAAATTATTGAACTGTCCATGTACCCATTTAAGTTGTTAATTTTCTCCACCAACTGGAGGAAAATATTTTTCATTTAGTCAGATATCTAATGGAATATCAAATGATAGAACATTACTTAAAACAACAGACTATATCTGCCTCATATGAAGTCCACTGAAGAACTGGAGAAAGGGAACCAAGTGATTGCACTCTTCAGTCTTCTACTCTTTATCAGCTCAGAAACCAGTTGCATGCTCTTAATTAAGACAGTTCATAAGCATCCAAAAGGTTTTTGTTACAAGGAACAGGACTCACCCACACAAGTCCTGTTACTGAGTCCAACAATGACATTAAAGTCTCCATTCTACTATTTCTGTTGAAAAATATTTAATGCTATTCCCACCCCAGCGATGATAATCAAAGCTTCAAAAGGTTTGCTCTTAGAATAAATCTTTACAAATCTTGACCCCTCTCTCATTTTATTGCGATGTGAGTCTACCTGACCACAAAAACATTTTCCTTACCTTATTTCCTACTTGTATTCAAGATCAAGTCAAATTGTGAGGTTTATTGTAGTAACCATAAGTTGAAGATTAAAACTGTGTGCGTGCGTATATGTGTATATGTGTACATAATCAATTTGACTTTGACCATTCAAATGCATCTCCAGTCAGCATGACTAAAATGCAAGTGCTGTATTCTGCAAAATGTGTAAATAGTTTCATAACAATGGACAATCCACTTCCTGTACTGTATACAGTTTTAATCTGCAACGGATGGTTACTACATTAAACCTCACAATTTGACTTGATCTCTTTAAATTCAGAGAAAAGCAGTAATGTTCAGAAGCAGATGGAGGTTCAGAACGTGGAATCCAGCGATGACCATAAGTTATAACTACACAGATCAATTTGGGCATGAGGGAGCAAACTGGTGGCAGTCGATCGTATTACAGTTTATTCTGGGCACTGATATCTGTCCAAATCACTTATAAAAATGAAATGTTTATTGCATTCACTGGTTCTGTGCATCCGCCATTACTGGTTTTCTGGCCTGGTTTTTAAGCTACCCCTTAGGTAGTAAGATCACTCAGATTTAAATGAGATATCAGTGTGTATTCTGGAGCATTTACACACGCGTTATGGGCTTAGACTTATCCAGATAAGCAAATGTAAGCAGTGGTCTGTGTAATCATGGTCTATGTAGTGTTCAGCACATATACCTGAGGGTACTTTAAGGTCCAGGCTGTTGCAGAAGTCTGTATAGCAGCAGTGGATGTTGAGCAGGCCCTCAGCACCCTGACAGAAGAACGGTTGTCCAGGAGGAACTAGCTGCTCTTTATCGATGCAATTTCGAACATGCTGCTCCTGGCCATCAATAAGGGAGGTAGAAGCCATGCAGGCTCCTGTCGTCTCGCAGCGGTAGCCGCTTTTCTCACACTGAGGGATGGTACAGTTACACAACAGAGCTAAAAGAGAGAATGAGAGACACAGATTTGTGAAAATGCTTGCGATAAAAATCTGCAGAGCTGTCTGGATATTTATCATGGTACAGACTGTACAGACTTTCAAACAGTATGGTGCATTGAAGTTCCAAATCGTTTGTGCAAAGTCTACCAGAAGCAAACTAGTGTAGAAAAAAAAACCAAATCATTAACAGAGAGTATACTTTATACAAAAGAACACGAAATAATCTACAAAAGAATCTATACAGTGGGGTAGAAGATAAACTACATCATTTAGCTTGTAATAGAAGCTAGAATAATACATTGAAATGAACAGCATTTAGCAGACACCATTAGCCAGAGCAACTTAGTTTTGTTCCTAACAGAAAAAATATAATGTTAGTACGAAATAAGAAATGGTCCCAGAAGGCAATCCAACCAAAACCTGCTAGGATCTAATGTAGGTAAAATCAACAAACATAGTCAAACGATTATTTTTGCATTTTTAGTCTTCACTTAAGTGCTGAATGAAGAGGTGATTTTTTACTTCCTGCTTGAAGGATACAATGTTACTTATTTCTAACAGACTGGGCATAACTGTGAATGGCTAATGTTTTTCTTTGACTATAAAGTAAAACATGCTTAGTAACTCATACAACTACTAAAATGTATACTTCTTTTTATAACACTCAAAACTAAATATGGAGGGGTTTTCTGGTGATTAAAACTTGCTGCACTCAAATCTTCACAGATCCATTCCCACTTTGTACCTTTGTTTTCAAGTCCACGTGACAATAATTGTAGCCAGTGACCCAAATCTTAAAAGTTACATGACTGGCAATGCTAAAAATGCCAAACGGCTTTTTGCACTGTGGATGACATATAAACTGCTGTGTGTTGCATCATGTGCCTTCCTACACAAATGATCACCGCCAAACACAAAGACTGAAAGTAGCCTGGAAGAATGATCAGAACATACTAATGATTTTTAGGTAGCTCTATAAATTGGAGGGGATTACATTTACATGGGGTCCTGCAATATTTTCCTCTACTATAGGGGTTAATAGCAGTATTTAAAATGCATGCAGCATGTTAGCGTCACAAATCAAGATGCCATTATACTCAAGTGTGTGACCTAAACAAACTGCAACATGAGACTACCACCAACCTCACAGTCTACATGATTAGACTTAATTACTAGACATGTCTCAGCTTTAAAAAGATGACCGCTGCTCAAAGTACTGCAATATACAAGCTATGCTGGAAATAGTTCAGTTGCCATTAAAGACAGCTCCATAACTAAGTGATTTACCAAGTATTTTTCCTCCATCTTCCATTGACAAAATTATATTCAGAATTACCTACTGTTTTGAAACAATCTCAGATTAGGTTCTCTGATTATTAGGATGCATAGCTCTCACACATCAGTGATCCTTGGGCACTGTCACCAAGCCTTCATGGTTTCTCCCTTATTGGACCATTGTCAGAAGTTTCCTACAAGCCTGTGTTTAGGAAATGTGTTGCTCAGGTCTTTACTCCTGAACGTTTCTACTACATCCAACAAGGTGCCACAAACAACATGTGCTACTGTCATACAACCCATTAGAACACTGTTCATCCAATGGGAATTTTATTACCAGTCAAGTGCAATGCTTTACTGACTGCTTTATACTTTACTTAATTCAATCACCCATATCCCCTTGATTAGCTGAGGGCATTCAAACAGGGATTTCACACCACTTGGAGCTAGTCAGGTACACCTAAGCAGCCACGTTCTGTTCCCTTGATACCCAACGATTTGTCAGCGTATTAGACTATATTGCATAATATGAAATGCATAAAGAGCTCTCTGATTGTTTGTGACTGCTGAGTGGATTTGCTCGGTTTTAACGTGCACAATCATGCAAGTAAATTCTCATACATTCTTCATTTTCAGTTCACTCTACAGTTCCAGACATCTTTCTTTCTGCCATGGTTGGTTTGAAACCTGTAGATACTTGCACAAGGGGCCTTTAACAACTCCAGCTTTTCATTTTCATATTCAAAGAACACAGAGGCATACTGGAATTTTCCGACCTGCACAATCAGGCTTCCTCTGTCACACTTGCATGAGAGTGTGCACGCACACCTGCTAATATGGCCCCCAGGCCTGTCTGGTGTAACCAACAGCTTTGATTGGAATAAAGTAGTTAAGTGGGTGCTTGAGGGGGTTGCATAGAAAAGCCACATTTGACAGTGAATCACATCTATCAAATGTTTCCATGTACACCCGCCATTTGCATACTGAGATTGATAGAAAAGAACATTTGGGTGGGAGGTGGTGGTATAAAAGGTGAATACCTGCATGTTGACTTCCTATGAAAGATGCTTTTTGTGATAAGCCCAGTAATAGTGAAATATACTGGTCACAAAAATTTGGGGATATTTCAGTATGGGATATTTCATTTTGAAGTATCCCATCATTTTTGTCAGCAGTATATAAACATTCCAGAGCAATTAATCTCATACACACACACACATTATACACACATTATATACACACACACACACACACACACAGACACACACACACACACACACACACACACAGACACACGCAGACACACGCAGACACACACACACTCACACACTCACACACTCACACACACTCACACACACACTCACACACTCACACACACACACACACACACACTCACACA